>CM060103.1:0-282777 GCA_030522485.1 Stenchaetothrips biformis
ATTTGGCCTCCATTGACTTGACGGTAGCATTCCAGCAAATTCCGCTCAAAGAGGGTCTCTCTCGAGACATTTTCTCTTTCGAGTGCGAGTTTGGGAAATTTAAGTGGGCAACACTGCCCCAGGGCATGAAATCCAGCCCTTTCTACTTGGCGCTCGCTATGTACAGGGTGTACGCCCCTCTGTTGCACCCTGGCACCGCGCAGCTCCCTGAGGGTGTCCAGTTGTCGAAAAATTCGTCGAATTTTTCCATGTATTTTGATGACTGTAATTTTCACAGCCGCACCTTCTCTGCCTTCTACGACACAATTAAGGAGTTCTTGCAATCTGATTCGGGTGGTTGGAGTCACCCTGTCCGCGGGAAAGTCTGTGATCGGGTTACGAGCGCCTGCGCGTCCTTGGCTTCATTGGTTTCCGGCAAAACGACATCACCATGCCAGCCAGCGCCGTGGACGCCATCCGGGACTTCAAGGAGCCGGCAAACCGTCACTCAGCTCCAGAGCACATTGGGCCTGTTCAACTTTTTTACCGCCGTTTCGTCCGCTCCTCCGCCCAGAAGGCAGCTCCCCTCTACGCCCTTTTGGTGAAGGCCGCCCGTTTCCAGATGGGTCCAGAGCAGACGGCGGCGCTGGACGTGCTGCAAGTCCGAGTTGTGCAAAAAACGTTCCGCTGTTGCTGTTCGACGCGTCCCGGGCGACGGGGCTCTTCTGCGATGCAAGCCGCGTCGGCCATGGCGCAGCCTGCGCCCAGAAGGTAGGCAAAGTCGTGCCAGCCCGTCTACTGCGCGTCGCGCTCCCTCCACAACAGCGAGAAAAGGTATTCCCCAACTGAACTGGAAACTGCTTGCCTGTTGCTTCGGGGTGAAAGCGCAGTTCCGGCACTATTTTTCCGGTCGGCGCTTTACCATTTTCAGTGACCACAAGGGTCCTGTCTTACATCGACTCTCTCACCACCACCAACCCAGCGTCTGTGCTCTAAGTTCATGCACTTTCTCTCTCCTTTTGACTTCAAGATTGTGTACCTCCCGGGCAAGGACCAGGTTGTCGCCGATGCGCTCAGCCGCCTCACAGCCGTGCCGGCCCCGGCCTTGAGCTGCGCGGAGGGCGACGCTGACGCTGCAAGTGCTCGCCCCCCCCTGACGCGCAGCGGCCTTGACACCAATGCTGCTGACGAGCGCAGACGGACGGGGCCGGGCGCGACAGCTGTGCCGCCTGACCCAGTTTTGCCAAGTTGCCAGGGGTTATTCAGCTCCTTGCGGCAAGCCCGGCCAACGAGTACGTGGCGGCGGAGAAGCGCCAGTGCCCCCGGACCTCTGCTGAGATCATCACGGCCCTGGACTCTGGGGACAACGGCTTCCGAGCTGCTCGACACTACAAGCTCCGTGACCGGCTCCTTCACGCCGGGGGCCGGCCAGCTGATCGTCCCTCCGGCGCTGCGGGCGGCCCATCGTCGCCTCGTATCACTCCGCGGGTCTCTTCGCCACGGAGAAGACTCTGCAGTCCATTCCGCAGCCCCCGGTACGACTGGCCGTCCATCCGGGCCGACGTCAAAGCAGCACTGCCGCTACCTGCCATGCCTGTCAGCTACAGCAGGTTACGAAGGCCCGTAACCCCGGCCAGCTGCAAACCCTTGAGTCTCATGATTTGTTGGAGCTTGTTGTAGGAGACTTCCTAGGTCCCCTGCCCATGTCACACGGAAAGTACTACATCCTTGTTTTTGTGGATACTTTTACAAAATATTGTCTTTGCTTTTGCCACAACTTCCAACGCGGCCAGTGACGCTATTCGCTGTTTTGACCGTTTGGCCTATTCCTATGGGCTCCCCAAGCGGTTCTACAGCGACGCCCCACCTTTTCTCTTCCGCCGAATTCTCCGAGCACCTCTCTGCAGCTGGCGTGCAACAAAACATCGCGCCCGCCGAACACCCACTTCTGCGTGGGCGCAGCGGAGGGAGCCGTTCGGAGAATCAAGCGCCCAACTCCACTTCATGGCCAATGAGGAAGGGTCGAAATGGTTTCCATGTCTCCCTAAAGTAGCCTTTATGCTCAACAATTCGGTGATGCCCGACATCAAGGTTTCTCCGTTCGTTGCGCTACATGGTTTTGTTCCCAGGCTGAGTATTGACAACCTACTAGCTCCAATGCGCAGCATCCCCCTGGCAGCGAAGATGAGGCAGCTTGCCGCTGACCGGGAGCAGCTTCGCGTCGACCTGCTGCACTACAGGGAGCGCATGAAGCGCTACTACGATGCGAAACATCAGCGCGTGGAGTTTCAGCCTGGGGACAAAGTCAAGCTGTTCCACCCAGGATCACCGTTTGGGTGGAAGAGGGGCGGATTCAGCGGGCCCCACGAGGTTTTGAGGAAGCTCAACGAGCAGACGTACCTCGTCCGGCACCCTGTTCGGGGACGGCTGGAGGCGAGGCCGGTCCATGCCTGGAACCTGGAGCGGTACGAGATGCCGGGAGGGTAATAAAACATCATCTAACCCTTTCCAGATGGACATCACCATTTTCACCCTCGTGGTCCTCGCCGGGCGGGGAGCGGCGGCCAGCGCCAGCGGGCCGGAGTGGATCGGGTCCGGTTATCAACGGGCTTCGTGGAGCGGCCCCTTCCGGGCAAGTTTCCGGCGGAGGCTGCTGAGACGATCCACTTCGTGCGGCCGCTTCCCAACTTCAACGCGGGCCGGGCCGCCGAGTTGGCAGCCAAGCTCGCCTCGCTGCTGACCCAACAGTCCAACTCGCGCATGGCCGACACGAGCCACGCGTGGAAGCACGCAGTAACTCGCCTCATACAGAAGATCGGCCTTGTCCAGGACGCGGCGGTCCGCCCTTACCGCGGCAGGAGGGGCGTCGCGGCCCTGGGCAGCGGTGCTGTGACGTGGCGGTCGACAGCCAGCTGGCGCCCCTGATAGAGAACGAGAAGCAGCTCAAGCATACGGTCCAGCAGCTGGTAAACGCCCACTCCACCCTCGAGGGAGACCCGATCCACTCCATTGGCGAGATGCGCAACTTTTCAGCTGCCGTCGAGTCTACGTTCGCGAGGTTGGAGGGGGCCAACGCTGTTCTGGCGCACAACATGACGACGTACTATCGGTCGCCCTAGTAGCACAAATCCGTCGACAGAGTGTCGGTCGATTGTCGGCTTCTCGGCGTAAAATTGTCGGACGACTGTTGGCCACGACGTTTTTCGATCATCGACATGGCCCACTTTTCGAGATCGTACGACAGTCGGCGTCGATAATCGGTCGATCATTCGCCCCGACAATCGGAGGACTATCGGCCCCGACGTCTTTGGAAGGCCCATTTTCGAAATCGTACGACCATCGGCGTCGATGGCCGGTCGATGATTCGCCCCGTCAGTCGGATGACAATCGGCGACCGATGTCACCTCGCCATAGGACGCCGATCGTTGAACGACAGTCGGCATTTGGTAGTCGCTCAGTGATCGGACTCAACGGTCATACGATACTGACCGCACCACCCACCCGTCGACCGTCGCGCCATCCGATAGCTTTTCGACAGTCGATCGACGGATGTGTCGAGGGGTCGACAACGCCTCGATAAAATGTCGATGTCAGAGGTTCGCCATCGGCGAGTGTATATCTGTTCCACAACTGCTCGACGGCAGTATCGAGTGGTCGATAATGCCTCGATAAAATGTCGATTTCAGAGGTTCGCCATCGGCGAGTGTATATCTGTTCCACAACTGCTCGACGGCAGTATCGAGTGGTCGATAATGCCTCGATAAAATGTCGATGTCAGAGGTTCGCCATCGGCGAGTGTATATCTGTTCCACAACTGCTCGACGGCAGTATCGAGTGGTCGATAATGCCTCGATAAAATGTCGATTTCAGAGGTTCGCCATCGGCGAGTGTATATCTGTTCCACAACTGCTCGACAGTACCCTGGGGGGGGTTTCCGATACCGCCCCGGCATCAGCACTGTCGGGCCCAGGTGCCGCCTGACAGGTAGGCAACCCAACCGACGGCTGCACGTTGGGCTGCCTACCCACCCGGCGGTTGAAGTCATATGAAAGAAACTCTATGAAGCTTGTTAGTCATGTTATTTTTATATTAAGAAGCAACAAACAAGTACAAGAAAGTATACAGTGAAAGCCGCATAAAGCGTCGCAGGAAATTGACACCACATCTCCATACGCTTATTTCACCAAAGATTGTCTTTAGCTAGAACCATAATGTAATGCCAGTATAAGCCCTGTGCACATTACAGTATGGGCCAGACAGACATTCTTCAGCGCAATGACGAGGCACATGATATCAATTTCCTGGAACGGGTTTAAACGACTTTCACTGTATTAACCATCAATTTGTATTCACTTCATACAGAAATAGTAGATTTGGTTAGAAACCTTCATATTTCATTACAATACCAATTAAAAAACCTATAACATAAAGTAGCTAAAACCCTAGCTGTTTAAAAATATAAAAATATTATCTAAGGTAACTGTGAGGCTACTTTTTGTATTCACTTCATACCAATTAAAAAACCTATAACATAAATAGTATTCTAAAGCCTTAGCTGTTAAAAAATATAAAATTTATTATTTGATGTAACTGTGAAGCTAGTTATTTTGCATTCACTTCATATCAATTAAAAAACCTTTAACATAAAATAGTAATCTTAAGCCTTAGCTGTTTAAAAATATTACATTTATTATTTAAGGTAACTTTGAGGCTGTATTCACTTCATACCAATTAAAAAATCCTATAAAATTTATTATTTAAGGTAACTGTGAGGCTAGTTTTTGATTTGTCACTTCCTATTTCATGAACCTATTCTGTCAGGTACCACCCCCAACTCTGGATTCTTTCTGACTTATGATGGTTACGTGCGGACTTCAGTTGTTTCCTCCAAATTCTCTACCCGAATACCCAAGAGCTGGATTTTTTACATTTAATTACATAAGAAAAGGGACGTGTTAGCCCATTTCTAAATACTCAATATTTATATAAATACTAAATACTAATATATAAATACTCAATACCTATTGTACAACAATATTTTAAAAGCTTTAAACTGGACAAATGTTACATAAATAGGAAATTTTAATAAATGTATCCCATATTGTGACCAAAATTCGTTCTGGAGTCCCAACCAAAGTGGAAAAAGAAAATCGGTCAACATAAATCTATCCTAAAATGAATCAAGGTTCAAAATCCAGAAGCTGAAGAATGGGAACATTTTGGGTATTCGGGCTGACGAAGGAAGAACTAAAAAACCTTCTGTAAACAATCATAAGTCATAGAGAACCCAGATTTGGGGGTTGCATCTGTGCGAATCGGTTCATGTACTAAGAATTGACAAATTCACCAAAAAAAGGAAACATCTGCCACTACTTGGAAGAGCCCCCTTCATTATTGGGGGGCTCTTTGGGTTTCTTAACTCTATCCTTATAGTACCTTAAATATTTTTTAATGTGGCCCTCCGCCTGTGCCACAGTTGACCCAGGGCAAACCACCATGCAGGCCTTGACAATGGTGTCTACCAGATTGGTCAGAGACCTGAAGGCCAACTTCCTTCCCACTGCCACCTCTTTGCCTTCGGGGTCCCTGGTGCCTTCTTCCACCTTGGACCCCGTCCAGTTTGTCCAGGCGCAGAGGTTGTTCGTGATCAACAGGGGCATCACCTTAGTCAGGAAGTGGGAATGATGACGCCCGCCAAACTGAGTGAGATATGGTATCTGTGTGGGAAGAAATGCCTGATTAGAATCCAGCCGAGTCACTTCTTTTTTAAATCAACGAATTGCCAACACTTGGGTATCTTGGCTGTAGCTTTTGTTAAAGGATTATGGTAAGAGCCCTCACTAATAATTTCGGAGTTCTACCTATCATATAAGGGCTGCTCTATGGAGAAATGGGCTAAATGGAATGTGTTACTCTAAGTAAATAAAGGTGAATTTGAAGTCTGAAATCTTTTGTCTGTACCATTAGTTTCCAAAGAATGTAAACGGGGCTCAAAAAGTTGCATTGCATAAAAATCACCCAAAAGAACGTTAGGGTATAATTAAATAATTATTAGCCCCTACCAATTAACATTTATGAGAAATTTCCATATGTTAAGATGCCTAAAGGGGTGGCAATTTGTTGATTACCACAATATTTACGCTACAAATTAAAAAAATGGAATTGCATTTGCAAGTAGAGAAGAGGTGTCTTACCAACTCCTTTTTCAAGGTCTCGTCTCCGAGCACCTCATTCAGCTTCAGCAGCTGGTTTAAACTGTTTGCTGGAGCAGTTGCCTTCCTGCTGACACAGTCCGGTAGTCCAATCATGGGCCTGCCTGCCTGACCAGGTGACACATTATTCACGGCAACAAGTAGTGTTTGCATATGCTTGCCGAATGCTGTTGCAAACTGTAAAAATTCCCCTGCAACAACACAAAGAGAGTGAGTCAAGGGCACTGGCATGAAGTGGTTCATATTAGTGAAATATGGCCATATACTTACTTTTAGTAACTGGCCTGTCTAGATCTTCGTCATCTTCTCGCTGGTGTTTGTACTTTGATGACTGGGACTGGGACGTAGATGATTGGTGTTTTGGTTTCTCTGTTCTCAGCAGCTCTTTCCTGTACCAACAAATGTATTTACAGTCATTTATATCACTAAGATCAAGGCAAATCACCCATTTTATAAAGTTGATTCAATAAGAGGTTTCCTTACATCATGTCACGGTGAGGAATTTTTTCCTCACTTTCCTTTTGAAACGCAAAAATTGACTTCTTTGCCTTAGAGTGCAAAGAAGCCTTCGAGCTGTGACCAGATTTTCGGTCCTGGGTGGCAGACTTGCTGCCATGATGTGTACGTTTCCTCTTGTCATGTTTCTTTGATTCAGAATAATATGCACGCACTGGGCTCTTCTCAGAGAGCACTGACACACCTGATGCACTCCTGCTTCTGCTCCGTCTGTTGCCGAAACCTCTCCTTTCGTCATGTGGTTTCCAGCTCAGGCTTCTGCTTCTGCTCATCCTGTCTTTTCGGCCTCTGGTTGTGTTGGGCAGTGGGCTTCTGCTTCTGGGATCACTGCGGCTTCTGCTTCTCTTGTTGTTGGAATGTTTACGGCTTGTCCTGGGCAGTGGGCTTGTGGTGTGGCTGCGGCTTCTGCTTCTGGTTGGGCTGGGGCTTCTGCATCTGCTGGGACTACGGCTGTGGCTTCCCATGAATGTTGGGCTTCGGCTGCTGTTGTGCTGTGGGGTTGCGCTTCTGGTTCTACTCCTCTTGTGTTGGCTTCGGTGTCTGCTGTCACTGCGGCTTCTACTTCTGCTTTCACTGTTTCTTTCCAGAAGGCGTCCTTTTCTGCTTGTAATTTGGGTTCTTGTGACGCTGCCCCTCCATCTGTCTTCGTCGCTGTCTCCCTCGCTCTCTGTGTCAATCATAGCAGTGTCTCCTCGGATGTACTTGTTGAGGCCCAGTGGGTCCTCAATTCTATCATCTCGCTCTGAACCTGTTGTCTCCTTTTCATTGACTTCCTCCAGTAATTTATCTGCTTCTTCCAAACTTACTGGAGAAGAAAAAAACAACAATCAAGTGTTACTGTATGGTGAACAATTTATAATAATGAGCGATCTGTTTCATCATACTTACAGCCATGGGAGTGTATTTTACACTTGAATACCGTCCACAGTGCACTGTTCGGGTCCGGTATGGCATACTCTTGGACCCTTCTCTCCACAGTGTACTTTGAGTTGTTGCTTGGGAACAGAACCGATGAAATGGGCTTATCAGGCCTGGCCCAAGGCTGCGGCACTCGGTAGGTCTCCCCTGTCTTCTTTCCGGTGTCCGTCAGAAAGCTTACAACCGTGTACAGTTTCCTTGGTTGTGAGAAGGTTCATGTAAAAGAGAAACAAACAAAATCATGGTCAAATCAATGTCAAGGCCTTTACACACTAAGCTTGTTAATAGTCATCGTGTTCTTAAATACTGAGGTCTTGGTTTTTGCTCTATATTGTGGGTTCAGTTCATAGGAGTGTGATGGAATCAAATATCTTAAATGCCTCTGAAGTCTACACTACAATTTGAGATAAGAGGGAAAGTGAATTCCCCATGCTCTCTAGACTGATGGTATCAGTGAGAACAAGTGTATTAGGTCACCAAAAAATGGGTGAGCATTTTTGAAGAAACGGCTTTACTTATTTAAGATACAGTTTAATACCATTATGGCAGTCGGAATAACACCATGGAAAATATTTGTAAAGAAACGGCTCATTTCAGATATACTTTAATACCATTCAGTCGGAATAACAAAATAAAATATTACGATTACTATAAAATATTCAATAAAATAAAATATATTGCAACGAGTAACAACAAAATACTGAAGTGGACAAAATATACCATTTTGTAAAGAAACGGCTCATTTCAGATATACTTTAATACCATTCAGTCGGAATAACAAAATAAAATATTACGATTACTATAAAATATTCAATAAAATAAAATATATTGCAACGAGTAACAACAAAATACTGAAGTGGACAAAATATACCATTATGGCGGTCACACTACTATAATGTAAAATATAACAAAGAATGACAACAAAATACTACACAGTTGAGGTCAAAAGAACATTACCCCGCAATTATTCCAAATGGAGCAATTTCATGAACACACTGTAATCCTTGCAAAGGGGATATAGAACGCCTCTAGCTTGCACCCGTTCAATTGGCCAACAAAAATTGCTTTTGGACAGTGCAGTCACTTTCCACACATAGACCTTTGACGACTCAGGGTAAAAATCACTGCAGCGCTCATATGTTTGCCCAATGACATAACATTGGCCACCCCTCATAATGAAATTATTAGCCTGTATAATGCTACCGTCATCAAGTAAAACTGTCCTGTGTTGTAACTTCAGTGACAACTTCATGTTATTGTAAGTCAAAGATCTGTAGTGAAATCCTAACACGCCACATGTTGGATTACCTCTGTGCAGTGCTTCAACTGTGTCTCTGACCCCATAGTGAAACTCTTCCTCTATTATAGGGGATTTCTGCCTGTGCTCTAGTTCACTGTTCCGCTTCCAGAGTTGACTTAGAGGTAGGCTAAATGCTCTAATTAGTTTCCGAATAAACATTTGCACGTTTTCGAAAGGAAAGGCAGAAAATTCAGAAAGTACCCCATAAATTTCACAGTCATCTGGCAAATGGATTAACCCGTGAACAGCCGCAGAAGTAGAATCTATTCCCAGTAAATTTTTACAATCAGTTACAAATTTCCTCAACAAGGGCCTAGCACAGGAGAGACGCCTACGGCATAGACTTTTTGATGACATGATTCGACATGCTACATGTAGTAGCAGCATGTGTTCATACATGTCTCGACTAATTAACCCCTTAAGGACCACTGGAGCCAGGTACAGAATCCACTGTCGACATTCTGTAGCCTTATAAGAACCTGAATGACTGAGAGGTTGCAGTTTCCTAGCAAAGTCATCCGGTGTGTAGGCATGGAAAGTCATTATCCTCTTATTAGCAGCCCCAAGACTTGCAGCAGTCATTTTATTTTTACCTCTACTTCCCTTTATTTTAACAAACTTGTCGGTAGGAACCCCTTTAACAACCTTTGTGACCTTCTCATAAAGAAATTCTCCCTCTCGGTAAACACGACACATTTTCTTAACTACATTTAAAAATATTAAATGCATTGGATCCTGGACAAATTTTTCTATCATATTAAGATTATGCACACTTTCCAGACATGTGCCACCATTGTGATAATCTGCCTGCTGCCTACTTCTGAAGTTAGCATCAGTACGGAGACGAGCATCATTGTCATGGTAAACTCTAGTGTTACCAACACTGAATCCAACAACCATACACTTGTGACATGCAACGAAAGAAGAACTGTAAACTGTATTCTTAATAAAAGATAAAGCAGGAAAATCGCATATGAATTTTCCAAGCTTAATTGTGACAACTGAACCAAGAAATTCTAAACCATCGATTAACAGAGAATTTAACTCGTCTACAAACTGTTTCAAATATACATTGCAATGCGGCTTTCCACTTCCAAAATAAGCGCTAACAATGAAAGGCCTGTGATTGACACCATCCAATTTACAAAGAATAGGCCACATTTCTTTCTTTGAATTTCTGTAAGGCGACTGACCATCGATGTTGAAAGTCAAGGACAGTTCCTGTGGTTTATGTTTCATGAATTTTAAAATGATGAGAAGGTGCCTTTGAATTCCTAGGTACAAATGATATCCTTTTCCCATTTTCTCAACAGGAGCTGGATTTCGATCTGTGCCCAGCAAAGTTCTGGCATCAGTAGGCAAGTCGGGAAAATGGGGATGAAGAATTTTCAGCAAGGCACTTAAGTCCTTGTGTGTAATATTAGACTCCATCGGGCTCGCCCAATCTGCAATCTGCTCACTTATGTGTACCTCTGCAGCTAATTGCAAATCAGGCGAACCACTCATTCTAGCTTTAAATGATTCAGAATCGTGGTGCTGGAGTGGTTGGGGAATGATCGGTGAACCTTGGTGCACTTGCAAAGGCACAGTGACATCAAGGGGCCCCTCCAAGTGCACCTCTCCATACTGCACATCATCATCATCATCATCATCATCATCATCAACCCTGATCTGAATTGGCTCTGACTCTGGCTGCTCTGTGTCACGTCCAAAAATTTCCTGTGCGAACACCTGGGCTGCCTCCCTTCCCTTCCTGTACAATGTTCTCCGAGATGGCATGTTGGTACGGGCAGTCTGTCACAACTTCACTTACTCAACATTTTCAGTCTTCTTACTGCGTGTCGACATTGCTTGGGCCGACCTGAAACATAAATACAATGATTTTTAGTGTTAAGTATGAAAAATTCCTAACAGGGCAGTGACCATGTTTATTGAACAACATGAAATTTTAAATTAAGATTCACTACTTTCAAAAAGGACCCCCCCCTCCCTCTCCCCCCGCGAGGACTGGTGACACGCACCCGCGCACCCACGCCGTGTCGTGAACATGACCGCTGCGACAACCGCGATGGTCGACGCGGGGGAAGCAACTCCGCTGTCAAAGGCATGAAAGGATGCAGACGCGGTTCCGCACGGCACTTCGTCGCCCCGTCTCTCTCGCAACTGCACGGCCGAGGCCGTGACGGCGGTGCCCTGCCGGCCGCCGTGGAGGCCGGTAGGGCACCGCCGTCACGGGCCTTGGGGGGCTCGTCACGGTCGTGTGGTCACGGTGGTCACGCGGGGGCGCGTCACCATGCCCTCAGAGCAACGAAACGCAGTCGTGAGGAATCGGCCTGCAGTGAGCAAGCAACAGTGGGACAGAACGAGAGGGCATGAGCGAGACTGAGTTTCGAACCGGCGGCGAGTAGGACAAAACGAGCAGCGTCCGGGCTCTGCCCCCGCAGCGCGCCCAGTCATGGCTGAGGGCCGCGACACAGTGGGCCTCCATGCTTTCGAGGCGTGGCCACCCGCCTCTCGCCCGCCAACCAGAACGCCATCCTGCGTCCCAACGCCCAGCCCCCCACAGGTGCAGGCCGCGTACCCTACCCCTCCCCCCCCCCCTTTTCCCCGGGTCATTTCTTCTCTTCAAGCCTTAGAGTAAACATTGGGTAGAGACACGGCCAGCCTATACTCCCGTACTTTCCGAGCGTGGCTTTTATTGCCCCCCCCACCCCCCACGTCTCACCCCCCCCACCCCCCACCCCACCCCTCCACCCCTCCCTGCCTGCTTCCCAAGAGTGCTCCACTTACCTCCAATTGGCGAGGGAAGTGTTGGGTGTTGCGGACGGCTCCACGAGGGCACAAGTGCTCAGCTACGGCTCTGCGGCTCGCTGCTGGGCGTTGGTGCGGTGTGGTGAAGGCCAGGAATTCAGCGTCCTCCGCCGACGTTAACCTGTTTCAGCACAAACGGCAATGAATAACAGCGAGTCGCCCAGTGCGCTCACTGGTTCCGTCGATCTGTCTCTGCGCCACTCATGGGACTCCCACGTAGGGACGTGAGAGAGACAGAGCGACGACACACGAGAAACGCGGGTGCGAGAGGGGTCGGCCAACACAAGTGTTGGTCAAAGTGCAACAGTTGCACGCGCGCTGCAGGTGCATTTCTCGCGGTGCACATCCCGCGACGAGGTTCATGTGTGCGGACTGCTTCGCGGCACACTGTGGGCGCCACGGCACGACGCGGCCCGCTGAGCGAGTCCGCGCTTTGACCTTCGGCCGTCCTTGCACCCCTACTGCGGGTAGCGCGGGCTTCAGAAGATGGCGGCGCGGCATGCCACGACACGCCCCCCCCCCCCTTGGGAGGACCCCCTGCAGTACCTCTAACGGGGCACTGCAACACCTGAGGCGCCGGACGAGCGGTGTGTGACTACACGTACTCCTCGGCTGCTGCGACGACGGTGGCGCGGGCAGTGGGCTGGGCGTGTTAAAACCCTGACTGTCCCACCTACACAAGGTAACCTAACCTTGAACCCCCGGCGGCATCCGAAAAGCGCTCGACCCGGAGACGGCCAAAGGAGGTGAAGCGGGGAGGGTCGGGGGACCCGCGTGCGCGTGCCCGAGTGCCTCGGGAGTCCTCGGCTCACCGCCGGCTGCTGTCGGCTCGGCTCGGCTCCGGCTCCCGGGCAGGCTCGGCTGCACAACGCTGCCGAGCGGAGCGGCGGCGCGGCGGCGAGCGAGCACTCGGGTACTCGGCTCCTCCGGTCCCCCCGACCCTCCCCGCTTCACCTCCTTTGGCCGTCTTCGGATCGAGCGCTTCTCGGATGCCGCCGCGGGGGGCAATAAAAACCGGGATTTTTGCGACCGTCGGCCGCCGCGCCGCCGCCACCCCAGTCCCTCCGTTGCCCCCACATGCCAGTCTCATCTCTCATCCCCACAAGGTGACCGCGCCGCCCTGCTGCGGGCCCTTGTGCCCTTCGTGCTGGGAATGAAGTGGCGAAGGGCCACACACGCCCGCGACTACATGAACGACGTCCCATGAGTGCGAGAGCGACAGAGCGCAAACTCAGCCGCCATGTCCAGGCGGGGCATGCCGCACCTCGCTCCACCAACCAGAACGTCTCACCCCCCCAACCCCCACCCCACCCCTCCACCCCTCCCTGCCGTCTGATTCCGAACACTGCTTCGTCGCTCTGTCTCTCTCGCACCCCTACGGACCGCCCCATGAGTGCGAGAGAGACAGAGCGACGAAAGCAGTGTTAGGAATCAGACGGCTGCCTGCTTCCCAAGAGTGCTCCACTTACCTCCAATTGGCGAGGGAAGTGTTGGGTGTTGCGGACGGCTCCACGAGGGCACAAGTGCTCAGCTACGGCTCTGCGGCTCGCTGCTGGGCGTTGGTGCGGTGTGGTGAAGGCCAGGAATTCAGCGTCCTCCGCCGACGTTAACCTGTTTCAGCACAAACGGCAATGAATAACAGCGAGTCGCCCAGTGCGCTCACTGGTTCCGTCGATCTGTCTCATGGGACTCCCACGTAGGGACGTGAGAGAGACAGAGCGACGACACACGAGAAACGCGGGTGCGAGAGGGGTCGGCCAACACAAGTGTTGGTCAAAGTGCAACAGTTGCACGCGCGCTGCAGGTGCATTTCTCGCGGTGCACATCCCGCGACGAGGTTCATGTGTGCGGACTGCTTCGCGGCACACTGTGGGCGCCACGGCACGACGCGGCCCGCTGAGCGAGTCCGCGCTTTGACCTTCGGCCGTCCTTGCACCCCTACTGCGGGTAGCGCGGGCTTCAGAAGATGGCGGCGCGGCATGCCACGACACGGCACGACGCGGCACTATGCAACATGAGGCTGGGCCCATTTTGCCGCCATTTTCCGTGCTCAGTGTTCGTCTAGCACACAAGCACACTCTCACACACTCTCACACACACGCCCACGCGCGGCGGGTGCCGGCCAGTTTTGGCGCCAAGAGCGACAGTCGCACGCGCGCCCCCGCTGTACTATGGCAAACCTTTCATTGTGGCGCCAAAATGAAGTGCACGTCAAATGCGTCCCGCGGCCCAGCGAGCGACGACAGGGTTGCGCGGCAAACTATGCAACATGGGGCTGGGCCCTCTTTGCCGCCATTTTCCGCGCTCCGTGCATGAACCAGTCATGCCTCGGGTCCAGTCGTGTTTGCCTCTTGTGCCGGCTCGTACGAAAACTTGAACCTTCGCACCAACACACACGCCCACACAGACACACACTGACCGAAAACGTCCAGGCTCGCCCCGACTGCACGCAGTACTCGTTGATTGCTTGCACTTGCCTGTGTGAATCCAATCCTTTGGGTTGTACTCCGTCAAGCGGTTCGCGGGCTGTCAGGGAGAGTCTGCGAGCTGCGTTGGCGGTGCTGCTGTCGTCTACGGCTCTGGGAAGGCGACCTGTGACCCTGTCTGACGGACGAGGCAAGGAGAACTCACTGCCGGTTGCGTTACGTCGACTGACGGACGTCCGACCGACACGGGCGGGACTGGCTGGCTGACTGAAGGGAGGCGCGAGCGGAGCGAGGCGCAGGGGTAGAGAGCAGGGCTAGAGCAGAGGCCGGCCGGCGGGCGGCAGGCCGTGGCTGGCTGGCGGTGTGCGGGGGTTGCGGGTGGGGGGCCCGGGGCCCCGCGTCGTGGACGTGGTGGGCGAGGTAGTAGCGAGGTTGTCCCGCGCCTCCGAGCAGCCCTGTGAGTGCGACACTGCAAAAGACATCCTCGAATTTGTCAGTCCAGCGGCATGGTCCAGACGCGCGCGTTCACTGAACTTCCGCGTGTTCCATCCTGCACGCAGCAAATGCAGACGGTAAAACAATTCCGAAAACACGAGTGCAACTCAGTCCCTTTCCCCAATCTGCGTAGGTACTCGAAATACAGTGTTAAACTTATCAGTGCACAAGACTTACTGTTCGGTGATGCTGCAGATTTGGGGGCCGTGGCAGCGTCAATTTATCTTGTCTTTCTTTCTTTTTCTTGTGTTTTCTGGCGCGGTGGGACCTGCTGTTGCATGGGAAAACCCGAAAACTTGTTACTTTTTCCTTAAAAGTTCATAAGAAAAGAATTATGCAATTGACTCCTGCGGGCCTACCTTCGGGATCGTCTACAACAACATAACTGCACTGCCGGCGGCCGTGGTTGTCGTTGGTTGCCACTGCACAGCACAGCACGGCACGGCACGGCGCGGCCAGGCGAGGCATGCCACGCTGCTCTGCTACTCGCGACTTAGCTTGTCGCGCACTCAAGTATCCGACACTCGTTTCGTCACTGTCTTTCTCGCACTCATAGCACCGCGCCCCGCCCCTGTGTCTCGGTCGGCCGCGGCCGCGGTCACTTCCCACTTTGGGAGCAAAGCGTCGAGGGTCGCATGTTCCACTTGCGGAAGCCAGCGTCCCGGGTCAGGAGACCGGCGCAGGCGGCCAAAACTCTAGTCGCTAAACAGGACTCGAACGGAGCGTGTGAACCCACCAATGGATTGCTCGTTCGGAGAGAAATCCGTGGTGGGGTCACACTTTTGCCCGGTCTCTCACGCACTCATAGGACGACCCGTGCAGGTGCGACGAACACGGAGCGATGGCCCCCTTCCCCGAGTCATTTTTGTCGTTCAAATATCATAATGTTTTGCCACCCCGCGGCGCACGAAGGACTGAGCGACGGAAACGACCTGCTGAATCGGGGCGGGGCGGCCTGCCATAAAACCATTCCGAAAAGAAGGAAACACTTGCCGCATTGTTTGGAAGAGAGAGAGCCTGCCCCAACGTGCCCCCCCCCCCCCCCAAACGCCCTGCAGCCCTCAAAACTGCAGCGTAGCCTGCAGCCCGCCGGAAAGAGAGAGAGAGAGAGAGAGAGAGAGAGAGAGAGAGAGAGAGAGAGAGAGAGAGAGACGGAGCACGCCGTGCACGCCGTGCGCCGCGCAACGGGCCGCCACATGGTGGCCTCCGGGATGCCTGCCCTAACTGCCGCTTGCCCGGAGTTTTCCATTTTCTGGAATCCCGTGCTCCGGCAAGTGTTCCTACAGTTTGCTCTCGGAAGCGTGAAAACAAAAAAGGTCCGTCCGTCGCGTCGGCACGGCGGCACTGCCCGGAGGTGATCGCTCGGCACTGTATCGCACGTGTGTCGCTGTCGCCGAGTAAAGCTTAGGGAAAACAGTTCCCGGCCGGGACAACACTGGACTACAAGGCAGCGCGGAGTTGCCTACAGAAAATGACATGCGCTTTGAAACAAAATGTAAAGCAAATGTTTTTAATTGAGACACATGAATCCTTGCGGCCTGTCAGCATAATGTCAACATTGACAAACTGAAAATAAAATGCAAAGAAACGGTTCACAAAACACAGTTTGTCAACACCACGCACTGAAAGATATGAAAAAGAAGGCATCAAGGGCAGTATGAACGGACACTTTAGAACAGGCTCACTGATTAAACATTAAATTTTTTGAACAAGATCACAGTCTGAAGAGGGAATTCCTCTTCATTTTCTTGAGCGAGGCTTCTCTTGAGAGTGGCTTCACAGTCTGGTCAGTGGCACTGGTTGATGCCCGTGACATATTTTCCATCCACGCTGGTAACTGCCTTACTGTTGGTTTTAGTTTGGCCTGCCCACTGGGGATGCTACGACACCTATCACTGGGCAGTCCATTCTCCCAACAAAACTTAGCTATTGAAGCCACCCAGAAACTTGAATCTTCGTCCCTGAGGCCACAAACTGTAACACGATACGTGCCTTCCTGAAGTTGGTCCACAAAACATGCAATTTTTTATCGAAGGGTGAGGCACTCACCACCAGATTCCTTTAAAAAAGGAACACTTGTTGGTCTGATTACAGACAATTCCATTAATGATTGGGTGCTTGCTAAGAGGAAGGGCTCGCAATTCAACTCCCTGCTTCGAGCTTTCCTTTCCCTCAAGAGGTGTAATAGCAACGACTGAAAAACAAACGGGATGCCTCAGATTTCACTTAACATGAAAGTGATAACAATGTTAGTGCTATCCAAACCTTTTGTGGGTATGCATCAGAGGCCTCCTCAGTCCCAATGCAGAAAAAACCACTTGCAGGTATGGGTGACAGATCCATTTCTTCTGACATGTTTTACTTTTTCTCAAGCTCCACAAGTACCGAAAGCCACAGTTGGATATGAGCAGTCCAGACGGTTGGGCAGCAGCGAAGATCACGACTCGGCGACTCGGCCTCCACGACTGTCCATTCAGTGCAAGTGCACCGTCGGGGCAGTGGTGGGGGGCGGTGGCGCGGCGGGCGCAGGGCACTGCCGGGCTCCACCCCCCGAAGAGCCTGCGCTGCGCCAGAGCTTCACGCCGCGGACACCCGCAGAGTGCGGTGGGTGGGGAGGGGAGGGCACTCGCGGCCACTCGCGAGCGCGAGGCCGCCAGGGGAAACTTGAACGCACGTCCACGCTGCTGCCGCTGGCCAACTAAGAGGGCATGCCGTGAGTCCACCTGAACGCCGCACTCGGCGCGCCGCATGGCCTCGACGTCTAGGGCAGCACCAAGTCCAGCACAGGGTCATTGCCGCACCTCGCGAAGGGCGTCGCGAGGCCACGACGCGCGGCCCGCGGCACCCGACCACTGCGAGCAGGCAGGGCGGTGTTGTAGCCTCTGGGCAAGAAGACCGGCGCAGAGGGGAAACGGGGGAGGGGGTTGAATCGCGGGGTAACAGTGGCGGCTTAGCGCGCGGCACGGCGTCAACGCGGCACAGCAACGCGCCAAACGAGAAAAACGAATGAAAGTTTGCAATAAATTGGGCCGTTGCTGCACCCCGTGAAGGTAGGCTGTCGTCCTGGACGGTCCAGGACGACCCGCTGCTGGGCGCCAGGACCGGCAGCCAAGGGTGGTGGCGGCCAGGCGGCCACTGGCGGCGTGCAGTTGCAAGGCTTAGCCGCGGCGCGCCTGGGCCCTTGACGGCACCGCCAGGGTGCCGTCGCCGTCAGCACGTGGCATGCAGGGGCCCAGGGCCTGCACTGTCTCACAAGGGCCGTGCCGTGCCGCCCATGGCGGAGCGCATGCCCGTGGACGGCGACATCGGGCCATGACGCCATGACAGCGGCTTCCTGCAGCGCGGCGCCGTCGGCATCCCGGAGTCTGCTCGGGGAGGGGGCGCCGCGGACGCCGCGGACAAGAGGCGGGCGTGACGGTCCTTTCCATCGCTAGGCAGAAAAGCGGCCTGGCCGGCCGGCCCAGCCCTTCCCGCCTCGCCTCGCCGTTTTGGGTGGGTGGCGAACAACACCCTGCTGCCCAACGCGGTGCCGGGGGCGCTGGAGCTCAGTGGGCCTGACGACCGGCGCAGGCGGCCAGAACTCTACACGCGTTTTTAAATCCAACCGAACGTGTGACCCCACCAATGGATTGCTCTCCGAACGAGGAATCGATTGGTGTCACACGTTTGGTTCTATTCGACTTGAAAGCAGCGCCTTCGGAACTGCTTTGGTTTTATGGCGGGCTTTGAAGATGGCAGTGGGGCGGGGAGGAGGACGCGAGGCCGCCGCCGCGACGCGCAGGGTGGCTGGGCTGACGCGGACCTACGCGCTAGGCAGCGAGGCTGACACTGTCCGCGGCGGCGCTTGGCGGCGCGGCAAGCACCGCGCACCTTGCTTCGGTTATGGACGCCAAACAAAGACGCGGATTCCAATCCGCTGAGAGAGTTGCCCTTTTATTTTTCAATGCGGTCCGGAAACGGAGTTACTCTGAGATGAGGGCGTTCCTCACATTCCAGGAACCCGTGGGTTCTGCAGCCCCGGCGCCGTGGTGGACGCGACGATTGTTCACCCAGCAGGGCGTGTGGTCCGAGTGCGAGAGAGAGAGGCTGCGGGCCGTGGAGGCGCGCCGCGCCCGCTGCACCACTTTGTGCGGTTCTCTCTCTCTCTCTCTCTCTCTCTCTCTCTCTCTCTCTCTCTCTCTCTCTCTCTCTCTCTCTCTCTCTCTCTCTCTCTCTCTCTCTCTCTCTCGACCACCTCAGCGCACCGCGGTAGGCAAGGAGCAAACAGACCCAGACGCTGTTCGCCTGCACTGAGCTTCGTCGCTCTGCCTCCGTCACCCTCAAGACGCATGCCGTAGGGGTGCGAGAGAGACGGAGCTGGTACTATCACAACCTGCAGCAAAACGGCCGACGATCTGGGACGACCATTGGAACCAGAAGGCTGCATACTATGACGGTGACGGTCGTTACTTGCGTCGGCGGATGGGGCTTCGTCGTCGGCGTGCGTTGGGGGCGTGCGTTGGGGGCGCCGCGGGCTTCGCGTCGAGCCTTGACGCCTCAGCCCCGACAATGATGTGGAATCATGGTAACGCGCGAGGTTGACGCAGTGGGCAGTGGTTCAGAAGACCGTTGAGACGGCCAAAATTAGACGCGTTTTGAGCTCCAGTGTCACCGAACGGCACTCAGGACGAACGCGAGACCCGACGCGTTCGATTCAAGTCCCATTTACCGAGGCTTGAGCTCAAAACGAGTCAAGACTTTTGGCAGTGTGTGTGGACAGGCGGACAGGACAGGCGGGCCGGCGCGCTTTACTTTGTGTGGCTACCAGTACGCGCTGGGGATAGACGGACAGGGCCAGGGGGTGGAGGTCGGTGGAGTGTCGAGGCACTTCCCAAACAAAGAGCTCGGGAAACGCGCGTCTGCTGAGCTGACCGCTATATTGCAGAAATGCCCTTGTGATGTCTGCCGCCGAGAGTCCGGTGCCGGCCAATACACGAAAACAGGGAAGCAGTCATAAATTACCGGCCCTGGAGACAGCTAAACAAAGGAACCGCTAGGCTGCCTGTCCGCCGATGAACCGAGATGAACCCGTCCCTTAGTGTCAACTGCACCGGATTATTGGCGACCGTCCGGCGTGTACCTGTTGACCCGTGAGAACGTGCAGTACACAATGCAGCCCCCGCGCGCAGCCCAGACGGGTCGAGACGGGCCGTCGCCACTGGCCGCCACTCTGTCGCCAAGGACCATAAACGGCGGCCGCGGCATGCTTTGCCTGTATTGGCAAAAACTGCACGCAAAACCACACGGTCCACCCCTGTGCGCGAGGACTCCCTGGTACTTCCCTCCCTGGCCTTCCCGGGTGGCTGCGACCTGCGCACCCGCCACCAGCAATCATGGCTGCGCGGCCGCGCGACTCACCTACCGCGTCAGCGAAATGGCTGTGCATTTTTCTACCGAATTTATAATTCGCAGCTTTTTGAACGAATTTTACATTGGAGCCAGGGTTAGCATCCGCATAGCCAACCCAGACGTCAACAGTTGCCTTCTCCATCTGTACCACCCGCCGCTGCAAGTGCGAGAGAGACAATGCTAGAGCAGGTAGTGTGGATGCGTCACGGCAGCCAGGCAGGCGCGAGCGCAGACGGCCGGGCGCACCACAATGGCAGTGTGGCGGTACAGTGCTGGGCCAGCGGGGCGGGGGAGGGGCGGCGGGGGCCCTTTGGTGGCCGGTCTTTTGATGATGCCTGTTTGCCTGCTCTCAGCCTGCCTTCGCTGCGCCAACCACCCAAAAGTCGCGTTTTTCGTCTCGGCGTTTCCCAAACTACGGCCACACCGTTCAAGATTTTGACTTGAAATTCGGCGAGGCGTTTGGGAACGAGTAGGACTACGCACGTACATGGCCCGATTTTTGATATCGTGTTTAGGAGCCGAGCTACGGCGGTCTCCGTTTTCCGAGCCGATCACGGCAGAAGGCAAACAGGCAATGTCGGGCCGGGTTTGACCAGACCGGAGGCGGGCCTGGTCTAATACCAGTCTCTGTACCAAGTTTGAATTTTTTTGGCCCAGCCGTTTTCGAGAAATCGCGATTTTCATTTCGGTCTGCATCGGCTCCCCGCCCGGACGCCGCGCCAGCGGCCGACCTGAGGTCTTTTGGCCTTGTTTTCGAGAATGCAGCCGAGGCTGAGGCCGCACCGCGCAGCCAGTGCACCGCGTCCTGGCGGGGCGGGGCGGGGCGGAGTTCATCCAGGCGGTGAAGGGTCGAAGGCTCCGTGCCTTGGCCAGACTTTTAGCTCGGCACGGCCTTGACGGGCATGCGGGGTCCGGAGCTTTCCCCCCTCACTTCCCTGCTGCAACGGGATGTCAGTGCACGTCACAGCATCCCCCCCCGCCCCCGCCCCATCGGACGCCGCTTCGTTTCAGAGACGTAATCCTTTCATTCCAGGTGACCACTTACAGCCTTGACATGTTGGATCAGAGTCGCAGCCATGACCCTGCCACGCGGGTAAACATGCCGATAAGTCCGCATGTTGCTGCTTGTCGCTCTGTCTCTCTTGCACCCTTGCTCTGACCCGACGACAGGCCAGCAGCTCTGACTCTCTCTGCTCTGACTGGAGATGCGAGATTAATTATTGAGCGTCAAAACGCTGCAGCTACCTGCAGCTCGTGAGAAAGAGGCCGCAAGCCTGTCTGTCTATCGGTCCGTCCGTCTGTCAGCACTGTGCAGCTCAGCTTTCGTTGGGAAAACAATTACTGTATTGCCGGGAGTACTAGGTCAATTGCCTTGTGCCTTTGCAAGATGGGGATATGGGGGCCTGCGCGGCGGATCCGGCCCGGCCAGGCCCGGACCACCCTACCGCCGTAGCCCCTACCCCCCACCCCGCTCCGCCCCGCTAAAGTAACGAAATTTCGCTGTCCACTATATGCTAGGAAGCCGAACGGTGCTGTCGTTGCTCCGCCTCTTTCGCACACATGGGGCGACCCGCAGTGCGGTGTGACAGAGACAGAGCGACGCCGCTGGACGCACGAAGGACACCGCTGCAGCAGAGGCGATCGTTTCGTCACTCTGCCTCTCTCGGACTCCTACAGGGCGCCCCTGCCCTATGAGTGCGACAGAGACAACGACGAAACGATGCAGGTTGTGGCCCTCCTTGGAGGCGGCGAGGCCCTTCGCGCCCGCACCGTCGTCCGCCGCAGCGCTCAGCGAGTTGCCCTCCATGTTGGAGAGCACGGCCATGTGTGGGGTGGGGGTAGGACCGCACCGTCCCAGCCAGGCCCTGCGGCGCGTGCAGATCGAGCTTGCCGACGTGCTTCGTGTCGTGCAGGGCGTGCAGGACGCATGTCTAGGTAGCAGGCACAGTGTGTGCGATGGAGAGAGACACTAGAGCGCACGGCGTGGTGCTGGGTGACCCCGGGGGGGGGGGGGGGGGGGGGGGGGGGGGGGGGGGGGGGGGGGGGGGGGGGGGGGGGGTTGCGGCGCCGCAGTGCTCGGGTGCCGCGGCGTGGCCGTGGCTTCGCGCCGCCCTGCGCACTCATGGGCCGTCCCGCAGGGGTACGAGAGAGACGAAGCACTGTTCGGAATCAGGCTACTGGGCTGGGTCCAGCGGGCGCCGCGGAGCACGCCGTCAGCGGGCATGCAGGCCGTTGGGGTCGGCGGTTGGAAGCAGGCCGTGCCCTTAGCCGCGCGGGCCGAAACGAACCAGGGACCACCGACCTGGACTCGTTTCGTAAATGGCGCCCTCGCCCGCCCTCCCCCGCCCCGCCCCACCTGCCGCCAAGCGCCGGCGCGGTCGTCGTCGGCGCGGCCCTGGTGGCGGGGTGCGGAGCCTAGATACAGTCAGTTTTAGCCCCCAGAGACCTAACCGACGTGCTGACGGCACCCTGACGGCGCAGTCAGCAGCAGCGCCCAGGGTCGGAGAGGCTGCTGGCTGGTCAAGGGCACCGGCGGACGTAGTGCTCATATGGCGGGCCAGCTGCATGGCCATGAACTCCGAGGGCACGACGAGGGTCTCTCCGCCACACACGTTTTGGGCGCCCGTCTGTCTGTCTTTCTGTCAACTGGCTGCTGCTCGCGCGGTGGGCATTGATGCCAGATTACTTGCTCTGTGTCGCTGTGTCGCTGGAGCTCAGCCTTTGTTGGCAAAACTACTCCCGGGAGTTGTAGGTCATTTGCATTTGCCTTGCCGCACCAGATGCGGCCGGGGCAGGTCCTTTCCCGCCCATTTTTCCGTTGCCTTTGTGGTGGTCTGCAGTGCGCATGTTGAACAACGGGACTTGGCAGAACACACAGTGGGCACAACACAGCCAGCCCTCCGTCTTGGCATGGAGACATACTAAGCTTGGTGTTGGGTCTGTAGGGCCTGTAGGTGCAGGGATGCCGCAGGGCGTGGCGCAGCAGGCCGTCCCCGAAGGCTCTCTCCATTAGGGCCGCCGGGAGAAGGAGACACGTTTGCCCAGAGATTGGTTATATTTTTCCAAAACCTGGCTGCGGCCTATCAACCGAAATCGCGTTTCCCTCGCCTGATTGGCGGTTTCCGTTCTCGAGCGCGGGGTGGCGGGTGGCACGGCGGCTCCGTCGCTCCGTCTCTCTCGCACCTATACGGGGCGGTTTGCATTCGAGGACGCTCGGCGTGCAACAGTATGTAGGCACATGTAGGCCGCCGGGGTGTCCATCGCGTACTCCGTCAGGGACGCCGGCGAGGACCCTGCCGGCCGCGCTGGACCATCCCCGCGATGAGAAATACACAAGTCGGAGGTGACACCAAAGCGGCGGCGCGGCGGCGGCCCGCGATATGCCCGACAGGAGACGCCCCTAAGTGTCTAATTTCTGTAATTTGTGTTTGAGCCGACAAAGCACTGGGAAGCGCGGTGCCGCGGCGAGCGACTTGCCAGGCACGACTACCCCACACGACGCCAGCCGCAACGCCACTGGTTTATGTGTTTGGACTTCCCCCTCGCCGAACTTCGCCTCGCCGCGCGTCAGACGGAGACTGCAATACATGAACGGTTCAAGCGAACCTCCCCCTCCCCCCTTCCCCTCCAGCACCACGCTGGGGCCGCAGGCTGGGGGTGCCGGGGTCTGCTCGGGGGGCTGGAACCACCTTGCATTATTCACAGATTAATCGAGACGCCAAATGCGCAATGGTGGTTTAATCGACAGATTCCGTGCGCCTCTGTCGCCACGCCCCGCCCCGCGGCCCACCCCTGGCGTGCTGGGGTCGGCACAAGTTGCTGCCGCACGGCTCGGCACGGCACGGCTTGGGCTCGCTGGGGCGGCCTGGCTTGCACTGGCAGCAGTACCAGTCAGTGCGCAGTGCACACACAGTGCACCTTTGACTACCGAACGCGCAGTATACACCGCAATGGCTTCCACAGACACCCCCTGCGCTTGGGCGCTAGTGACAACCTCCAGGAAGGATGAGCTTTGGGCTGTGCCCACTTGTGCATTCCTTGCTGCGTCGCAAGCCAATCTGCAAGAAGGGCTCGACGCCCAGGCACTGCTGGACGTACACGCCGGCTGCGTTTGTGTCATCAGCAGCGGACTTGGATACTACCCCCTGACGCGTGTTGACGCAGTTACTGTTCTCAGTCTTCGAGGTAATTATGGAAATTTCAACAGGCCTTTACAGTGCGTGACAACGTTCCTATGCAGAGGCCTAGGTGAGGCCGTACAGTCACTACGCAAATGCATCGAGGACCAGCGCGCAGGATCGCGATGTGGAGGAATCCAATAATGTGTAGCGTTTTACTCTCAAATCGTTAGAAACAAAATTTCTTAGATTTATGCTAATTAGTCTCGGCTCGTCTCGGAATTCCGAGAAGGTCCCAGACCAGGCGGCTCGACCGTCCCCAGGCAGCCCCGCCCCCACCCTCCGTACCGCGGAGCCATGAGTGTACCGACTGTAAAAAAAAAGGAGCAGACCATGTGTCCCTCTACTAGTGGACACGCGTGTGTGTTCAAGCTGTCAGTGCTGCAAGCTTTTTGACTGTAAGTGTACGGCCCAAGCCAGGTCTCTGCACAGAAACGTTGTCGCGGACTATAGCACCCCCCCCCCCCCTCCAAGTCGTCACCGCAGCGACGAAAGCACTGCACGGCGGGGACCAGGAAGTCTGCTCCGTCTCTCTCGCATGCGTCCCATGCGGGACGCCCCATGAGTGCGAGAGATACAGAGTGACGAAAACGACTCTCGGAATCAGTGTCCTGGGTCGGCCTGGTCGCGGAGCAGCCGGAGGCGAGGAAATTAAAAGAGATGCGGGGGAAGGGGGGGGGACAGTTGTCAAAGGTCCAGCCTTGAACCTTGAACCTCTTTCCAGACACGGTCTCTGTGCACCCTGTTTTGCAAGAGGTAACTGATGTTCTAACGGAGATCATTCACATGGGTTGGACGACAGTGTCGGAAGGGATGAAATCGACGAGAAACGACAAAGAGGTGGGTTTTTGTTTGTGTGTTTTTTTTTTGCGTGTTATCACTGTAGCCAATAATATTTTTTAATTACAATTATGTTGTTGTAATTTTTAGTTTGACAGTCATAATGCGATCGCTAGATGCCTGATGAATCAGGAGGGTGAGAAGGTATGGATCCAAACTGATCCGAAATATCCCTGCCGCATTGTGATCCCTTCCTTCGATGGGTCTCCATACCGGAAAGTGTTTGGTAACTACGATGAGGCGATTCCCTCTCCGTCGGACGTGCATGCCGCTAAATGCAGGAAGTTTGTCGGGAAAGTGGCACGAAAATTGGAGTTCTAACGTGCCAGTTTTCGATCATTTGTATTAGAATTGACAAGCTAAATAAAACATCACAGCAATCATGCGTCTGGCTATCAATCAATCAATCAGCCTGGGGTCGGTGGTCTTGGGAGCGAGAGTCGCGCGGGCGGGGCGGGGCGCGGCGGGGGTGGGCAGGAAGGCACGTGCGGTGAAGGGTAGGGTAGGGTTGCGGGGCTGGTGTAGCTGTGAGAGAGAGATATAGACGTGGAAAACGTCGGCGGCGGCACTTCGCAAACACAACAGCAGTACTCGAAAGCAGTCTCCAGCGGGCAGGACGGGAGCGGGGGAGGGGGTTTCTGGACATGTCCTGACTGACAGACGGGACAACATTGATACATGAGCGACACCGAACAGAAGCTGTCCACGCCGCCGCCGCCCCGGGCGGGCGTTCTGGCACTGGCGGCGTTTTCGTCGCTCTGTCTGTCTCGTACTCATGGTACCGGGCAGCGCGGGGCGATTATTACAGTGCAGCCCAGGCTGTTGCCTCCGTGTTGGTGGACTTGCTAAAATGCAGCCGCGAGGCCGGCTAGGCGGCAGCCTGCTACCTGCGGCCCAGGGAAACGAGTGGCACTGATGGCCCAATAAACGCGGCCCTCGCCCTCGCCGCAGAGGACCGGCCACGAGCACCATGCCCCCGGCGTGGGAACGGCAGGACGAAAATGAAGAGTCCAAATTTCATTTGTATTGTAGACATGTACTAACTACGCCGAGCTTCGCGCTACGCCGCTCCGGGCCAACGCCAACACAGAGGGGCCCTGGGGTTTCGAGCGGCGGGCGCGCGGCGCGTTACCGATGCATTGGCTGCGAGCCCACGGGGGTGAAAGGTCTCCACGCCCCCGCGCCCCCGCTCCAATTTGTCGGTGCAGCGCGTCGAGCGCCCTGCAGGCTGACTCCGAACAGCTCTTTCGTCGCTCGCCTCTGTCTGAGAACGGCAGGCAGGGGACCGCCGGGGCCTCTTCCCGCCAGCCTGTCTGTCTGTCTGTCTGTCCGTCCGTCGGTCTGTCCGTCGGCACGGCGGCACTGCCCGAAGGTGATTGTCCGGGCACTAGTGACATGTGTCGCCGAGTGAAGCTCATCTTTTGTTTGGGAAAACTATTGCCGGGACTACAAGGTCTGTCTGCCTTTCTGTCCAGCGCATTCAGGGCCGAGAAACGCTGCCTGTCTCTCTCTCGCACTTTAACGGGACGCTCCATAAGTGCGAGAGAGACAGAGCGACGAGAGGAGAGCTCGAAATCAGTCTACAAGCGCGGTGGCGTGGAGCGTGGACTCGCGGGGACCAGGATGCCGTCGACGCCGCGACTCGTGTCCGAATCCGGCAAAGTTTTCCTTTATCACGAATCGATTCGTCCACCGGGACGGGTCGCGTTGACACCGCCAAAAATGGAACGGTTAGCCGGAGCGACTGATTCCGAGAGTCGTTTTCATCGTCTATGTCTCTGTCGCACCCATATTCGGGATGCCGCATGAGTGCGAGAGAGACGGAGCGACGAAAACGACTCTCGGAATCAGTCTGCCGGAGCCGGAGTCCCCGCGCGTCGTAGGAGTGCAAATACCAGACGTCACGCCGGTAAAAAACGGTAAGAACAAAGGTACGCGGCGCACAGTGGGATCTAAAATTCGGACGCGGTTTCAGCTCCAGAGTAAATGGGTCTGGAACCGAACGTGTGACCCCACCAATGGATTCCTTGTTCGAAGGCCAAGCTGGCCGCCAAGGAGGAGGAGGGCGGGGACGGAAGCACGTTGGCGGAAGGGTCGCCATTTCTGGTAAAGAAGATATCGATTCGGCGGCGCAGCTCGTCGGGGGTGCGGACGGCCTAGAGACTTGCACGCGCTGGGCGCTCCCCGTCGACGCGTCGTTCTCCTTCCGTGAGCACGAGCGAGACCTCGCCGCCACAAACGCGGATCCAGGGGGGAGGCAAAAGGATAATCCCCCCTCCTTGACCCCTAGATGGCAGCCTGGAAGGTAGGCAAAAAGAAACACTTTGCCCCTATAGGTAGGCGAAAAGTGCTGCTTTTGCTCCCCCCCCCCCTTAGGCCGACTCTGGATCCGCCACTGCGCCTCCATAGGCGCCATCCGCTCCGCCATGGGCCAGGCAGGACTTACAGCGCGACAGACACTGGCTCCGCCTCCCGGCACCACGCCTCTCCCCCACCAGAGCGTCACTCAGGTGCATCAGGTGCGCGAGCGTCAGGCAACAGGACCGCAGTCAGTCTTCCTTCGCCACCATCACCATCAATGGCGTTGCCATGCACGAGCTTCATCTGCAGTGCGACAACTTCATTTTTGACATTGTAAGTGATATTCTGGTGTTGCCTGCGTTTTATTGGGACGCCGGAGTGCGTGTGTGTGCGTGGGTACAGAGTGCCCGTGAGGGCATGTGTGCCACGACTGGCACACCTCCACTGGTCGAGAGCGTTTGAATTTGAACGAGCGTCTGTTTTCAGACAACAGCAATGGCGAAGGCCGCCGTCCTGCGGGAGGCCGAGCGTCCTTGCGCTGCTGCAAGGGCTGCACGGTCTCCACGGCTTCGCGACGAAGGCCAGCCCGTCAAACATCAAAGGCGGCCAAGCCGGGCGCCGCTGCGCCGACCACCAAGTATACGACAACGTAGGGAAAAAGTGCTACTTTGCCCCCCTTAGGCCGACTCTGGATCCGCCACTGCCGCGGTCGCCGAGAACGGGAAGGCCGCCACTCTGCAAGCCTCATAGAGTGCAACTCCACGCTCGTCCTCGTCAGCCGCCCTTTCTGCGCGCCGCGGGGCGGCGCGCGGCGACACGACGACGGCGACCTCTCTGTCTCTTTCGCACCTACCCGGCGAGGCGGACGAGGCGAGCGGGAACGTATACAAATCGCAAAACGAAATTGGAAGCGACAGGGTGAGGGGAGGAGGGGAAAGAATGAAAACAGAAAATGCGAAGAAGGGGGCGTAAACACAGCGGTAGTGCAGCCAACTGACGGTTCCAGGACACGATTGCAAAACAATCTTTTATTAATTGCTCCCTATAGTTGATACCAGTTTTTATTGCCAAAATGACTTGCCAAATGGGGGACGGCCATTTCCATAACAGTAACGCTCCAGTCGAGCGGGAAAAGAAGACGGCATTTTCACTGCCATAATGTTGGCAGCGGGAAACCGGCTCCCCTTCCAGACGCAACCCGCGCCGCAGTGGGCAGTAGTGAGAAGCAAAGGCGACGGTATGCATCCTCACTTCGTCACGCTCATTTCATCATTTTTTTTGGTAGTTGGTTCAGTCAAAGTCAACCTTCAGTCAAAGAAAACCTTCAACAACCGCCTCTTTTCAGGGGGCTCATTGTCTTAGTGCATTCCAGTCATTAAAAGGGTTCCAGGTGCAGGGGAACATTGAAGTCTGTTGGACCTGCGTAGCAAAGGCTAACCGGCCCGCCAACTTTGGCTGAACTTGGCTGAACTTTGGCTGAACAACTATATTGTTGCACGGATGCGACGCGCGGCGACTCTAACAATTTTGATTTTTCTCATGGCAGGCATCAGTGACAAGAGAGTGAGAGAGAGAGAGAGAGAGAGAGAGAGAGAGAGAGAGAGAGAGAGAGAGAGAGAGAGAGACAGAGGGCAAGGAAGAGGATGGACGGAAAGGAGGTGGACAGGGGGGCCCAGGGAGGGGCCACAGCCCCACCCCAGGAAAGGAGCCTTGGTGAGTACGATCAGCAATCAATTTTCGCTGAAACATAACATTTTGGTGCAATTTCAACTCCTGCAAACCATGCATCTATGCACTTGATACAAAATATTTATTTAGAAGGGTTGGTCTACACGAGCAATTTTGTCCAAAAAAATTGCAACTTTCGTTCCCAATTTATTCCACCTTTGATTGGACCAAAATTTGTATCATTTCACTTCTTCTAATTAAGATTGCGTCCAAGGTTTAAGTTCAACCACTACACTGTCAGAAATTTTGTTGTTAATTAACAACAAATCTATTGCAAATTTTTTTTCTGACAACAGTTGTTTTTAAACGACAGCAGTCGTTCACGAACAGAGAGTGTTGTTGATAAATGACAGTTGGGTCATTCTAAAACAACTTACTTGTTGGGAGACAACTTTTCCGTCGTTTCAGTTTTAAACAAAGATGTTGTAGGAAAACGACCATGTTGTCAACAGTTTTGTTGTTTTCGAACAATCGTTTCTGACAGTGTAAGTCTAAATAATTTAGCCGGGTTTCTGTTTTGTATCATACGGCAACCAGGCTTAATTTTTAATACTTACTAGTTGAACTTAAGACCCTAAGGGCTAATTATTTACTACGCTTTCGTGCAGCAATATTCTTGGCTATTATTGGCTATTTTCTGGGCTTCCAATGCATAATTTTCTGCGGTCTAAGCTGAATTTTGAACAGGTCATGACAATTTCTTTTGATGCAATTTTCAGTCGGATCCAATGCTTTCTGCTATGTGGGGGCAGCGGTGCTGGCCCTCATCGTGGCCTGGCGGATGAAGTGAGTACATTTTAAGGCAACATAAGGGGTAGAACAATTAGATCTAAAAATATTATTATTCCAACTAGTGTTCTAAAGACAGGAGTTTAGTTGAGTTGACTCTTTTTGCACCATATTCATAAATGCCTTTTCCCATGTTGATTTTCTTTAAAACTGTTGGGAATTGAGTCAAATAATAAGGTTGAATGTTGCAAACCATTCTGAGGCACAGTAATAAAATGAAACGTTTGGATTTTTTGTTTTCAGGACCCTGGACATTTGCTGGGGGCCCGGCGGGTGGCGGGTGAAGTTTGATTTTTAGAGTGAGTGCATTTTAAGCCAACATAAGGTGTAAAACAATTAGATCTATAAATTTTTTTTTTTTCCAACTAGTGTTGACTCTTTTTGCATCATATTCATAAATATACAAGTTAAGTTATCTCCTTTTGCCAATATTTTCAACAGAGTCATGTGGACTTTGTTGTTATCTCAATTTCCCAATGAAATTTATGCAAAAATGAGGTCTAGTTGAGTCATACCCTCTTTCCATGAGGATTTTCTCTAAAACTGTTAAGAATTGAATCAAATAATTAGGTGGAATGTCAAACCATTCTGAGGCACAGTAATAAAATAAAACGTTTTTTTAGGCACGAAGTAGCCTTATAGTTTCCCCAGGACTGGGGTTTCAGCCTCACCGGTTTTTTTTTAATTTCCAGTTTGGCCCCTTATGCATTTTCCAAATTTTCGATATGATTTTGATGAGACTTTGCAAGGTGGTAGAACTTTTTACCCTGATTTCACTGGTGAAATCTAGTTGAAATCTCTCTTACAGAATTTTTTGTTTATGTTTTCAGAACCTTCTGGCCCTTCTGCGTCCTGTGATACGTTTGTATGTATTGTTGGCAAGATTTGTTGAGCTCTCGGCAGTTGCTCGAGTCTCACTGTCAAACGTAGCGTCATTGTTCAGATCTTGTTTCATGTTCATCTTGTGTTTCTATTTGTTTTGAGTTGATTTTATATCATAATTTTTTATTCTTACATTGATTTTAAGGGGGGTCTAGAAGTGAGTGCCTAGCATTCTGAAGTATTAGAAACTCTGTGATAATATATTTCATTTTGCTGCAATACTTTGGACTACCGTTCTTTTCTTACTGCAGAAATTTTGACTGGTTTTTAGTTCATTGTGCTCCTGGAAGACACCTAAATAAACCTGTTTCATTTTTTAATGCACTGGTTGTCAATGGTATTTGTACGACATTTTTCATATTAAAACTGTTATCTTCAAGGGTAAAATGAAGGCTCATTTATTCACACTGCAATGCATGTCCTAATTTTGCTTTTTCCAAGCTGTATACAAGACCAATAAATTTAGTATTTATTTCAAAATTGTCAGTTTCATTTGGAGTGTTTCTTTGCCTGCAACCACAGTTTCATCCTGGACTAAAAGTTCTGTACAGAGAGACAGACTGAGGCGTGAGTGTGTGGGACAAGCACTATTTTTGTCATTTTGATCTTACAATTGTTGAACCAATTATTGTTATTGTAGTTTTCCATATTTCTGTGTGCTGTTGACATGCACGAAACATTCAGAAGGGGGGAGGGTTGGGACCACCTAGTTTTAATTTTGTGTCTTTGGACACTGCTAGTACTGCGAGTAATGTAAAGAAAAGTAAAGTCTGAGTTTGAGTTTTGAAGTAGTTTTTGCCTAAGTTATTTCTAGACCTACAATAGAGGTATTACTTCTCTGCAAACAACCCAAGACGCCATCCACATGAATTAAAAACTCCATTTTCTAGTAGTTTTAGTTTTATTAGTAAGATGAACAATGCCAAACTAAACACTCATACAGGTCACATCCGCACCCGCCCAAGTACCAGGCACACAGATACAACACTACATATGATGGGAAAGGACACTGTTAGAGAGAGTTAAATATGAATGAACCGCTAGCAGCCTTCCCATTCACCTGCCACGCAGCAGCAATAATCCATTCCATAGATCAACTGGAGTCAGACAGGTGCAGCAGGAATGGCATCTTGAAGACACTAACAGCAACTGAAAAATGAAAGTTGACATTTAGAGGATGACACAGTGATCAAAATTGTACAGTGCAAGCAAGTGTCACACAAGAATTACTCACTGCGCGCAAAGAGGCGACAACAAGACCCATCTCAGTGACAGACAGCAAAATTTCAAAAAGAATATGACACATGTCAGCAGTGATGAGGTTATGTACGTCATAGCAGCAGAAGAACGACACACACACCTTTCTGACAAAAAACAAGGCGCCGCAGGCTTCAAACCACCACCAAGGGCACGAACCATCAACACATAGAAAGACATAGGAAACGCTCTTGTGCTAATAGGGGCATACTTTCGGTCCTTCGGAGTGTCAGTTTTCCACTTTGTGTTGGTAGCCCGTATATCGCTCATTATCGATACCTGCAGTCGACTGGTTGGCGTCGATGCAAACATGAAGTAGGGCTATTTGTCTGCTAGCTTTGGTGTTTTTGGATCTGTTGACGTGGACTCGTTCGTCATTTGCTGGAGCTTAATGTTATCATTTGCGAGTTGATCAAAGAGGCAAATGGCCAAGCTTCGACGGAGATTGTCCCTGTCGCCCGGTCGGACCAACACCCTGTTAATTCTGCATCCTAAAATTGACCTTGGAGAACTGGTAAAAGTGTTATTTTTCCTCATTTTTTTTACTGAGGTCACCTTGACATGAAAACCATCATGACGACTCACTCACTCTTACACTTTTATTACAGAAACCAGCGCTCTGACTGTTCCACGAGGCAGCCTACTCTCAAAAGTCGCCTCACCACATCTCAGGCCAGACTCTAACCTCCCAAATGAGAGGATACAGGAAACGTTTCACAAGGAGGAAGAGGGAGCGTCCGTGGAGGACCTCAGTTCAAAATCAGGTGTGCAATCATTCATTTTCAAGTAAAGATTTGGTTGTCACAGCATAATTTTCTTACACTTGGTTCCAGGACTTGGGCACATTTCATGGTTGGGACACGACCCCTCTCAGACGCAGTGTGACATGTTTGTCACTCTTTGATGGGCTGAGCAGCGCTCTTGTGGCTTTGGATGAACTTGGATTCCACATTGCAAAGTATTATTCTTGTGAGATTGACCCAAATGCAATTAGACTGCAGAAGTACCGTTTTGGGTCAAGGCTTATTCAAGTTGGACGGGTTGAAAATCTGACTCCCGAGAAACTCGATACATTTGGAGAAATAAATTTATTGATCGGGGGAAGTCCATGCCAGGAGGTGAGCCTCTGCAATCCACGTAGAAAAGGAATTTTTGGTAAGTGGAGATGGTTTTTTACTTGTTCAATTTTATTTTGTTTTAGCTGTTTCTAGGAAAGACTTCAACTTAAACTTAACTTAACTTGTGCATTGTTCATGTTTGCATTTTTATATTTTTTTGGTAGATGTGACATCCTCAGCCCATTTATTTTACAATTTTGTAGACATACGAAATTATCTGTCAGACAAGGCAAAAAGAGGTTCATATGATTTTCATTATGTATTTGAAAACACAGCTAAATTGGAAAAGAAGACCTACAATGAGTTTAAGAGGTACGGTTTAGAAAAGTGTGGCATTTTTTTTCCTCGTGATATTTTATCAAGTTGAAAACATTTCTGGATTGGCGTGTACAGGTGCTTGGGCTGTGATGCCATTCAATTATGTGCCAGTTGGTTTTTGCCAGTAAAGCGGTTGAGATTATTTTTCACCAATATCAGTGGCATAGACCCAGAACCAGTGTTGGAAGATGCCCTGACATTGGAAGACATTTTATCAATGGACAGAGTGCCCAATGTCAGAGTTGTCCCCACTTTGACAACCACAAGGCATTCACAATATTCAGGTAGTCATGCCAAAATGGCCACCAGGTGCCATCATGTGCCTACCAGGAATTGAGTCAAACATGATACTGTTTGCAGGATCAGACGCTAGGAGACCTGTTGTTGAAGATGGAATTGAATGTGGACTTTTCATATCAGAGATAGAGCGTCTATTTGGTTTAAGTCCAGGTTTCACTGACGGCATCGACTTAAGTATTACCTCCAGACGGAAATTATTGGGAAATGCGTTTTGTGTACCAGTTATAAAACATGTATTGAAACCGTTAACTACTTTATACAGACTGAAAGACGATTACCAACTCGGTTCAGTTCCAAACAGTATTTGATGAAACCGTCTCCATTAATGGCTTTCCACTATCATTATTACGTGTACTAAAAATGAATTTGACCAGCAACAGGGCCTTTGGAAGATTCTATTTTGAAGAAGAAAAAAATGGCATTGAAAATGTGCAAAGATTGTTTTATGCATGTAATTTGTGTGTAAGAATGGGTATATAACAATTCAAAATGTTTAGAGTATGACTTCTAACCATTGAACAGGAGGAGAACCAAGTGACATTGTATTTATAAGATGTGTTCCATCCCTGAAATCAGACAGAAACTCTGTGCTTATTTACTCAATTCTTTGACACCACAAATCTGCAGATCACTGCTTTATCATGTAAATAAAACTCCATTGTTGTAATTCTATCACTCTGTCATTCATTGAAGTTGATCCATCACTGCAATATCATCTAAATAAAACGTTGTAAACTGTAACCCACTTTTGCATCATTACATCAACCTAATGTCCTCACAGTTCATGAATTTGTTTGCAAAACATACTGATCTCAAAGATGACAGCTAGATCTAAAGACACACTTTATAGTAACAATTAAACATGCCTGCAATAAATCCAGCCTCATTGATGCATTAGAGTCATCACTATGATGGAAGCTTTCCCAACTCAATATGTGTACGTACAGGAATGAGGGCACGGTAATGGACTGATGTAAGTTTAAAAGTCACGATCATTTATTACATTTCACAACTGCATTACATACAGTAAAGCTTTTGGAAGGCACGTCGTATATAAACATGGCACTAAGGGCAGGAATAAATCAAGATTAAAATATACACATCTGTAAATAAGACACCATTGACATAGGAATTGTCAAGAAGGCTTCTGATTTTATGCTATCATTCATTTAGAATAGTAAGATTCAGTATGCAAAGAGCAAAATGCAGTCAAACTATAATTATCTTTGGTGTTACTGAGGAAGGTATGACTTATTCATTCTCAGAATCTTATATTATGATGTTTAATTGGGACACCAAATGTTGTGTTCTGTTTCTCCACAAATAAGGCTGGCAATAAACGGCAACCTTTCAAAACTGTAGACACTCAGAAATATACAACATGTGAAGAACAAACCAGATACAAACACACAATGCACAAAGGACACAATACATTAATTTCAGATTGTGAAACGGATCGTATTTTGATTAGATGAGAACAGCCAAGCACAACTGTCACACACATCATGTTCAACGGCATTAGGCAAAGGAATACATCATTTGCCACATCATATACTCAAAAATGAACAAACAACACTCATTTAAAAACTAAAAGACATACAAATGTCTAAATTGACTTTGCACCATCACAATATAATCAACAAACATTAAACTTTAGCTTCAATGCAACAAATGTAAAACTGAAGGGTATCAAATATCCTCCACACAGCCATGACATGAGACACCAGAACTGAATGCTCGAAGAACTTGTGATGCGATCCTGGAGGAGAGGAGAACCGCCAGTCAGCAGTACCTGTCAAACAACATGTTTCAATTTAGGTTTTAACACGTGAAAAAAAAAATCCACCACTGGAACTGAGTTAACTCACCTATGTCTGGGATGGATCGTGCTCCACATTCATCACATAGAAGCCACCTAGATAGTCCTGCTGTTCTTCTTGGTCCTTGCTGTCCCAAAGCTGAATCAACACGGTTTCCACATCCTGCGGAGAGTATGATGGATATTCTGCTGCGAGGCGCTCCCGGTGCTTGTTGAGATATACTTCTCGATTCTCCCGAATTCGCTCATCCCTCAGCTTCTTGGGTCTTTTCCTTGGCTGAAGCAAACAAACAAATTGTCATCGAAAGTGCAAGGAGGCAAACATAACCCAACTTAAACAGCCACCTGACACAACCTTTTTGACGAGAAAAGGTGCGACGTTCAATTTTGGCAGATTGACGCGACACTGGAAGAGGGCAGTCACACTAGACCACATGCGCACAGTGACGTATTCTAACCGCACTGAGCAATCCATTGAAATCGCAAGTGCTATGCACACAGCGGCAACCACGGCCCACGATGCCAAGCAACCACCACCACCGCGGACGCGCAGGACGACGCGGCACTAAAACAACCTCAATGCGTCATGATGGTCGTTCCAAACGCACTTAACGCAGGTCCTTGACAAATCGTTGAACAGCGATTGGAGTTTGAACAGCTGATCTTGTGTTGTTGTCTGCGCTGCGCCGCACCGCCACCAGATGGCAGCACACACACAGAGCCAGGTCTGGGGCGCAGGTTCCACGCTCCGCCACCAGAGCGCAGCAGCACAAGCACTGTGCCGCACAGCAAGCAACGCACAGCCCAAGTGCCGCCCATCCCCCTCTGATGATCCGCCGGTAGGGGAGGCAGCCCATCAGGCACTGCAGTGTCGACACCAGAAGCGTTGCCTACCCGTTCTATTGCTGGCGGGGGACTTGAATTGTGCGCGTGCCGGCCTCTAACTGTCTGGTCGGAAAGCCTTTATCGATAAATCATTGGCGTTAGCGACGGCATCGACGCGGCCCGCCCGCCGTCAGCCAGGTATCGCAGTGATGTCGACGATTCGACTGTCGGAAAGCCTTTATCGATAAATCATTGGCGTTAGCGACGGCATCGACGCCGCCCGCCCGCCGTCAGCCAGGTATCGCAGTGATGTCGACGATTCGACTATCGGAAAGCCTTTATCGATAAATCATTGGCGTTAGCGACGGCATCGACGCCGCCCGCCCGCCGTCAGCCAGGTATCGCAGTGATGTCGACGATTCGACTGTCGGAAAGCCTTTATCGAGGAATCATTCACCTTCGACACGGCATCGATATCCCAAGCACGCCGTCGGGTAGTTATCGCGGTGATGTCGACAATTCGACTGTCGGAAAGCCTTCATCGAGGAATCATTAATCGTCGACGCGGCATCGATATCGCCGGCACGCCGTCGGGCAGTTATCGCAGCGATGTCGACAATTCGACTGTCGAAAAGCCATCATCGAGGAATCATTAATCGTCGACGCGGCATCGATATCGCCTGCACGCCGTCGGGCAGGTATCGCAGCGATGTCGACAATTCGACTGTCGAAAAGCCTTCATCGAGGAATCATTAATCGTCGACGCGGCATCGATATCGCCTGCACGCCGTCGGGCAGTTATCGCAGCGATGTCGACAATTCGACTGTCGAAAAGCCTTCATCGAGGAATCATTAATTGTCGACACGCCATCGATATCGCCTGCACGCCGTCGGGCAGTTATCGCAGCGATGTCTGGGGGGCGATGTCGACCGCGCGATAACTGATCGACGGTCACTCGACAAGCGAAAATTAGTTATCGGCTATCGACGGGCCGATACGATTTCGACTGTCGAGCGACAAGTCGGTGTTACTAGGGGAGGGAAGTTTCCCACGAGCCACAAGAAGCCGGAGAGCTTGACTGTCACCAGCAACTGCCATCCCCCGAACCAGAGGGGGGGGAGTCACAACGTTCACCTTCACAGGAACACCCTGAAAGGCAGCAATAATTCTGGGCAGTACATCTTGAAATTTAAGCAAGTCCAAGCCACAACCAATGCGAGGCATTGTCACCTCCTGGACACCCAAGGAAATGCACAAGTCTCGCAACTGGAAGAGGCAACTAAGGATATTATTTAACGATATCACCTTTTCCCAGTAGCACTGCTTTGTGATAAGGTAGAAGATGTAGTGGCCATTGTGTTGGAGGTAGGCGACTTCTCCGACTCCCTTCCCCTGGCTGCGTAGCTCCTCGACACGCCCAAAATGCAGCTTGAAGTCCACCGCAACACCTGCTCCCATGTGAAGATCTGCACTGACCGCATGAGCCAATGCAGTTGGGAAGGTGAAGACATCACCCCAAGCCTCAATAACAGGAGCCATCTGTAACAAAAGAAACAAAAATATTACTTTCAGGAAACTAATAAACGTGATGCAAGTGGTGAGCGTTGATGGAAGTGATGGAAGTTGATAGAAGTGATGGAAGTGATGGAAGTTGATGGAGGTGTAGTGGTGTGGTGCAGAGGGGAGTTCAAGTGAGGTGACGAAAGGGGAGTGGTCCCAACTAAACCATACTCTTTAGCTGCCTTTTAATTCATAATAGCAGCTATAGAGCAGATAAATATGGGACCACTCCACCAGAGGTCCTGTGGTCCCGCTGGTAATTAGCACTCAATAGAAAAAGCAAGTACTAACAACCAGCTTCAGAAGGGATTAGACTAAGTGCATAGGGAGGCAAGCAAGACTTGAGAATAGAATGTAGCTTTAGTGCAGAGAATAGCAGACGAGTAGTGGAAAGCGCAAAGGGGACTCAGAGAAAACAGCAAAAACACATGCAGTACATTCATTATCATCATGGTCAACCTAACAATGCTTACACACTAAGAAATAGAAAAGAGATAAGAACAAGCACTGAAAAAAGAAAAAACAATAATTAGAACCTGTGATCCCCAGATTGGCCTCTAGTACACGGCACAAACCAGGGTCACAGAAAATCACATAACATATACAAGGAGTGCCACTCAGAATGACTCGAGCAGACTTTGCCTTAACATAAAGAGAAAAAATGGTTAGCAACTTAAAGGTAAACACTTAATAGTATAATCTTAAAGGTAAACAGCAACTTAGCAACTTAAAAGTAAACACTTCATAGTAAAATCTTAAAGGTAAACAGTATATGTACAAATATTTACACAGAAAACAGTAAAGATAAAGAATGATTAGCAACTTAAAAGTAAGAACATAACAGTAAAAAATATTTACAAAAATATATACAGAAAACAAATAAGGAAAATATCAACTTCAAAAGGACGGAATCAGGTACAGGCCCCAATGTCATTATCAATGCACTTGTGACCAATCGCACAAAATGGATGGATTGACATGGAGTTGTCGGACACAATCAGGGGGCTGCAGTCAAATCCTCATAGTAAAATGGGGACACTGCAAGCCAGGACAAAATCAGGTATCTGCAACTGTAACAGTAAATGGTACAGCACAAGACAGTCATAGTCGGGTTGTGTGCAAGTCTACAAGAAAGTAGACGGCAGACAAAATTAGAGAAAGCAAAGGTTCATAAGTTGGGGAAAGCAAGGTCGAACCCGACACAAGCTTTACCCGCTCAAATGAAAACAATGCACAGACAGCAAAGAAAAGGAAAACAAAGAAAAGAAAAGAAAAGAAAAGAAAAGAAAAGAAAACAAAAGATAAGTTAAAATCACTTAAATTGAAGGTACTTTACAGTTAGCTCAGCTCCCATGAGTTAGGCAAAGCAAGGTCGAACCCGACACAAGCTTCACCCACACAAATGAAAGCCTCACAAGAAAAATTAGAAAGAAAGAAAGACACATAGAACAAAAAAAGAAACGTAAGATAACATAAGACACAGAGTACAAACACAGCATATTAGAACACTTCAGACCACATTAGTTCCTCCTCCCATTCCTCCATTTCAGCCACAGAGGAGATTTCACACAACACTGCTTCATCAACACTAGGATCATCAAGTTCTTCCTCGAGCTTCTTCTGAGTATTCGTGTTTGTGTTCTTTGAGGCTTCGACTGAGACACTTCTTTTTTTGGCTTTAATGCTGGCAATGGTCTTTTTATTTTTCCAGTTCTTAGCGTACTCTCTGTTCAAGACCCTGCACCTGTGATATATTGACACTCGAAGGAAGTACAACAAGAAAAGTCTCTGTATCTCCTCGAGATGCGCACTGCATCCCAAAGATTGGACATCCACATCTCTCATTATACGTTCCTTCATGGTTCTCATCAAGTTAGGGACATGAAAGCTAGTATGCATCAGTTCCAGAAAAATATCAACACAACAGACCATGGTGTCAATAACATACACACTTGTGTAAACCAACCGCTTCTTTGCATCATACTCAAAGGCAACCACCAAGTCATGTTCAGCCTCGACCTCATCTGACAAGAGACACTTTTTACACGCATCACAGTCCAAAATTCGAGCAAGAACTTTCTTCACCACATAACCCGCTACATATGCAGTCATCTTCCTGCGGTTACCAAACAAACCTTTATTTTCCTTCTCAAGTTCAGTTTTCACACACTGTTGTTCTCTCACTTCGTCTTGCTTTAAATCACGCTTCCTCCTGCTCAGCTTCTTCTTCTGCGTAATTTTGTGAGCATTTTCCACAGTAATGCTCCCATCAACATGGCTGTGGCCAACGACACAATCACAATCCTCAGCAAGACACACAACTGAACCTGGATCACTCCTCTGTGGCTGATCACAAAACAAAACATCAAATAGATCACTCACACTAGCCTCACCTTCTTGCTTCACATTTACTTCACCTTGGGGAACAGCGGAAACACCAAGCTGCAACATCTCTAGCTCCTCCTCTCTCGTCATTTCATCTGGAACTGTTACATCAGTCAAACCAGTCTCCTCATAAGATTGGCCTGCTGTCACTTTCTTCGATGCATCCTCGAACAACTTGTTCATGTCCGTCAACAGCTCTCCTCCGTCTTCCTCACAATTTGCACCCCTGATCCCGCTGTTCCTGAGGTTAGTGATGATGGCAGTTTTCAGACCAGCAACAAACTGAACAGTAGGGGCCGTCGAGATTACACTGTTTTCGAGTTCGACATCGCAATAGCACTCAAAAGTTTCGTTTTTTAATGCTGAGACCAGATTCGACCTCCGTTTTGCGATCGGACAATTTCTTGATGTCCCTACCAGCCGTTTTAGTCGAAAAAGTGGAGTTTTTTTCGATTTTCTCCGTTTTTGGGGCTTGGATCGCTCCCCTGCCGGTCGGGAAGCGGTCCGATGGTCGGATGGTCAATGCTAACATCAAATCTAAAGTTCTGAGTCGTAAGAAGCTATCGGAACACATGCATATGCATCCCAGATCTCGATAATCGGTTTTTTTTTCCAAAAAATCCACGTTTTTTGATGTTTTGGTGGCATTTTTCGATAGTTCCGAGGGCCGTAGACCTTGGTGACATGACCAGTGGTGGTGAAAGGCAGCCCAAGGGTGGCGGACATAAAACCCACCCCCAGCCCAGCGCCCGGGAGGCACTGGAAGGGCGAGGGGAGGCGGCGTCGCAATGCCAGAAAAGCTCTAGAATTGGCTGCGACCGCCGCGCTCCCCGTAAATGCAGTATTTGCGTGCAGGTCTTAGCTCAGCGAGTGTTACAGCACACTGGTGAGGTCTGATAGTGTCACAGCGTTGTAATGCAAGACGTTTCTGCCCAGCAGCAACCTAGGGCGGGCGGGGGGCGGGGGTACGAATTCGGCAGGTCTCACGCCGGCCCGGCCAACTCGCTTCCTCCTCCCGCCCGCCTGGGTGAGGGGATGCTTGCCCCGCCCTTTCGCCCGCTCCCCGCGCGGCCGCCTGGGCGAGGGGGTGAGGGGATGCCTGCCCCACCCGCAAAGTCGTCCTGAAGAAATTCGCAAGTTCGCTGTCCCTGCAATCAACTTCGGCGCCAAGAATTACGTGGACATGATTTACTGGGACACCACTGTCGTGACGCCGCCGCCGCTTCTGGACAACATCGACGACGACGCGCTCCAGGCTGCCGCTGCAGCTGGACCGGTCCCGGTGCCCCCACTGCCGTGCCACACTCAGGCGGAAGAGCGGTTTGTTCGGGAAGTTACCGTCGAGGGGTCGTCAACTCGCATATTACTTCGTACACAGGCTGCGTATTACTTGTATATTACTCATTTATTACCGTTAAAAATCCCTAAATATTGCCAATTAAACTGCTTTAAGCAAAGTTAGAACGAAAAAACAGCCAAAAATCGGTAATATAGGACGTATATTACCATACCCGACGGATGCATACTGTATGCCGACATGTTGCCACAACGAAGCCGTACGTTGCCTACGTTTCGGGCCCGTTCCGGTCGTCTGGCGACGTGGTGGCAACCAGGCCGTAAGCGTTGGTTAGCCAGTTCACGTTACATCTGACTGCAGGAAGCCTGGCCACCGCTACGTCTGGTCGGAAACATCAGAGCTGTGTTGTCCAAACGTTACCCCACCTACGTCACCGCCCCTACATTAATGCGACGGTGCTGCGACTAACGCATTGAGACCAAACGCAGAGCCGTCGCTACAGCGTAGCAGCAATGTACCATGTGTCACGTTGGTGCGGACGCCTCGCCGCTACGTGGTGTTTCGTGCTTCCCGGCCACGTAGTTCCGGCAGCTGCACGGCGCCATGACGGCCACCTCCGGGGCCTGACGTTGCCGCGTTATGGTCGCTGTGACAGTGCCTCGGTATTGCCGACAACACGTTGCACCGCCGTCGTTGCCGCCACCACGCGGCGCCTGCGTAGCGACGACCACTACACGTCCACATTGTGGCCGCCTTGCGCTGGAAAAGTTGCACGCGTGACAATGCTGCTACGTCGCGTCAACGTCGCCGTGCCAACAAGGCTCGCTCAAGGCCACGCCAATGTTGACAGGGCAACCATCCTGCGGCGAGCAAACGGCGACGTTCAGGCCGTGATCACCAAACCGCGTCTGTGGCAGAGCCTCGCCATGACGTCGCGGCCGCAGTGCCGTTGTCACGTTGCCGTGACCATGTTACAGCAACGAAGCCGGCTCTACCTGACGGCGGCGAGCAAACGGCGACGTTCAGGCCGTGATCACCAAACCGCGTCTGTGGCAGAGCCTCGCCATGACGTCGCGGCCGCAGTGCCGTTGTCACGTTGCCGTGACCATGTTACAGCAACGAAGCCGGCTCTACCTGACGGCGGCGAGCAAACGGCGACGTTCAGGCCGTGATCACCAAACCGCGTCTGTGGCAGAGCCTCGCCATGACGTCGCGGCCGCAGTGCCGTTGTCACGTTGCCGTGACCATGTTACAGCAACGAAGCCGGCTCTACCTGACGGCGGCGAGCAAACGGCGACGTTCAGGCCGTGATCACCAAACCGCGTCTGTGGCAGAGCCTCGCCATGACGTCGCGGCCGCAGTGCCGTTGTCACGTTGCCGTGACCATGTTACAGCAACGAAGCCGGCTCTACCTGACGGCGGCGAGCAAACGGCGACGTTCAGGCCGTGATCACCAAACCGCGTCTGTGGCAGAGCCTCGCCATGACGTCGCGGCCGCAGTGCCGTTGTCACGTTGCCGTGACCATGTTACAGCAACGAAGCCGGCTCTACCTGACGGCGGCGAGCAAACGGCGACGTTCAGGCCGTGATCACCAAACCGCGTCTGTGGCAGAGCCTCGCCATGACGTCGCGGCCGCAGTGCCGTTGTCACGTTGCCGTGACCATGTTACAGCAACGAAGCCGGCTCTACCTGACGGCGGCGAGCAAACGGCGACGTTCAGGCCGTGATCACCAAACCGCGTCTGTGGCAGAGCCTCGCCATGACGTCGCGGCCGCAGTGCCGTTGTCACGTTGCCGTGACCATGTTACAGCAACGAAGGCGGCTCTACCTGACGGCGGCGAGCAAACGGCGACGTTCAGGCCGTGATCACGGAAGATTTGCACATTCATTTCACTTACACCGGCCACTATGGACCAGCGCGGGCACGACACAGTTCGTACAGCAAATTTTCCGAATGCAATGCCACTCGGCACATGGGTAGCTGAAACAGCATTTGGTTTCATTGTTTTGTAGACGCACGCACACATACGGACAGACAAAACTTTCCAACCCCAGTCAAGTAACTGGCTTTGGCGTCGCTAATCGCTCAGCCAATTAAAACTATTTGAAATTCAGAAATTTCGAGATTGATATTCGTGGTTGGAATCAGCGCGGCGCTTGAAAAATGCTAAAGGCTTTACTGCAGTTCCGCCAGTGAAACCAGGCTGGCCCAGGCCTGCTCTCTAGCTAAAACATGTTTGGAACGATCTGATTTTGGTAATCGGTAGATCTGAACCTGCTCTACAAGGTAGGTGTACGCCAGACCGTGTCTTGTCAACTGGCTTCAAATCTACCGATTACCGAAATCAGATCGTTCCGAACATGTTTCGTCTTTTTTTTTATGGCGCTTCACTCGCTGCTCGCTTGCCAACGCGGCGGCACTGGCAGGCGGTCGTAAAAGCAACCCGACCCGGTACCCGGCACGCCGGCAGCAGCTCTCTGGTGCCTCCTTGCACCTCACAGAGGCAGGTCGGCGCCTACCGAAGTACACAACAACGGCCGGTCCAGGCCCACCGTCGAGGCCGGTCCTCGCCGTCGAGGCACGACCTACTGTGAAATTTTGTGGACGGTGAATGTGGGAATCGCTTAAAATGTGCAGGACTTTCTGCTGTATTTGTCACACGTGTTGCCTTGTTACAGGCGTTTTTGCCTCAACAATATGGGAATGTGTCCAAATTTTGTACACGAATGTGTGAAGTCGCTCGACGGGGCCAGGCCGAAGCGACCCCCATACACGCCAAGCCACCAGAAGGCGCACTACAGCCTACGCACGCACGCAGGCAAGCGCGCAGGCACGAACCACTGAAAGAACAGCCCAGCCGTTCGGGGCCATTCTGAAGAGTTGTTTCGCTCTCCGTCTCACTCACTCGCCACCCCGACGGACCGCGTCCAGTGCGTCAGGGCCGCGGACAGAGCACTGGCGCTGGAGCACCGGCAGAGTGTCCACTTTTGGATTCAATAACCGGGCAGAGGTCTCATTCTGAACAGTCATCGCGCGCTGTCTCACTCGCACCCCAACGGAACGCCCCACGCGTGCGAGACACAGTTTTTGTGCATGGCCGCCGGCAGAGAGCGGCATTGGGTGGGAGGGTATTGACCCCACCATTGACTTGCTCTCCAAACAAGGAATCCATTGGTTGGGTCACACGTTCGAGTCGAGTCCCATTTAGCGACTCTGGAGCTCAAAACGTGCCCGGGACTTCGGCCGCCTCAACGGTCTTCTGTCCCACTGTGCGCCGCGGACGACGGCGCTGACTAGCCCTGTTGAAGCTCTAGCGCGTCCAACGCGGCTCGGTTACAATTACCTGCACACTAAATTGCTATGTAGATTTTTGTGCATAGCTATGCACGAAACTGTGCATGCGTTGCTCAATGCACGAATTTCATGCGCAACAACGCATATTTTCGTGCACAGTGCACCAATTCGTGCATTTTAAACGCATGCACAGTTTCATGCATAGCTTATGCACAAAAAAACCTACATAGTAACTGAGTGTGTGCCCAAGCCCGCCCGCCATCCCAGCGCTCGCCCGGGCCCACCCGGCTAGATTAATTTAAATTTACCCACCCAACACCCATCCAATTACAGCGCGTCTGGTCAAACAAGCTCCGTCTGCTAGCGAGACAGCCGCAGCGCCGGATCCAATCACAGCGCAGTTTGACTCGACGGCAGCAATTGGGTGGCGAAGGTGTGTCGCAGGTCCGCGTCGGCGCCTCCGACCCAACCTCACACAGCACTCTGCCTCTGTCGACGTGTGGACCCGCACCGCCGAGGGCAGCGCGTAGAGTCCGAGGCGAGCTGCGCGGCCTGCTTCTTGCCTGCTTTGCCTGCTTGCATGAAGCTGCAAGTCGCTGGTCGCCTTGTTCGCGGTGCTCGTGGTGTTCACACCGCTGCGAGGTTCCGCGGCCGGCTCGCACCTCCGCCGTATTCAAGGTCAAGTTCAGCCCCTGGCGAGCGTGGGGTAGGCAACCCACCTCTCACCTCTGCCGAACAAGAAGCCTACCCAGCAGGGCGGCCGCGAGGGCAGGCGCGGATATAGGGGTGGGGGGGGGGGGGTAGTTACCCCCTCCAAAGGAACTAGAGACGCCTCCTAGAGGTTAGTCAACAAGACCTTCTTTGTCCCTGTGTGTAGGAAAAAAGCACTGCTTCACCCCCTTCTCAGAAAAATCCTGGATCCGCGCCTGCCCGAGGGGCCAAGCCACCACTTCGCGAAGCCACACGCAAAGAGCAATAGTCGCGGCGCAGACACACAAGGACTGTCCGCGACGCGGTGACAAAAATTATTGGATACCAACTGCTCTTTAACCTTCGAAACACAGTCATCAAACTAAATAACTGTTTAGGTGTTTTGTGCATAGGTATGCACGAAGCTGGGAATGCGTTTAAAATGCATGAATTTGAGCGCAACTACGCACGAAAATGTGCGTTGCTGCGCATGAAATTCGTGCATTTTTAAACGCATGCACAGTTTCGTGCATAGCTATGCACAAAAAACTACATAGTAATTTAGTGTGATAGCAGCCTGCACTGCCGCAGAGCTTCCGTCAACTGGCAAAAATTGTTGAACTGTTAGCTTGCCAGCGCAGTTTGCGATAAACATTAACATTGAGTTTTTGTTGAAGTGTGGGTGTGTTTGAGTGTGAGTGTGTGAGTGCGAGTTTATCCGGGCCATCACCGCAACTAGATACCGCTGAAACAATAAAAAGACCTTAGCAGTGACTTTAAAAGATGTATTCTTCGGTTAGCGTGGCAAGGCTTCCGTCTCCAGGAGACGGAATTCCGCACCGATCGATCGTGGGTGTGTCATGCAACAGATGTCCGGGAAACAACATGATCAATATCGCCCCCTCTTTTCGAACTCTCTTTAAAATACTGCTCCGCGTAAACGCATCAAGTCACACTGGCGCAGCGGGCAAGGAGGCCCGCTGGTGGGCCAGCATCTCCAGTCCGTGCGCGGCGGAGCCCCTGGCGGCCGGGGGATAGGCAGCCCACCACGCACCTCTGCCGAACAAGCTGCCCAGTGCCGGGCGTTTTCCGCCTCACAGCAAGGGGACGCATCACTCAGCTGCTGTTTGCAATGCTGCAAAAAGCCCATTCCGTGCATTGATCCTGAGATGGCCACACCTGGAATTTGAGGCTCACGGCTCACAACACCCGATAGGAGTCGGTGGCAGTGGCAGTCGTGTGCCTTGGGGGATTCCTTTCTCCAGACGGAGAGCGGCGAGACGAGATCACCGCCGCCGCCGCCTCCTCACCACTCTGTGCAACAATTAAGCCTTGAAAACTGCAAATGCCAGGCAAGTCCAAAAGGGGTGGGGGCGGAGGCGGGGGCCATTCAGCTATCCTTCTGAACGCTGTGCGAGAAAGATAGATGGCACCCACCAAATGCTGAAGGGCAAACTTGCTACACTAAAGTACACATTCAGTGCTAACAACGCTACTCCAGCTCCATCAACACGCAACCAAGGAGCGTCGAGAACGGATCTTCATCCCGACCTAGCGGTGTCCCCCCTCCACCTCCATTCTTGCCTCGCTTCGGGCAGTTTTTTTTTTTTTTTTTTTCAGTTTACTCGCGACCGATCAGAAGGCCGGATTCGCGGACAGCGAGCGCATCTCTCACACACACTAAATGTAATGCACAATTTTGTCCGAGACATCACAGTTTTTTATGCAGATGAACCAATCGTACAACTTATGTACGGAATATTGCACATATTTCACCCTTTTCGGACGAAATTGCGTACAAATTTGTACTAAAAGTTCGTGTCCACAAAAAACTGTGACGACTCGTACAAAATTTGTTCAAAAACATTTAGAGTACAGGCAGGAGAACGCCTGGAGCCCCCCCCCCCCCCCCCCCCCCCCCCCCCCGTCCATAGCTGCAGCAGTGCAGTTCTCGGAACGCGCACCGGACACGGGTACGCGATATTCTGCAGTGTCGCGTCCTGCAGGGAAAGGGGGGGGGGGGTGAGGGGGGGGTGCCACACGCCGTTGCGTCATGCGAAAACCAAAACCGCGGGGGATTTGGTGGTCGGGGCAGCAATCCGTGATGTTCAACGCGCCGACTGCGCGTCGCGTCTAGACGGACAATGTGCCTCACCGTGCACGAGGCCGGCCCCGTGCCTGATCGCCGGGCTAGCGCAGGCCGCACGGTTATCGCAGGCCGGCGGCCTGCACTGCTGCCTGCCGCTGCAGGTGCTGGTAGCCTCTGGGCTATGCGAGGCAGGTAGGTGACGCGCGCCTCTACCGCCGAAGGCCGCTTGGCGGTACAAAAGAAATGTGCGAGTGACGGATGGTGCGGGGTGCCGCAGTAGGACAGTGAGATTACCAGATTACAGAAGTGGGGACATGAAACGGTAATTGTAAAAGCGCATGAATGAACCCGGAACCCGCCCAGTCCGCCCGTAGTGCTGGGCACTTTCTCTTTCGATACACAATGCGTTACTGTACTCGCGCGGGCAATGGCTGTTTGTTCCCGCCTCACTGGGCCTCGCATCGCGTCTGGGCAGAGGACAGAGGACAGAGGGCGAGAGGGTACAGACAGTTGGAACCAGCGAGAGAAAAGGGTAGGGAAGGAGGGGAAGGCCTATGCTAGTCCATGAGTGCGAGTGAGAGGGGGCACGAAAGTCGTATTGGTTTGACGATAAACACGTGTGGGGTCGATTCCATTCTGGGGAGAGGGGGTGGGGTGAGGGGGTCGGGACGGGCGGGGCAAGAGGGAGGGAGGCCTCGCGGCTCGTCGCGGCAGCCGCCACGTCGCGCCGCTCGCTAGTCTACAGTCTAGTAGTTTCTAGCCGGGCCACATCGCTAGGATTGAGGCTGGACTGAAGTTTAGGTGGGACGCGGTGAGTAAATCAGTTATCAATCACTTCAGTAATCTTAGCGTGTTCGTCGGTCCCAGTTGGTAACACCGACGTGCCCGGTCGTGGCCGAAAAGGCATCTACGATCCTACGCGGTCTAGCCGTCAAAAGCAATAGCTGCAGGCAGGCGCCACCGCCCGGCTTGTTGCCTACCTGCGCGGCGCTACAGCCCGAAGAGCGCCGGGGCTCCGAGGGCCAGGGCCACTACGGCCCCCACCTGACTTGTACCGTATACACCTGTACTCCCTCCTTCACCAGGTGGACAAAGAAGAGGAAGCTTCATGGCCACCCTATGTTGAGCAACACCTTTCGGCGCACCCTATACCACACCTGGCCGGTGGGATTTGGAGGAGGGGTAATCGTTATTTTCGGCCTCCCTGCTAGCCAGCCTGCTGCTCTGCTCGCTGTCGCTCGTTCATTCGGCCGGAGGACAGCGAGAGCAGCACAGCTCCCATGCAACGTGCAGCATCGAAAACTGGAATTCACAGAGCAGTAAGTCCCACAGCACATCGCACGGGAGACGGGCGTCGGGGTGGGGCGGGGAGGAGGGGTGGGTGTGGAGCGTCTAGCGTCTAGGGAAAGGGGTAAGGGGGGGGGGGGACTGCCTTCGCGGCCGCGAGCTGATGCGGCCGCGGACGCGACGCGACGCGACGACGCTACGCGATCGTCCGCCATTAGAGTGGCGCACCCAAGGTGCTGGTGCATAGTTCAGTCATTGGTGAGTACATTTAAATAAATCTGAACGCATATCGTTCGGCCATTCAATACCATGTCATGCTGTAAAAATCTTAAGAGCAAAGAATGAAGTACTTATAATGTTTGCAAAATTAGTGGTTTGACTGTCTGACGTGTAACTGTCTGACTCAGTTGGCTCTATACAATACAACACTTACAGCAAATTCAAATCAGTTAGAAACACAGGAACCTCCTAAAATATGAGGTTGCTGCAGTAACCCAGAATATTCATAGGATCAAAATGAATAAGGTATTGAAAAGAATATGAATTGATATTAGGTAAAATAAGTCACCTAGCACTAATTTCAACTAAATCAAATATCTTGCCCCATTGACATACAAAACACTGGCAAAAGAATTTATACCTGACCATCATTAGTGCGGACGGTTATCAAATCACTGGTGCAAGACTAAAGAAAATGGTCTTAAAAATATTGATTATGAAAGGTCCATTTATGGGATGTGTTTGGATGGTAACTGCACAGCCACTGCCTTCACTAACCTGACTATCAGCAAACTCAATTAGTGGCTAAAACGCCAAGTCATTTTTCAGAATAGTTCATCCTTATAACTTAATTTCATGCCAGCGCGTCTCAAACTATGATCTAAAAGTAAAACTGAGAGTGCGGACTCCAAAGTAATTGAACTTTGAAAATATGCACATGAATCGTATAAGAATCGACATTTAGAAGTGATTTCCAAAATATTTGGGACCGATTCTTTCTCCCACTCTCTTGAGGGCGACAGCAACCTTTGCTTACTTACAAACAGAAATAAGGTTACCTTTGTCATCAAGTTTGCTCCAGGTGTTGTCATGTTGCTGCCGTTCCCAAAGGCCAGTGGTCTTGGAGGCTGGAGGCATCTTCCGCCTATGGCTTTTGCTTTCATAAGGTTCTGTTGCCTGTTCCAAGGTGCAACATTACGGATTCCTAGATATCCAGTAGCTTTGATCATGAAAACAACACAATCAGCGACTTTTCTGAGAACTGGCAGGCTGTTCCCGCAAGCTTGTGGGTTTCCTGGCTGGAGGTACCTCCCGCCTGTGGCTTGCAATCATGATCTTCTGTTGCCTGTTGATATAATCAAAGCATAATGCAATTGGCAAGTTAAACCACACATTCTGAACAGTCAGGTGAACAAAATTAAAAAAAAAAACAAAAAAAAACACACTTACATTATCTGTGACACTCCATAACTTCTTGCAGATGTTTCCTGTCAGTACTGCATTATTAATGCTGGAAGGTGTTACTGGATCAATTAGAGACCTGCTGGCTTTAAAATCATTGTCTCTAATCCAAACTGCGCGTAACAAATGTAACTCCACCTGCAAAGTTTATCAAAACGTTGGTAAGCAACACTTGCATTCAAAGGAAAGCTGGAAGATTTGTTATGGGTCTCATATTGAAATGCCGCTCCTTCCTTTGTCTTTTGGTCATATTTAGAAATATCATTTTGCAATAGACTTCTACAGTGACTAATTTAGACTCAAATCAAACTGTGAACCACTTTTACATAAGATTAAGATATAAAGAAAAAAAATTGACAAAATAGTTGACAGAGATTAGTGACATAAAGGGATTCAAACTTCTTATCTTAACACATGCACAGTTAAGTAGCATTCCTAAAGGAGAAGCTTTGTTTTACATCAGAGCAACTCACTGCTAAGTTTTGTGGAGAGATATCAAGGCATTCTATCATTTTTCCTTGATCTCTTATCTCAGAGGTGTTGCGTCTGATTTGTCACCAAACTTGATAAATGATCATATGTTAATATGATATCGAAATACCATTCCTTCTTTTGTCTTTAAATCCAACTCTGGGTCTTTCTGAATTGCATCCACACAAAAAGAATTATCAATTTTCATTAAAATTTCAGGTTTTGACTTGTAACAGGGTAGAACCTATTTTGTAAGTTTGCCAACGAAATTCAAGAGAATTAAGACATCAACTATGGACGAGGGGCAGAAATATCTTAAATTCTTGTTAAAGTAACTCAGAGCATAATTTGGAAAGTAATACAAATGGTCTGGAAGCACTCTCTTTAAAGGAATAAAGATATGAAAATTTTCAGAGACGTTGGATGAATAACATGTTTCGCGTTACTTCATTGTGCTTCATTTGGCTGAAAAGCAAGTGAGAAGGACACAGATATAGATTACCTGCAAACAGGAGTCAGCATTAATTTTCTATTTTAGCTCATTTAATGCTAGAAATGAAACAGAAGGAGAGGTTGCCTTGATATCATACAGAATGATTCAGCACTCTGACAAGCAAGGTTCTAAAATAGCAACAACTATCCACAACAATATGATGAACAGCCTCCAGCAGATTTGAAGTTTCAACTATTTTTGAATTCAGTTGGAAAACTTTCACTTACTGTAGTACACTGTTATCAACCAAAACAGACCTTTTGAAAAGAAATTTAAAATCAATCAGGCGTAAAATCAATCAAGAGAGATAATACAGAAAAAAATTGCATCAGAAGTAATAAGAGAACGCATCTAGACCTCCCACAAAACATGAAACAACTTCTGCTCTCAAATCTCAATGACAGGAATAAATAAAAAAATAAAAATAATAGAATGAGTTGATTTTGCTCCATTAAATGTTTAAGAGAGTGGCTCTGAACTGAAACAAAGCTTATCTGATAATATTGGTGGTCTTTACATGCAACCAACAAGATAAAAAAGTATCAACACATATGTACAGTTAATACTTGCTAAAAATCCTGTCTGCATGTTCTTACTCTCTTTAATATTATTTCACATAGCTCATTATCCAATCTACCATCTCTTGACCTTCACTTCTTTGCACTAGTCCTAACTAAGACTCTCAGATAAATTGAGCTTTGCTCTGACATTAATTTGAATCATACATGATCATACATGATCATACATGATCGCCAAGGTTCTTGTACGGTATATTTCTGTGATGATCTCACCTGTTGGTGTAAAGCACAAAGATTGTCTCGCAGTGAATCATACGACAAGACAGCCCATCTTCCAAGTGTATCCAAATCAGATTCAGGATAGAAGTAAATTACCAAACTTGAGAATGGCGCTCTGATGCAACATCATTGTAGCCATGTTGCCCCAGTGGACTTGCTGACTGGAGGCACCCTCTGTCTTTGGCTTGCTTTCATGAAGTTCTGTTGCCTGTTGATGTAATCACAACCATAATGCAGTTGTCAAGTTAAACTACACATTCCAAACAGTAAGGTAAAAAGAAAACACAAGACTTACCTCATTTGTGACAGTCCATAACTTCTTCCAGATGTTTCTCGTTGGTACTGCATTGAAATTGCTGTAAGTTGTTATTGGATCAATTAGAGACGTGCTGGCTTCGTAATCTTTGTCTGTCATCTGAACTGCGCATAACAGATGCAACTCCACCTGTAAAAGTTTTTCGAAACGTTAGTAACCAACACTTGCATTATAAGAGAAGCTGGAAGAATACATACATTGTTACGTACAAAATACATTACGTGGTGAAATTGATGTCCATTTCAACAAAATCAACAACCTATGTTGAACACGGACATGTTGGTTGTAAGGCATATCAATAACCACTGGCATACAAATAAACAAGTACACTAAATCTTAATAGTTTTCATAATCCTTCAGTCCTGAGAGTGTATCAGCTTCCACTGAACCAAGTGCAATAATTTCTTTAGAGCTTCTCTCAACATCGTTAATAACATCCAACATATCGGACCTTATGATTCCAATGAAGCCCCAACAGTGGGCCAGCTCTGCAGTGAACCTAGTGAGATATTAAGACGTCAGAGTGCAGTGGTATACTCTCATCCGTGTCTTTTTTGGTAGGAACTGTTTTGGGCTGTAGTGCCATGAAATTCCTTCAGACTGTTCAGCACACAGGAAGGCTGATTTGGAGGTCTCCAATCACAGGTACGACTGTATCTATTCACATAGTTCTCCCACTTAGAACGGACATTTTTCGCTGCAAGAAACCTAAAATAGGGCAAGAAATGGTCTTAAAACAATGAACAAGACAGGACACATAGAGGTTATGTAACCGCTAAAGCTGCTGAGTTCAGGTTTCCAAAACACTTACACATGATGTGTTACACCGTTGAAAAACAGAGACAAGACCCTTTACGGTCCATGAATATGAAACGCGGAGGCGAATCGCAGCAGATTCACAGGTGAAGAACAATAGAGCATAGGTTGACGGCTGCTCTTGTTTACATACCGCGGAAGCCTTCAGCAGCGCCTGTGTCAACCACCGAGTCGTCGTCGTCGTCGTCATCTTCTTCTTCTTCTTCTTCTTCTTCTTCTTCTTCTTCTTCTTCTTGACAAAAAATCTCCGACATTTCGAAACCTTTAATGTTCACATGAACATAAAAAAAACATAATCCCGACAAGCGTAATAGTGTAAAAAGCCTAGTAATGTCATGTCGACGGTGCTGGGGCTGCTCCTGGCGGACCTTCGAGCCGCTAAACCCTGGCCAACACGGTCGAGTGGCGACGGCCAAACTGCCCCCCCCCCCCCCCTCCTGCATGTGTCGCGTCACTTCCATGATGGCGGCGTGTTGCGTCTAGGTGTAATCCGAAACCTTTTCTGCTCTGCTTTCTGCTTCTGCTTCAGAGCCTCACGTCAATCGTCAATTGAGCGGCTTTATTGTGTCGCTGTTAGTGCACGGCTGGGATAGTTTGGAAAATCCGTTGATAGTACTAGTCTTCTAGTCGAGTGGCAAAATGTCAACCATGACGCGCACGATCGAAGTTCAGGAAAATACCGTGTTCTTCGAGCATCTGTGCATGTAAGTTCCTCAATATGCTTAATTATCTGCTAATATGGCTACTTGCCAAACCTTGAAGAACCCTCTTCTGTCCTAGGTGTAGAGTTGAGACCCTAACCCAGCTGTTCATCTTCGCTGCAGGCATCACCGGATGGTGTCCTGTCCAGTATTTAGCTTGGTAAGTTCAAAAAGTCCCTGTACTAAGTAATGACGTTGCTGACAGTTTCCTATGGGTAACGTTTTACTGCTCCTTTCCAGGGCATTTTATTGCGCTGCACTAATCCCGTTCATCATCTACTTCATGCTCCGATCACAATCTTTGAGACATATTCCTGCTGTGTAAGTACTGATTAGTGTGCGAAATGTACGTAACTGTTAAGTTCCTTTCCTTACCATTTTTTTTCGTTCCAGCCTTGAACCTTTAATGGCTCTGCTGCAGCTTTTCATTGTTGGATCACTGTTTGTTCTGAACTGGATACGACTTTCTAGAATTCATTCTCTAGTGTCCTCCAATGTCACGGATACAGTTTACTTTGCCTCGCTCTGATCAGATTTGGGCATCATGATTTTTTTGACAATGGAATTGTGAAAGAATTCAAGAATGTATATATGTGTGTTACGATTCAGTTCTGTTACCTGGAATAGTGTTTGGTTTGGTCTGTTAACGAAATTGGAAAAGACTAATTCACGTGTGCAATATAAATGTGTGTTAAGATTTGAATTGCTATCTTTTTCAGCTTATGTATACTATCAATTTATTTATTCTCTTAGTTGGGGTAGTGTTTGGTGTGTAATTAATAGCAATTAACATAATGGCTTTGTAGTACAAAGAGAGACACTTCAAGTAGCTTCTCTTTGCTGTTCCTTCCGTGTTACTGAATGAGAAGGGTCTAAGGTTCATGTCAGAAAAAGAGTCAGGTTTATAAAGATTATTTCAATTCTTATCAAAATGTTACAATACAAAATGTTACGATAAAAATTTTACAATGTTACAATTGGAATGTGAAAGTTCCTAGTAGAAAGTTCCTCCCTGATGAATGATGTTAAAATATAGTGACGGCCGCTACAACAAAACAAACACATCATGGTAAGATAAATGTTCTGCCTTAAAAACTGAATGCATTATTCCTATGTGCTATGTGAGGACAGCACTATGAAACTAAATTATAACATCAGAAAGCTGTGCAATAACTTACCCACTGCCAGGCCTGACAAGTAACTCATAAGGTCCCTGTCGGCCTCGTCCCCCCACTTCCACGTGGCAATGTTCCCAATGGCAAGCAACCCATAAAATATGAGTATGGCGCTGCAAATAAAAAACGAAGGCAATCATGAAGGTGTTTCAGCCCCTGTTTTGCAATTATTTTCTTTTCATACAGACAAAGCATGAGACTAAAGACGGCATTAATAGTAGTATTTTTTTTTTTCAATTCTTTTGACTCATCTGAAGGGAACCAAAAGGCCAAAACCAGCATTCGACTAAAAGAAATAATACTACTTGTTACGATAAACTATTGCGAAAACTTCAATACTATAACGGCTGTGAAATCCAAGCCGCTTGACATTTTTGAAAACCCTTTGGCATTGGTGCTCGGGGTGTCGGCACCAAGGACGTTTTCAGTCAAGCTTTAGAAATACGGGCCGAAGAGTTGTGGAAAATGATCGGCTAGCTGTGCGGCCATCCGGCTTTCATCATCTCGCATTTCTAAATACTTGACTGACATGGCATGACCAGGAAATTTATTTGAATGAGGCCGACACTTGCCTGTTACCAGAAACTTATTTCTGACATACACAATGTGTTTTAAATCGCAAATATCCAGGAGAGTACGTGTATAGGTTAACGGCCGGCACCTGCGCTGCGCGGTGTGACTTGGCACTAGGCATCATTACTTACGTCTTCCTCCTTGAATCTTTCGGCTGCCGCACGGCAGCCGCCTCCATCTCCCCCGCTGAAGGCATATTGGCTCGCGGAAACGAAGAACGAGAACAACAACGACGACGTGAGGTCGTGAACGACGATGTTTTGAACTGTCGTGAACAGAGCGCGCGAACCACAGCACCACAGTACCACAGAGGAAGCGCGAACAGGCGAGAGGCGAGGATGCTGGCTGCGCCGGTGACGAGGACGAGTGACGAGTTTCCCCCTCCACTGATGCTATGTGCAGTACCTTATTGGCACTCGTCGAACGTTTAAACAATTTTTCCATCCGGATTGATGTCTGTCAGCCGGTATTTGCGCAAGGAAAAACGGTCGTCTCCTACACAGCATGTCCGTCAGTGTTGCGGCTTTGCAGCGGTAGATGGGCGTTCGAGAATTTCCTCCCCCCCTCCCCTCACACACACACACACCTACGCTCCGGCCACAGGTTTCGGTTTTTGATCATCACCGAATGGAGATGACAATAAGTTAAATGGAAAACGTAGCGCGCTGAGGTCGCTTACTCCAAGGCCACCTTGCACGGCGAAAAATTTATTGGTGAAAAAGGTAGACTCCGTGGGCATTCCCCCCCCCCCCTGCGGTCTGGTGAAATTCAGCTCTATTACTAGCAGGGCATTGAGATTTTGGGTGCCTATATCTCGTAAACGGCTAGAGATAAAAAAGTTATGCAAAGGATAACTTAAATTTAAAATTGAATTCTGAATTTAAGTTATCCTATGCATAACTTTTTTATCTCTAGCCTTTTACGAGATTAAATTTCAAAAATCGCAAAAGAATGTTATGGTATCACGCCCTGATTACTAGTCGACTTCCCCATCTGTTTTCTTTTTTAAATGCAACCCTTCTCCGGTTTACTATCTGCCACTTCACTCCTGCCATGAGAATTCATTATCTGGCTACTATTGCCAGGTTCTAAACTCTTCAGTAATGTGAAAATTAAGCTGAACTCTGCCTAATTGTCTTTGCAGTCTCGCACATTTTGTTTAGTACCTTAACTATGCACTAGAGGTATTGACCACAACAAAGCAGGTTTCGTGCAAACAAAACTAATTTATTAGGTACGAACAACAGAATTAGTAACAGAAAAAAGAGAAAACGAAGTTCTTACAACCTATTCAGTTACAGAAAAAAAGAGAAAAGAAAGTACTTAAAACAAAATAGAGTTGCACATCATCAAACAGTGAAATCACATAAAATCACAGCAGCAATGTTTGTAGCAAGAAACATGGCATCACAAAAAGAATACATTCCAAATTCATAGATATCATCCATTGCCACTGAGAATGAAAGAGTCTTGATCAATTCCCAATTTTGGGTGAGGAAGGGTTATCAGCTATCCATAAGGCTACATAGTATTATCACCCAAATTTTATCACTTATTCTACATTTGTTCTTCATGGGAAGACGGTGGTCAGCAATTCTTGCAGAGAAGCAAGAAGAAGCTGGAGACGGTTGGTAGAGGCACTTGTTGCAGAAGGAGAATGAAGAAGCGAAGTCTGCTTCTTCCATCTCAGCAGGTTAAAGTTGGGCTAGAGGGCCTTGTTCAAGACCTGTAACACAAATAAAATTGTATCATTAGGGCACAAAGAAGCCAAAATCCTCAGGTGGGATGTTATTTAACTTGATAGAATCTAACGTAACAGCCAGAGGAAAGGTATATTTAGCACCTAAAGAAGCAACTATTGATATTATTGATTAGAATGTTTTTGAATTTTTAGGGACGACAAAAATTTCAACTGTCAGTGATAAAATACAAGAAGAACCTTAAATACAACACTGTGAAAAAATGACTTGAGTCTTATTCAAGATGCTTCATTACCAACACTTTTCTTAGCAGCACAATGGCAGCCCATTTCCCCAACCTATTTCATAAACAAACTAATGTGCAAGAAAATTCCATAAATTATTTTAAGTCATTAACTTAAATGAAAAGTGACCAGGGAGGACACATCTTGCAGCCATAGTCAAGGGAAAAATAAGTAAGTTCGATTGATTTCACCAACAGACAGTGCAAAAAAAGAAGTTAGAGAGAAAATAAAAAAGTATGTTAAAGTTCATGATTGACTAGTGCAGGTAATGGCCAGTAAACTGATTAAGGGTTTCAATAGTCACCTCTGTGTGCAAAGCCTGCCGAACAATTAAGTTGTCAGAAGAGGATCGTAAAAGGTAGCCAGGAGTAAATCGTCCAAACAGCACACTCAAGCCTTGGTCAAAGACTGCAACAAACAGAAACAAGACATTTTAAGAGAGGTTCAACAGCTGTGGTACCCTACTTCACTTGGGAAGTTGACTGAGCAGTGAAAGCCACAGAGAAAACCATTGAATTGTGGAAACATTACAGTCTCACTGACAGGTAGCTGAGACCAAGGGATTAAAAACTCACCTTTCTCTCAAGAAACAGGAGGCAGAGGAAGCAGGCTGTAGCAAAGACCAAGGTCAGAATGGAGAAGTCATAGGCCTTCTGCTGAAAGAAAAAAAGAAAAGAAACAGTCTCAATATAGCGAAGCATTTTTAAGATGAGCACAAAGGCAAAGTTGTCAATTCAAAACTGGAGCAGAGGTGACAGTCAACGGGAAATACATAGATATCCCAAGTTAAAAGGTTCTCCAGAGAACAAAAATATTAAAAGCAAACTTCAGTATTCTATCAATGAAACCACAACTATTTTAAAGAAATTCGGAATCAATATGCCCTAAACTCTAGTCACAAGGGTTCTCAATAAATTGTATGAAATGTTAAACACTCTCTGCAATCGCTTACTAGAGCCCTAGTATTGACTTCTTATTCCATCTGCTGTCTTTATAACCTGGATATGCAACGAGTTACTGCTAAATTGGAAAGCAGCAGAGGAAGCAGGTTCTCAAATAAATAAAAATTTATAGGATGAGTAGATATTTGACTAAATTTAGCATAGCTCTGACATTAATTTGAACAAATGATCATAAATGATTGCCACAGTTCTTGTATGGTATATTTTGAAATGTGATGATCTTACCTGTTGGTGTACAGCACAAAGATTGTCTCGTAGTTCATAATATGATAAGACAGCCCATCTTCTGAGTGTATCAAAATCAGATTCAGGATCAAGGCACTCTGAGCAAACTTCAGCAAGCCTACAACGGAAGGCCATGGTGGAAGTAACAGACTCCTGAATAAACAACAAACAAAGAACAACATCACTAGAGGTTTCATTATTCATCCGAAAACTAGAAAGCCGTTGATAACAGACAATCAATTTTCCTGGATATGCAACAAGTTAGCATCTACCAGATGTGACATCAGCTGGTGATTCAGAGCATGACAAATATTTTCGCTTGACAACCTGGAGTGCCCTCTGCTACTGCAACTTAACTTTCAAAACAACCAACATGACAATTCTTATGGAATTATTTTCCTTCTATGTTGAGTTAACATAATGAAGAAGCTCCTCGCAACTCTTTTGCGATTTAGCTGGAAATCTTTCATTTTCTGTCAAACACATCTTATAAAAGTAATATAGAGAGTCTGAAAGGACACATTCAAAAGTTATAAAGATTTGAAAATATCCAGCAGCATTGGCTGAATAACATATTTCACATGATTTATTTTGAAGCAGTTACCACAAATTTTCATGAATGAGATTTTATGCACATTTAGTTTACTTGATGATAAAGCTCAGACAGCAGAAGAAATTTGAGAACCCAATTACATTTCCAATAAAAGTTGGACAAACATTGGGTGGTGAGAAATTAATAAGTGTTTTGTCATTGATGACACTAATTTGAGGAATTGATCATACTTTCTTTTCAAAGATTTTAATAGCCCGCAGAGACAAAAGCATTGCACTGCCTCCCCAGCAAAGTTAAGGGATCAAGTCCAAATAAGTTGTATGAAAAGAATGACACTGACTGCAATTGAGCCAAAACACAACATTTTGTTATTATTACATTTATATTTGTGTTAATTTCATGTAAAATTAACCTTCTCTTTGTTACACTATGAACAGCAAGAGTCTACAAAGACTCCGGATTAGAAGAAGTTATGATAATATGGAGATGGAATGTCAAGTCAATACATCTGAACAAGAGCAAGACCAATATCGTTTAACATGGTAAAAACCCAAGTTATTTTTCACAATGGTTCACCTTAATAATTTAATTTCAGTCCAGCAAGTATCAAACTTTGATTTAAAAGTAAAATTGAGAGTGTAGAAGGTTTCTGTCCAAAGTTATTAGAATTTTAAAATACGCACATGTATCGTGGGACACATAAGAATCAACATTTAGAAGTGATTTCAAAAATATATAGGACCAATTCTTTCTCCCATTCTCTTGAAGGCAACAGCAACCTTATTGCTTTCTCACAAACAGATATAAACTTACATTTGTAATCGAAGCTAACTGCAAGTGAACCACACCAGCTGATGGATGCTTCAGCCACACAATGCTGCCTTCACGAATAGTTTTGCTGGCTGGAGGCACCTTCCGCCTCTGACTGGAAGCTGGATAACATGAACATCTGTTACCTGTTGATAATATCACCATTATGGATTAGACTGCTGCCTTTTAAAAACGATACCATGAGTTTGAGGAATTTCTCTTATCCAAGCTAAAATCATGTAATTGTGTCTCACACATTGATTTAAGACTTGATTTGAGTATCTAACACAACTCTGGCCATAGATATTCAAGAATGATAATATGCCCATCACCAGGTAACTTCTCAAGTTCCGCTTTCTTAATTTTGAACAGGTTCCCTGTTATTTTCATCCAAGATATTTTTTGTACATTTAGTTTACACCAGGACAATGCCTCTCTCACAGAAATGAAGTCAAAGTTTTCTTTAGTTTAGGTGATAAAAATTAATTTATGTCAAGTAAAGTGTTTTAAGCAAAACTCAACTTTTAAATGGAAATTAAAAATTAAATTTGACTGGAATCAATTGAGAAGCATGTAGACTTGCTTTTAAACATTACAGAAGGCATGTCATTTCATTATGTAACTCTAAACAAATCTTGACCCTGGTCATGGGTCAGGACTGCGTCTAACAGACTTGCCTCCCTGCAAGTCACACCACTAGGAACATGTGTATTAAGGAAGGAATGCAAGTTTCAGTAATATTTCACAAACCTTGAGAAAAACAATCTGATACAACAAAACTGTTATCATGTTGATGCCGATCCTAGGAGCCAATGGACTTGCTGGCTGGAGGCACCTTCCGCCTCTGACTGGAAGCTGGATAACATGAACTTCTGTTACCTGTTGATAATATCACCATTATGGATTAGACTGCTGCCTTTTAAAAACGGTACCATGAGTTTGAGGAATTACTCATTCATTCTTTTCAAAGATCTTGACAGTGCACAGAGAAAAAAAAATGCACTGCCTCTCGGGCATAGTTAAAGCATCATCTCTCAATAAATTGTATGAAAAGTTTGACAAGCTCTGAAATCACTTATTAAAGCCAAAACACAAAAACTTGTTAAAATAAAATTTTTATTTGAGTTAATTTTATGTTTAAGTGACCCCCTGTTGGTTACACTACAATCAAGAAGAGTCTGGGAAGACTCTGTAAAAAATTGAAGTCATACATGCAACCATGCAACCAACAGAATAAAAAACTATCAATACATGTGAAACGGCATTGTCAGTAAAATGTCAAGTCCATTTTTAAGAGTTGAAATAGGTAGCTACCAGAAACTGTTTTTGAAAACAATACTTGTTCTCTTGACATTTACCTAAATTTTGTACATTATGTAATGAACGAGTAAAAAAATAGCAGACATCACTTCTGCTTTAAGGGCCAAAGACATCAGACAATTAGGATGCGACTGTCACACAAACAGAAACAGAAACAAACTTACATTTGTGATCGAAGCTTACTGCAAGTGAACCACACCAGCTGGTTCATGAGCCATGCATGCTGTCTTCCCGAATAGTTCCGCAGCCTGGCCCGCCCCTCGCTCTCTTGATCCTGCTCCTTTGGCAGGTCTGCGTCTACGAGACTTGCCTGCCTGCAAAATGAAGGTGGTGCAAAGTCACACTACTACAAACCGCATAGCTCTGACATTAATTTGAACAAATTATCATGAATGATTGCCACAGTTCTTGTATGGTATATTTTGAAATGTGATGATCTTACCTGTTGGTGTAAAGCAGAAAGATTGTCCCGTAGTTCATAATATGATAAGACAGCCCATCTTCTGAGTGTATTGAAATCAGATTCAGGATCAAGGCACTCTGGGGGAGTGTGACAACACATTGCTGCTACTAAAGTCCTCGTTTTCACTGCTGTCAGATCCATTGTCATAGGATTCACTTGGTGATGCATCAAGATCAGGACCATCCTGCAAAAATTACATTAAATGTTATCAAATCAACTCTCAGAAAACATCGACCAACTTTGGGTCTAAGACTGCAATCAAAGGATGCATTCCTATAAAATTGGTAGACATTCACGCAAAAGTATCAATGAACTATCTTAGAGCATGATTTGAAAGTAAAGTAAAACGTCTGGAAGAACTCATTCAAAAGAAATAAAGATCTAAAAAAACGCTGCAGCATCAGATGAGAAACAAGATCCCATTTACTTATTTCCAACAATTTGTTGTCTCTTCTCTTAAAATATTTTCATTCCACATTAAGTTTACTTTACGATACAGCTTCTCTACCATAGTTGAAGTCGGGTCAAATTTTATCAAGTCAACCCGCAAAGTTTTCACTTTTACCAACAAATAATGGTTTTCATTTCAAAAACTTTCCATCAAATCAATTATTGGAAGAATATGTACTGGTGCATTTGAATACAAAATGTACATGGAAGAAAACAATAACAAGAGGTTAGGACGTACACGCTCCCAGAGACGTACGTGAAGTCACACACACCAATGCCACATAGTAACGAAAACACTTCTGATAAATAACCTCAATGGGTACTGATGGCTTGTTACATTTGCACCCACCCACAAAATACACTTATATTGTATTTTGTGGGTGGGCAAGTGGCTCTCGCAAAATCAAAACAATTACCGACCGATGTCACTGCCCGTTAGAGCACGAAACGGACGGACTGTTTTGGCTACAGCAGCCGATGCCGATGCTAGGGAAGTTGACAGAAAGTATTCTTTGTTTGCTTGTTTTAACTCATTGTGTTCCAGACATACTCAGATAGTTTTTTTTTTTTTAAATAAGCTTGAAAAAACTGCGGCGGTTCAAAGTCTCAGACCTTCACTGAACTCCTGTTTTGGACCCTTTGTAGAACTGTCTGTGAAGAGGCAGAGGATTCATGACCGAACTATGGAAAGTCCAGAAAGGCGAGTATCTCCTTCATTCAATTTAACATCGCTCGTAAGGGACAGTCCTATGAGGCAGGTTTTGGCAACTCCATCGAAAACATTGACTAGTGCGAATTCACTTGCTTCGCAACTGAAAAAGGCTAAACAGAGCCACATGACCAGCTTTGTAGCTTCGATATCAGACAGAGAGGTCGCAGACATTGACGAAGAATTGGCAGGCATCCAAGAGGAGCTCTTTGAGTCTCCAGGTACCAATCGCAGTGAATCACCAGCCTTGTCGGACGGCAGTGATGCTTCTCTCTTTAAGACCCCACGTGAGAAGAGTGCCTACCGGGCTCTCAATTTCAGTCCTTATAGTCCATCGACTGCATCAGGTACGCCAGATACCTTAGTTAAGAAGTTGTTATTGTAGATCTTTTTTGTGTCGTATTGCAATCCAAACAAGGCCTTCTTTTTCCAGGGTTCCGACAACTTCACAGCCTGATTAGTGATCTCAGGGAGGGAATTCAGTTGCAGCTGACGGCTATGGAGAAGTCACTCACTAGGATTCTCACATGTGTCCTGCCACCGCTGGAAACGAACATCGCTGAGGAAATCCCACGGCTGCCGCTTTCTGACAAGGACGGAGAGAAACAATTGAACGAGCTGCTCGCCAACAAGGAGGACTTCAATAAAGTGGTAAGTACAAGTTCCTATTATATTTTGATCTGTGACTGTGCACTTGCTTTCGTAAAGTTAAGACGGAATTATTTTGGAATAGGGACTTGACGAATCCTACCTTAATTTTTATACGGTTCTTATGTTAATGAGGTGGTCACGAATGAGGGTCGGAAGGGAGAGGGACGGTGGTTCTAATTGCACTGCAGCGTTTCTTGGGATGTCTCGGAATAATTTAGACTGGGTCCAGTATTTCGATTCCAGACTTTCATTCCACCCTCAAACGCAAATCTTAACGCATCACATGTCACTTGTTTGCAGGTGACCTTCCTGTTCGGATTAGGTGGCACTAATCCTCGTGAGGCAGTCTACGCGGTAATGAAGACAATCTTCACCGACGTGTTTGCCTCAACCAAGAGCATGAAGGGAATCCGACGCACAGGGAAGCCACCAAAGGACGCATTCCTGGGCACCAACCTATTCAAGGCCGTCATGTGTGAGTATGAACGATATATTCAGTGACCCTGTTATGCTTCGGGTCATTTGAGCACGCTGTTAGGGCAGAGTGAGAAATTCGGTGGACACTGCGTGCTTCACCACCTCCTGACCGCCCTGCGCGCGGCGCTGTGTTTGACAACGTACCAGACCTTTGCGGGTCGAGGATGGTCTTAGAGTGGGGGGAGAAACGCGAACTGTCCTTCTGAAACGTCTGGGTCCTTCTGAACGTAAAATCCTCTCATACTTGCCATATCCGGTCCCAGGAGGAATTGGGGGGGGGGGGGGAGAGAAGCAGCAGACGCTGTCAACCCAAACCTTAATTTTCGACGATTTTTTCGTAATTTTTGAACGTCAGTTAACTTGCCAATGTGTGTTTTTGAGCGAGGACAATTGTATTTTACAAATATTCCACCCAATTAGTTCTGGTTTCAAATGACGTGAGACCTTATGTCACGGGGTAGGGCGGGGGGGGGGGCTTCGGGTGCGGGGAAGGTACGGGGGGGCTCTTGCCTGGGGCCGGCACCGGCAAGTGTGGCAAAATGCGCGTAGCCATTTGGACCATCGCGTTGCTCCCCCCTCTTGGACTCCTTACTTGGCTCAAAATAGAATAAAAACCCATACCACCTCGCTTTATCATGCACAGTTCACTGGGCCCTCTGATTGTCATATCACTACTCTCGCTACCCTCGCAAGGAACGGGAGCAAAGACGCAATTCACGTTGCTGCAACGAAACTTTAACGTAATTTGAGTTTCATCGAAAAACGTAATTTGAGTTTCATCGAAACTCCGTTGCAGCAACGTTAATTACGTTTTTGCGCTCGTCGTTCTGTATGCATTTAAATGTATTTTAATGATCTCTCGATTTGCAGGTGCTGTTCGTCGTCGGTTCAAGACAGCGACCGTCTCAGAAGTAATCGAGTTGACAGCCAACTGGTTGAAAGACGCCCCGTCAAGGGAGAAAAAGAGGCAGAAGCGGCACGAGAGCAGGGAGAAGATTTTGCGTGACTACGAAGACGAAGATGACACTGAACAAAGCAGCTCTTAGATGTCGTCCTGTTTGTCGCGTTCATGCTGAAAACGTATTTAATAAAGCTACAGGTCTCTCTATATCATGTATGCCCTGTTTATGCTAAAAGTTCTTCGTATGTATTGTTCCTGCTCAATGTATTGATAATAAACCTGCAAGTTTCAAAGTTTTTAAAAGAGCTAAATCTAAACCCTAGCATTTCTTTCATTCATCTATCCCATCCAAACCTCGATGCCAGGTGGCGTGCCAATAAGGGACCGACGAGTAGCGAGAGGTTGCCCCTCTGCTCTCAGCTACGTTAGAACTACGGAGCTTGTTCACGTTACGGCTAGAACAGGGCTAAGGCAACCTCGACGATGCGCAGCTACATGAATGCGACGTAGTGGGCGACGTCAGGGCAGCCACCGCCAGAGGGCTGCACCGACGCAGTGTGGCTATAGGAATGCCACGTAGCCTAGCAACGTTGACGCAACCAACGCAGGACGGTTGCCTAGATGCGCGCGCACATGTGGCTCCTGCGTCCCGGTCGCCAGGACAGCAACGTATCGTGGCTACGTTCTGGCGACCACCGCATGTCGGCTGCCTCGACGTGCGCGCATTTTAAAGCGTCGACGTACAGAAGGACGTGGCCTCAACGGGGCGCGGCGCCTTAACGGCGACGTAGCGTGGCTACGTTCTGGCGACCACCGCATATCGGCTGCCTCGACGTGCGCGCATTTTAAAGCGTCGACGTACAGAAGGACGTGGCCTCAACGAGGCGCGGCGCCTTAACGGCGACGTAGCTTGGCTACGATCTGGCGAACACCGCATGTCGGGTGCCTCGACGTGCGCGCATTTTGAAGCGTCGACGTACAGAAGGACGTGGCCTCAACGGGGCGCGGCGCCTTAACGGCGACGTAGCGTGGCTACGTTCTGGCGAACACCGCATGTCGGCTGCCTCGACGTGCGCGCATTCCGAAGCGTCGACGTACAGAAGGACGTGGCCTCAACGGGGCGCGGCGCCTTAACGGCGACGTAGCGTGGCTACGTTCTGGCGAACACCGCATGTCGGCTGCCTCGACGTGCGCGCATTTTGAAGCGTCGACGTACAGAAGGACGTGGCCTCAACGGAGCGCGGCGCCTTAACGGCGACGTAGCGTGGCTACGTTCTGGCGAACACCGCATGTCGGCTGCCTCGACGTGCGCGCATTCCGAAGCGTCGACGTACAGAAGGACGTGGCCTCAACGGGGCGCGGCGCCTTAACGGCGACGTAGCGTGGCTACGTTCTGGCGAACACCGCATGTCGGCTGCCTCGACGTGCGCGCATTTTGAAGCGTCGACGTACAGAAGGACGTGGCCTCAACGGGGCGCGGCGCCCTAACGGCGACGTAGCGTGGCTACGTTCTGGCGAACACCGCATGTCGGCTGCCTCGACGTGCGCGCATTCCGAAGCGTCGACGTACAGAAGGACGTGGCCTCAACGGGGCGCGGCGCCTTAACGGCGACGTAGCGTGGCTACGTTCTGGCGAACACCGCATGTCGGCTGCCTCGACGTGCGTGCATTCCGAAGCGTCGACGTACAGAAGGACGTGGCCTCAACGGGGCGCGGCGCCTTAACGGCGACGTAGCGTGGCTACGTTCTGGCGACCACTGCATGTCGGGTGCCTCGACGTGCGCGCATTTTGAAGCGTCGACGTACAGAAGGACGTGGCCTCAACGGAGCGCGGCGCCTTAACGGCGACGTAGCGTGGCTACGTTCTGGCGACCACCGCATGTCGGCTGCCTCGAAGTGCGCGCATTTTGAAGCGTCAATGTACAGAAGGACGTGGCCTCAACGGGGCGCGGCGCCTTAACGGCGACGTAGCGTGGCTACGTTCTGGCGAACACCGCATGTCGGCTGCCTCGACGTGCGCGCATTCCGAAGCGTCGACGTACGGAAGGATGTGGCCTCAACGGGCTGCGGCGCCTTAATGGCAACGTAGCGTCGTAACGTAGTTGAAATGCCCAGGTTGAGAGTGACACACCGTTACATTTAAACGCAGTAGATATGAAATATTGGGTCGTTCTGCAATAGGAACTGTATTGTTAAAACACCGTAAATATACTGCGCAGCTCCACCTAGGTCTCTAGGACGTTGCAGAAGTCTAGTTGTAGCAAGGATGCGAGAAAGCAGGTCTCGAAATTATTATTGCTACCACGTCGCCAGACGACCAAAACGGGCCCGAAACGTAGGCAACGTACGGCGTCGTTGTGGCAACATGTCGGCATACAGTATACATCTGTCGGGTATATTACTGTATTACTTCGTACATGCGGGATGTGAGTTGACGACCCCTCGGTTACCGTCGCGGCCGAAAAAGAAGTCGGCGAGGAAAGAAGAGATGGACTGATCCGCACTAAAGTCGCTTCAAGGAAGGCCATGCCGAAATTTAAGACCAAGGCAGCTTTCAAAGCACCAAGTTAATCATTAACGCCAACCCTGGGTGGGTGGGCGGGCGGGACTTGACGTGCAGGCACCTCCTCATGGTGAGTCCTGGGTAGGCAGTGTGCTGTAACACTCGCTGAGCTAAGACCTGCACGCAAATACTGCATTTACGGGGAGCGCGGCGGTCGCAGCCAATTCTAGAGCTTTTCTGGCATTGCGACGCCGCCTCCCCTCGCCCTTCCAGTGCCTCCCGGGCGCTGGGCTGGGGGTGGGTTTTATGTCCGCCACCCTTGGGCTGCCTTTCACCACCACTGGTCATGTCACCAAGGTCTACGGCCCTCGGAACTATCGAAAAATGCCGCCAAAACATCAAAAAACGTGGATTTTTAGGAAAAAAATAACCGATTATCGAGATCTGGGATGCATATGCATGTGTTCCGATAGCTTCTTACGACTCAGAACTTTAGATTTGGTGTTGGCGTTGACCATCCGACCATCGGACCGCTTCCCGACCGGCAGGGGAGCGATCCAAGCCCTAAAAACGGAGAAAATCGAAAAAAACTCCACTTTTTCGACTAAAACGGCTGGTAGGGACATCAAGAAATTGTCCGATCGCAAAACGGAGGTCGAATCTGGTCTCAGCATTAAAAAACGAAACTTTTGAGTGCTATTGCGATGTCGAACTCGAAAACAGTGTAATCTCGACGGCCCCTACTGAACAGCAGTTGGCACCTTTGCTCCGTTGGACTTGATCACTCAGAACAAGTTCTCCAGTGGATCTTGGTTAAGCCTTCGCAAATTGAGGTACTCAAGCTGATAATCATCTTTCAAGTCCTGCCACAGATCTTTAACAGCACTTATGTTCTCAAGCCATCCCAGGTGTGAAGAAAAAACAGTTTTAGAGTTAACGAACCACCACTTTTTAATCTTAACCTCAGCCTCCTTCCAAAAGTCCCAATGGGGAGAATTATCTGATAAATTGACTCTAAGTGCCTTACCACGGCCTCTGGGACTGCTCCCATTAAAACTATCAAACAACCTGTCACAAAAATAAATAAATTCACTGGTTTCCCTACACCCTGGAATGGCTTTGCCATCACTCCAAACATCAATCATTTTCAAAGCAGTTGCAACTTTGTGGCTGAGAACTTGAGCGGCCAGTGCCACACTCATCTTGTCTGAATTCTGGCAGGCTCTGAGATGCTTTTCAGTGAGTTTCAAGGCAATTGCATAGAAGGTGCCATCAATACCATCCTGTTCTTTCAGTTTCTCCAAGTGCACCCACTTGGCAACCTTGCCGTCATCAAACTCAACATTGTAGGTCCGAAAGTTGTTACGAAGATTCTTCAGAAGATGAGGCACATCCCATACATGATACACTTTATGCTGATTCACCATGTAGTACGTTGTTAAAGCTGGGCGGATGGAATAAGAGCGACACACCCTACAAGTACGCTTGGAAAAGAAGCGATCATCATTCTTCAGCTGAGCACCACTCTTCCTTGCTTTGGAGATCACAACACGCTTCTTCTTGCAGGCATCACACACCTGAGGTTTGGTGCGCTTGGGAGGGTTGTGGGACTCCCTCAGTAGCCGGACTGCCAACTTGTTGTTGTTGCCCTGGTCACTGATGGAAGCCCTGACATCAAAGCCAACACCCTGCAGAGCTGAAATCACACTCACAGCCAACTCAAGCAACATCTCTCCAGGCACCTCACCCTGACTGAAGTAATACGCTACAGGCTGCTTCCACTTTTTTGTTAAACTTTGCACCATGAAAACAAGAGCTTTGTCTGCCACTCTATTATTAACATTACCGTTACCTAGATTTTCAAAACCAATTATTCTATCTTTAGCCTCACTGTAATTAAGGGACTTGGCGAGATGAACTTCATCCCACATCACTACACAAGCTCTATCTCTAGCACTGAAATCTTTAACCATCTCTTTCAAGTGGTTAAAGTATTCTACATTAGAACCGACCTCAAACTTTAAACGGGACATTAAATCATGCAAAACAGATGCTGAAGGCAAATTAAAAATTTTTCTCAAAAAGCTATAATTTTTCCTTGAAGATTTAAATAAAGCCAAAGATAATGTTTTCTGGGGCAAAGTCCAACGAAAACCTTTTGGCTTGCGTCCATGATTAGCAAGCTGCGCTTCCATCAGTATGGCTCCTTCTTTGGTCTTCATCTTCTTTCTAAGTTGTGAAACTAAAGGTGCATTACACAACTTAACCAAAGCCTTCCTGTTTTCCTTCACTGCAAGGAGCGAGCGCTTTAGAGAAGCAACCTGTCTGAGAAGCATCTTGTTGTTGTCAATAATTGCCTTCTTCTTTGGTGTTATGTCGCCTTGGGAAAGATTGAAGGAACCCAAAACAGTACGATACTTGGTGCTGACAGACTTACGAGCCACCTTCCTCAAGGGTGCTGAAGGTCGATTGAACGAACCACTCGGTGTTGAAGCAGATGAGCTCGAGCCACATGAGCTCAAACCAGAGTCATCACCAAAGAGAAGGCGGCAAGTAGGCTGTCTCGAGAGCAGTGGAGTGGATGTGGTGGCTTCAACACAGCGTCTCTTGGGGGCACTATCACAGCTGTTGCTCAAATCATCTAGAACTTTCCTTTTTAAAACAAGATTAGACAAAACAGGTACAGATGCATGACTAGAATGCACGGACAGTTCAAAGGAAGAAGAAGTACTCTCACCAGACAAAAAGTCTACAGGAGTGGAACTAACTACATCAGTCTCAAGTTCAGGTACAGTAGGTGGTTTATCAACAGTAGCATGCAAGACAGGGATGGCAAGGCGAGGCGGGGTTTTAGCAGGTGGAGTGTTTTCGGCATTAGCATGAGACAGGAAAGTAGAAGGGATTTTGTCCCTGGGAATAGCAGGATGTTGAAAAATAGAAGGAGTTGCATTGCGGATAAGACTAGACAGACAGTTACCCGGGACCATAAATTGATCCCGTGCGAAATGTTTACTGCACAAAGAACGATTACTTTTAAGCTGTTGGTGAGTGTTCAGAAGGAGCAAGGAGTTGCCAGAGAGCCTGGCCCACTCGAAGCAATTAGCCACATCAGCGGGAAAACGATGGAACCGGTACTGAGGAGTTAGTCTAGCATTACTTTCACAGCCAAAAGCCCAGCACCTCTGATTACTAGGAAGACCACTTTTACCACTAACACCCATGTTGACTAGGATTAAGGACACAATTAGGTAGAATATATCACAGAATAGGTAATGTTAAAATATGGCAAATTATCACAGGCCGTTACACTAACATTTTGGATATGGCTTGAGCAGCCCCGTGGTGTAAAGAAGACAAGAAAAAAGAAAGAAGAGACTAGAAGGCACGGAATTGAGGTTATGGAGTTTAGGCCACTCGGCCGGGTAGGCCGAAAAGTGACTTGAGACCGCTACATACTTCAAGAAACTGACTAAGATTATAGAAAAAGGACTAGAGAAAGGACTAGATATGATAAGGAAAGACCACGGAGCGGAAAAACTCAAAACATATCACAAAATGTCAGTTACAAAAAAACGACGCCATTACGGCTCGATGCCGGCCGGCACACAGCCTATCTCGGCAATCGCCGAATTTCATTACAAGAACGAAATAACGGGAGCGGCGAGCAATATAAAAGGACTCCGAGTACAGCAGTTTCAAGAAAGAAAACTAAAGACTGGATTCCAAAGATTTAAAACACTTGCCGCAACAGAATAGAAAAAAGTCCAACGACGATCACGAAACGATTCTGCACACAGACTGACGCGAACGCGAGCGAACGCAAGCGAACCAACGCGAACGCGCTACTGCTGCAACGAAGTGGCGGTCGGCTCGGGCCGAAGCCTCTTCGGGCGGTGTCGAGCAGGGCTGGCTCAACGAATATTAAACAAATATTTCATATGCCTTTATTTTAATTAAAGTAAATTCCAAGCTCTTCTTTCCGTTTCGAAAAATGTAGCTTTCATAGAGAGATTTTAAAAATAATGACGAATAGGGCAAAAGACGCCGACGAAAATGAAGTGTTTTGTTGTCGGAGGTTGGCTACCGTGATAGTTCGCGCGCCCCGCGAGGTTCGGAAATTGGCGGAGCGGCGCCTATCCCAGTCGGAGCTCTCTGTTCCGTCCTCTCTGATGTCACCTCCCTCCGTCCAGGAAATCTTCGCCGCCTTGCTCTCGTGGCTGGAGGCGCACTCCATGCCTGGCGCTGGTAAGTCCCTGCTGCCGTCGTTGCCCCGGGTCCCTTTTTTACCTTTGTTATTGTTGTCCCCAGGGCTTGGCGACGACCTCCCCGGCGGTCTAAGTCCCTGGGTCCTAGGGCACCTCGCCGTGCTTGAGTCTGGAGCCAGCTCTCCGCACCCTGCCCGTCTAGCGATGCAGGCAGACCCCACCTGGCCTGCGTCACTACCCAGCTGGTTCACCGTCCATCATTCCCTGCTTGGTTCGTACCTGTCCTTCTCCTCCTCGCCTCGCCCACCATGCGCCCGCCCCGTCTGTTACCTGAGCCGCGTGTGCTGTCCTGCTTGCTTGTAGTGTCCCTGTCCGTCGGAGAGGCGCTACACGCCTGGGCCGTCCGGCGGGGTGAGGAGCTGGGGGTTGGGGGGCCTCGTTCGCCGCCGACCCCTCCGTCGTCCCCGGTCGCTGGGCCTTCCGGGCCGTTGCCCTTGGCGGCCAGGCCCGCCGGGGGGAGTCCTAAGCTAGGCCTTCCACCATCCCCGCCGTCATCTTGCAGCTCGCCGGGCGGCGACTTGGCCCCTGCCTCACCAGTTTCACCCCCGCACACTCCCCTCAACCCCGACTCACCTCCGTACTACGCCAACTTTCACGAGGACTGTGATTACTTCGATCCTGACAATCCATGTTTCTGTTTCGCCGTGTCGGAGGAGCCCGACCCCAGTGACGTCCCCGACAGCGTGCTCCGTGAGTTTGAAGAGGCTGCATTTGACCTGGAGTGTTCTCGCTTCTCCCTTGACTTTGATGTTGGTGGTGATGACTCTGGCTGTGAAAAATAAAGCCTCCCTCCTCTGTTCCCGCTGTGTCTCCTTTCTTGCGCCTCCTCTTCCCTCGTAATGAAAAAAATATGGGAGAACATAGATTATTAAAAACATAGAGAACACATATTAGTACAGGCACCTTACTGGGCATAGCGAAAGCTCTACGTTCATGCATTACGCGTTTGGCGCTTAGCTAGGAGGCAGGCATTATTGGCTGAGCGATTAGCGAAGCCAGTTACTTCACTGGGGTTGGAAAGTTTTGTCTGTCTGTCCGTGCGTGTGTCTGTGTGTCAGCACTACTCCTCCTGAACGGCTCGGCCGATCTGTCTGAGATTTTGCAAGGTTATAAGGTATGTCCTTGGCTCGCCACACGCAAAAATTAAGCTTTCTATCTCATTCGATTCAGTCGTACTAACGAAAAAACACTAAAAAACGGCAGAAAAAGTGCAACTTTTTAGTAATTTTATATTTTAGAGACATTTTTACATGTTTTTTTATGTTTTTGACGTTGCTGATGACGAAAATGAAATCAATTTCGACCCCTGACCAAACTTTTAACTGCGAATCGGCTACCTCGGCCCGAATTTACTATCATAATCAACTTGGACCCTTCATCTTGAAAAAATGGGGTCGACCGACTAAATAATTTAATTGCAGATTTCGATAGGTCTCGGCAAGACCTTTTCAAAGAGGGGTCGGAAGGGGGGTCTAGGAGCCCGACTTCATCAGTTGGCCGAATCAGAATCTTGAAAAAAGGGGATCGACCGACCAAAAAATTTCATTGCAGATTTCGATAGGTCTCAGCAAGACCTTTCCAAAGAGGGTTCGGAAGGGGGGTCTAGGAGCCCGACTTCATCAGTTGGCCGAATTAGGATCTTGAAAAAAGGGGATCTACCGACCAAAAAATTTAATTGCAGATTTCGATAGGTCTCGGCAAGACCTTTTCAAAGAGCGGTCGGAAGAGGGGTCCGTGAGCCCGCCTTCATGTATTGTGAAAATTGGTGCAACGGCCATGTTTTGCATATTAACTTTGGCACAGTGGAATACAAGAGCGGGCCTCAGTCCTGATGTTACATCAATAAGTTTGCGCTTTACCTCCACGGGGTATGAGGTGCGAGGACCGAAGTCCCGAGAGACGGCCTCCGATTGGGCCAAGCCAGGTCTGGTGCGAGGGCCGAAGAAGGCCCGGGAAGAATCCGCCGGCAGGTCAAGCTGGTATCGGCCCCTGTCGAACTGAATTGCCGGCGCAGCGAAGCGGAGCTGCCTACTCGGTTCGACGGAAGGGCGCGCCCTAGCTTGTATACATCGACCATTCATCACGTAGTGCACTACTCATTGCCTCAATGAACCCTTAAAACAGCTTGCCGAAGGCAAGCAGGAAGCGCCGCAGGCCAAGGTAGGTGTAACGCCAGGCGTGGATTGTCGTAACTGGCGCAGCATCGCGAAGCCTGTTACGACAAGAGACGGTCTGGCGTAAACCTACCTTGTTTACAAAGGCCAGGCAACAAGCAGCAGGCATCACACACATGCCGCCCTCAACCCCAGGAAAGAGCGCTTGGAGCTGCCGCCACGATAGTCCAGACCTAAGTGTCTTTCCTACCGCCTTTCCCTGAGGCAGAATGAATTTACAGACTAAAAGACAATTTAATTCAAGTGAATAGAGTGACAACTTAACTTACGCTTCTTGTCCTTTTTGGCCTTTTTGGCCAGCCTTTTGGCCTCCTTGGCTTCCTTGAGTAGTGTCGCTTTGTTTTTAGAGCCTGGTGGCCTTCCTACCCCTCTGCGTTTCTCAGTGGTGGCCTTTGCCTTTTTCTTCAGCATTTTCTGCAAATTAAAAATTTTTGAACACTTTGCACCCATAATATTACAATGAAAACGAGGTATTTAATACATACTTGTAAGTTCTTAAGCTCGTTACACTTCTGTGGTGAATCTCCACCCTTCTATGATGAATCAGAGTCTTCGGAGTCATCTCTACTAGATTCAGAATCTGAATCTGAATCATCGGAGGAAGAGGAGGATGATTCAGAGCTGCTAGAAATTGCCTGTCGCTTCTTCTGAAAATGAAACAATAGATGTACTAACCAAACAAATGAAAGAAAATATACAATGTATTTTTGTTATCTTTTTTTTTTTGGATGATCCTTCCTTGGATGCACCCCCAGATGAACCTGCTACCTGCTCAACTGGTGCAATCACAGGCCCTGGCAGCGCACTGACTTCTGCAGGAGTACTAGCTTGTGCAGGGGCTTCAGCTGCAGGAGGCTCTTCGTTAGGGGCAGGCGCCAGTAGGGCCTGGGCCTGGGTGATTCTTGCGGAAGAAATTGGCTCTTGAGTAGGGACTAGGGGCGCAGGGGCAGGTGGTTCCACCAACTCCGTAACATCCACAATGGAAGCCCTCCTGGACCAGTTGCCTTGAGGCACAGAGCGCCTAGACCAGTTGCTTTGAGGCGAAGTGCGCCTAGACCAATTGTCTTGAGGCGCAGAAATAACTTGCGGAAACACTGGATAGTAGTTCTAGAAAAGAGAATTCAAGTAACATAACTGTGCTTCTGCAACCAACTCTTCAACTTATCATTTTGACGTTCTAATTCTTTCAGAGGAGCGTTACCAAGCAATGAAAATTACTGTCTATAGAATCTGGTTACCTCATCCGGCACAGGAAAATTTAAAGAAGCAAAGAAACAGAAAGACTGTGTGTCTGAAATGGAAACAGTGTGGCAGATACCTGTAACAGCCGTGACCACTTATCAAGCCAAAAAAGGAGTCACCAATGTTATAAGTTTTTGCCTCACTGTTCACCTTAGAGGTATATAGTGATGATTCTTGGCTTCATAAAATCTTGCTGTGACGGACGTCCTTACCAGTTATTAGAAAGCTATTTTCATTCTTAGGTAATGCCCATCCACGAGTCCAGACTTGATAATGATAAATTGATGAGTTGGTTAAACATGTGATCACAATACTGAAACTTTTTGAGAGCAGGTCTGTATAAACACTACTGGCAGGGATGTGACGCTAAACTCATTGAACTTTACAGGAAAAGAGGCACCTGATCTCAAGGTTTTAGTTGTATTTTTTTTTTTTTTTTTTTTATTTTTTTTTTTTTTAATAAACCCAGATATTAGGTAGAATTTTATTTTGTGTGTTCATCAGATTCTGCAGAAGGAAAGTTATGGTGTGTATTTCCCTCGGCATGGGATATGTAACATGTATCTGGCCTCCAGTTTCTCTTTCAAGGGGCATCAGTGCTCCAGAGTCTACAGTGACTAAGTTCCAGTTTAATGTTACAACTAAGTTGAGTTTTGGACCAAAAATGACACAACTCAACTTTACAATCATGCAAGTGAAACTTTGGGCCACTTGGAACTCCAGAGCACTGATACACCACACAGTGAAAGAAGATGGCCAAAGAGATGTACAGGTGCCATTAAAATCAAATGCAGAGTCCTTCTCTAGTTCTCTTTGGCAAAATTTGGAATTGGCAAATGGCAAAACACAATTTTTCTGTGGAGCAACAATATAGCGGGTAAAGAGAGTCACTCAAAATGTTTAACACCCCTTGAAAAAAAAAAAAGTTTAAATATAAATGATCCTTACGTGCTGTGCGGGCATCAAATGCTGAAACATAAGTCCTGGAAGGGGAACCATGGGCCCAGGAGTCCCTTGGTATCTAGATGCAGGTACAAAGTTTGAACCAGGAGTCCCTTGGTAGCTAGATGCAGCTGCAAAGTTGGGCCCAAAGTTTTGCACGGCACTAGGAAAAAATTAGGTGCTCCCATGAATGGCATAGGCGGCATAGGCATGGGCGGTGGACCGCCTTGTGGTACATACCACATCGGATAACCCCTGAAAGAAATACATTAGTTAAGGACAAAAGGGATTTGAAAAAGACACCAAAACCTTTATTCTAGTGTGGGCGTTAGTTAGCACACAGTGTTAACAATTGCGAGAGGCCTACTTTAATGTGACACTAAAAGAAGTTCAAGGATTTCAAGGATGTTCAAGAATTTGCATTTGATATGCAGAGGCGATCAGAACATAGCATGAACCGCTAGCTCGGAAAGGGAACTTTACGCTTCAGGACCAGCATGTCCATTCAAAATGGCGTCAAATAATTTCCACTGTTGAGATAGTTTGATGAGATTTCTGGGGTACTTGAAGTAACCAGATCGACACAGAAACTTACCCCGATCCATGGTTTGGTTGGTTGCGGTCGTCCATTTCAAGAAATGTGCTGCTTCGTTCGTTTCACTTCGCTCATAGGCACAGCTACCTCGCTTGCCACCGGCTTCACGACTACTGGAGAGTGGAGATACCGGAAATGGATATCGAAAATGTCTCATGGATGACCACTGCACTTCAATTTTTGATTCAGATACTTTGACATCACTATGTTAAATCCCCTTGCATAATAGCTGAATCTGAGTGAAACATTTAATAAGACCAATTTTAAGCATTGATTTGAAGAAGAGAATAGATTCAATCAACTTCTAGCTACACAACTGCCCTGTGGATGTTGGTATCTCTGATAAGAAGTGAGAGCAAACACAACCCACGCTTTTCGATTATTTCGGCAGACACAAATTACTCATGAAAATTCGCCAGGTCTGGTAATTTAATTTCATTATTTCAGAAACGCGGAATTGATTTCAAGAAGCCATTTAGAAGGGTGTTTACATTTTGAAAGTGGCATCATTTTGACTCTGGTGGCTGTTCACCAGGGAACGGTTCACTATTGCCAACCAAACAATTTTTCTGTACAGCAAAAAGACTCTACCGTAGATCAGTCAACAGGACTTGCAGTATTTTTTGTTTAGGCTCATGTTGGAGTGGCATCAAGGTCAACTGATATATCAAAATTGTTTGGTTATTTAGAAGCGAAGTTCGTTAGAACGTGGGTATATTGTGTTGGCAATTTTGATAGATGACCTTAACCTCCTGAACTTGATTGTATTGGGTTATATATGTTTCAGCATGGCAGGGTTGAAAGTCATACGAGGGTACAGAAATGGCTCCCAAATCATCAGAGGCCCTGACAAACATCATTACCGTGTAAATCGTGTCATGAAAGGTGGAAGAATCAGCATGAGGTGTATTTTATACTGGTCTGGGAGATGCTTTGGAAGGAGCTCTGTTTCAAATACAGGCACCCTTTTTCGGCGGACTCAACGCCACAACCACAGGCCCAAAAAGTCGCTTCATATGCTGAGAAGATTCCGATCAGCAATTTTGAACCGGTGTCGTAAAGGGGATGTGACCCCTTTCAAAAAGATGTATAATGAAGAGAGAAGACGCTTAAGGTTAGGCTTATAAAATGAACTCCAACCCAAAGTTAGAACCCCCACCTCTTTGTTAATTCTGAGATTTAGACTTCAACTAATGTCAAAGTAATCCTCTGTATATTTGTGGTACTCCTTATGCACTAATAATTTTGCATAAAATGTGTGACATTTATCTTCTTTTTTCAAATTTTGTTTTTCGGATTTTGCAGAGTTCCAAAAGCAGTTGCGGCCTTGTTGCCACTGTCAACCTTAAGAACTGCAATGAGAAATGCAAAGCATGAGAATTACCCCAACCATCCTGCAACAATTGGAGAACTTGCCGGGGTTTTATCTTCACAGCAGTGGGACCATATCCCTGTCACAATTGATGGGAAAGATACTATGTTTGCTGCGAGTAAAGGTTCCCATAGAAGGGGAACTAAATATTTGATACTTATGTCAAAAAGGATGAAACACTGCAAGAAAAGACCACAACGAAAGTACACAAATTACTGGCAAATTTTTTTATCAGGAATTTATTGTACTTTCAAAGTACAACAATTGTTGTACAATTGTTGTACAAAGTACAATGGAACCGGCATGACGAGTGCTGTGCAGTCCAGGCCTCGTTGTGGTTTGTACAATTCTCGTTGTACTTTCTACAATCCCTGTTGTACTTTTATTGTACAGTTTTTGTTGTACTTTTGTTGTACTATCTACACTTTTTCTTGCAGTGAAAGGAACATGAAATTGGTTAAAAAAGTGTTCAGTGATGGCACATTTTGTACGCCAGCTAATATGGAGTGTGGTCAGGTATGGAACCTGAAGGGGAGAGGGCGCCGGGGAGTTTGGGAACCCCTCGGACGCGGGTGGCGTGCGGGCCGGCGGCGTGGCGTTGCGACTAGGGCGGGCCGGGGATTCTGCGGGGCGGGAAGGGCCGGGCTGCGGGGAGGCGGGGCGTGGTGGCTTTGGCCTCAGCAGCTCGAGAAGCAGAGCGTGTTTGGGCCCCTCCGAACATGTCGAGGACTGTGGGGCAAGGTGGGGCGGGGAGAGCGAGGCGCAAGGCCACCTGGTGGATCAAAGCATCCTGTTTGTTGGCCTTGGACTTTTCCCGAAGGAAAGCCAAGTATCCAGCCTTCAGGAATGCAGGGAGACGGGGGTCACTGCGTTCTGCGGAGAAGGCAGTGCGCATGCATTCTAGGGCCGTGTGGTAGGCCTCAGAGAGCAACTCGTCCGAGTAGAAGCAGGCTGCTTCGTACTCGTCGAGAATGTTAGAGAGGGACATGGTGAAGGAGGAAAGACAGCGGGGCAAGTCCTACGAAAAAATTAGGGGGAGAGTAGTCTTAAGAAAGACTGTTGGAATACCAGGTAAAAGGTAAAAGTCTTCAAAAAGACTGTTGGGGCCACTAGGGGAGAAAACAAGAGAATAGCCTTAATAACGACTGTTAGAATAACTAGGGGACAAAACAAGAAAAAGTCTTAAGAAAAAACTATTGGATCACTTGGGGCGAGTTTAACTCGAGGGAGGAGACAGAAGAGTGTACTGGACAACTGCAACTGTGTAACTGTGCCGCTCCTGGCTGGAGCGCCCCTTTTTATACTAGTCGGCTAGTTCCGATTTTCACCACATAGGTGGCGCGCGGCGCTGGCGGCGCTGAATGCACTGTGCTCTGAGTGGACTGAAATAGTAATTTTGGCCAATAGGAACGCACTGCACTGTGGTGGGCCCCTCGCGATGACGTCATTGATTTAATCAAGCACCCATTTTGGTGTGCTGCGAGCGCGTCGGCTGCGCCGCGGCCCCGCGCCGCCACCTCATTGGTCTAAATTCATAATTTTGGCCAATCAGAGCGTGTCTTGGGTTAAGAGTTCCGAGAACTCCACACATGTTTAAACCCGACAGTGTGTCCGCGAGCCGCGGCGTATGCACCGCCAGCGCCGCGGGCCCTCGCCACTTTTCATTGGTCTAAAATAATAATTAATAACCAATCAGAGAGCAGCAGAGCTTTTATCGAGTTCAAACTTGCCGCGCTGGTAGTCCGCACCACCGCTGTGCCGTGATTGGTTATTAATTATTATTTTTGGCCAATCAGAGAGCATCACAGGAGAGTTGCCAAGTTCGGCCGCTAGGCGGCAGCACCTTCCGGGGCGCGCGCGTCGCCACTATAAATTCGAGTGTTCAGACCTTCAGGGCATAGTCAATCACTTGCCCTTGAACCGTTCACACCCCTAGAATGTCCAACAAGTCCACTTCCACTACCTCTGTTCATGATGAAGGTGACTACGGTCCCTACCAACCCATAACCTCACTTAGTGAAACTACTTGTGATGCAACTGCAAGAAAAGACCACAACGAAAGTACACAAATTACTGGCAAAATTTTTATCAGGAAGTTATTGTACTTTCAAAGTACAACAATTGTTGTACCAATTGTTGTACAAAAGTACAATGGAACCGGCATGACGAGTGCTGTGCAGTCCAGGCTTCGTTGTGGTTTGTACATTTCTCGTTGTACTTTCTACAATCCCTGTTGTACTTTTATTGTACAGTTTTTGTTGTACTTTTGTTGTACTATCTACACTTTTTCTTGCAGTGTGCCCAGTTTGTCAGATATAATCTCATAATCAAAGAGTTTGCAGTGTACCTCTCCGGGTTCAGAGCAGATGCTTACAAAATAGCAACTTTTGCCCCGCCCTATGAAGAAGACTATCTCCCTAAAAATGTGAGAATGACTAATAATTATTTGACACAAAATATCCATGGACTAGAATGGAACGACGGAGGATTTCCTTACAAAAATATCCATCATATTATGTGGACTATAACTTATGAATACAATGTATTGTATGCCAAAGGCTCTGAGAAAGTTAAAATTCTCCAATCTTATTTGCCCCATCTCATAGTGTTGAACATTGAAACTTTAGGATGTCCGTCTTTCCAAAAACTTCCCTTGTATGATGTTACATGTGAAAACGAAATTCACAACAAATATATTAGCTACTCTTGTGCCCTCAAGCAAGCCAAAGAACTTGGAATGTGGCTCCGCTTCTATAAGTCTGCTCATAAGTAACTAAGTGTTCCCATGTGTAAAGTGCGAGAAGTGTTGATTTGTTCTAAGTAAAAAAAATGAAAACCAAATACAAAATGAATAAAAGGAAAAGGAAAATATAAAACAATAAAACATCAAAATTGTCCTTAACTTTTTTTTTATTAAAAAAAAAAAAACATTTAAAAAAATGATTATAATGATACAAAAAAAGATGGGGTAACATGATTACAAAAAAGAAAGGCCTCAGGAGCATCATGATTAAATTAAAATAAAAAGCCTTCAATGTCTCAAACGCCGAAAAGGCCAGCAGCTTACCTCCTGAAACAGACAAACAAATTGGATGAGTACACTGTCAAACAGTTCCCTAGGCCCCTACTTCCCCTCTCCTACTTCAATGACCAAAATTCAAAGTCCCACTCCCCTCAAAATCTTACTTCTTTCCCTTAAATTATCAGTCATGAGTTGTTGCTAAGCCCCTCTCCAAATTAAAACTAATTTGAGGTACACACAACTTGGGCGAGACAAGGATAAAAAATATTAAGACATAAAAAATAAAAACTGAGGTTAGAGTTTCTATTTTGACTAAATTTGAAAATGAAACTAATAACTTTCAATGTATTTATGCTTGCCTTGAGTCCCAGTGACATAAACAACTTAAAACTAACTTCGATCAGTTGGACGAGTGAGCTCAAGTGAAAATAATACATGTCCTATACACTACACCATAAAACCAATGTTCAGATAAGATAAAGAGCAGAAAATGATTTACGATACCTTTTCATTTAACCTCCCCTAAATGAAATTAAGCTAACTAATCAATATCCAAAGTCCTAGACATAGTAACAAAACTAAAACCTTTTCCGAGTCCAGAGACGAAGTTACCAAAATTAAAATATTGAAAACAACTATTGACTCTACCACTTAAACCACATTATGAGGGATTAAATGATACAAAGTGATAAGGAAAAGATGAAGCGGAGCTCCAGTTAATGGACAGTTAATGAAACCAACACAAAAAATAGATACGGTTAGTCGAGCGACTCTTAGGTGAAAGTTAATGTGAGCAGTACACAAAAATTAATACAACTAAATTAGATGAAAGTTGGCAGTTGGCATCTTCATTCTCGTCAAAATTTTCTGGGTCTGACTCTGAGGTTGGAGACGAGGGACGTACAGGAAGTTTTGGATGTTGCTTGTGGTACAAAAAATTCTTGATCTGTTGCCCTAATATTGTACTCCTTTAAGTTAACAGGAATTTTTTCCATGCGAAAAAAGGACAGAACCGCAACTGGAACAAATAAAACATTATGTCATACATTTTTTATAACGTCATCACTTTTAATAGATAAAATTTCAGCCATAAATTTTGCAGAGCAGTAGTTTGCTCTTGCTTGCTCAATGCTCACCATTAGCTGCCTCCACAATTTTGCTTGGCAACTGAACAGTGCCCCTTTTTCTCTGAACGGGATAGGGCTGGATCAGAAACGACATCATCGGGGAGGAGCTTTTCTAAATACCTAGCCAGCAGCTCTGTTGGTTTAGTATTATGAATACATTGCGCAAGGAGCATTACTGAGCCTGGCAAATAAACTTCATGGTCTTCGCTGAGTTGGACCTGCCAAAAAAAAAAAATTGTTTTTATGGAAAATAACAAATTTAGTAAGAACTATAAACACTGTGCTTACATCGCCCTTCAAATGCTGAAAGCACCTCAGGTTCTTCAATTTGTCCTTTAAGCGATTGCAATGCTCATCACGTGTACTTCTTGGGCAATCTCAAAGTACTACGCCCAGTTTGAGGATTCAAAAGGCCTGAAACAAAAGAAGATATAAAATTGAAGCATTTACTGAGCAACCCTGTTAGTCTATGATTCAAGTTTTTTTTAAAAAATAATCTAACTTACTAGAAGGCCCCCCTCGAGCAATGCGCTCTGCCACGTCTTGGAGATAAGTATCTCTGGAAGACAGACTTGCAGCCTTTTCTCTTTCGTGCCAACTCCTGAAATCTGTTCAGCACTGATCTGCCAGTTTCAATCATCCTGCAACAACAAACAACAAAAATTTACTCAGAAATTAACTCTGATATTTTAGCTTATCAAAGTTGATCCGCTAATCACACAAAAAATAATTATAGTTTTTCCTTACCCGCATGATTTCTCCTGTAGCTTCACTGACTTTCACCTTTTTTAGGGACGTCTGAGTGCCTAAAGAATGAAACAATTGTCACAAACTCATACTGAGAAACAGTTGTGAGGAGTAGTTCTCAAATATCATACCAATACAGAGAATTTTCCCCTGGCAAGCGTTCCAGGAGGGCATCTTCACCATCCGCACTGCTCCAACAACAAAAGCTCCCGTGTCAAGAAATTTTGATTTATTAAAAATGTCTGCTGCTGTGGGATTGTAAGTCACGACCACAGCAAAACTTCCAACCATGATGTAAAGGAATCCTGCAAATAAAATAGATTGTTTTCTGATAGACAGCATGGTGCAACAGTAACCTCTCAGCGTGGCATGTACTATACAGATATTGTTATGCTTAAACGATTTGACTTTGCTCCATCAAAAAAAAATATTTCAATGTTGCCGGAAAATAGCAGAGAAACACCTTTCGATTGACAGGATATCTTACCGGTACATCGGTGTAAATAACTCGAAACAACAACTTGGCACACGCATCTGACATAAATTTGAACGGAAACAAGACTCACGTTATCTTCCACAAGGCTAGGATTTTGTGACAAGTGGACACTGCTGCCACAATAGCCCAAACAAAAAAAATAATTCGAGGCAACATTCGACACACATTTTGAACAGCTCTGCTGATGTAAACGGTAGAAACACTAATTTACTCACCAAAAAATGCTAAGCTTTTTCTCTTTAACTCCGCGAAGTCGCCGCTGCCTGCTTATTGTTAAGTTTGCGTTGTTGGCTGCTATCAGACATGTTGACATGTTACCTTTTTCGTTCTTCCTTTGTTATTCTGTCTGCATTCACGTTTGCGTCTACGGTGATGTGATGTGCGGCACGTTTTCCGGCTGGTGAAAACCTTTGCCGTTGTGAATTTTAGATCCCACTGGATTATGATTTTTTCAAGATTCAGCCCAGGGAGTCGTGTAAGCTTTAGAATCGCAACATGGCGAGGCCTCCAAGCAAGAGGGCTAAGACAAAACTTCGACAACAACTTAATGCGGAGTCTCAGAATACTCTGTAAGTTTAGGTTAAGGTTCCGTGGCACATCTATGTATGTAATTTCTCGCCGAATTATGGACACTTTTTTTTGGGCAGGCACACTAATGTACCCACTGACGCTCCTCCCTCTGCAAGTGATCTGCTTCCACATTTTGATTTAAGCTCGTTGCAAGGTATGGTGTCTTAATGTTTGTTTTTTGTTTTGGTTATTGGCTGAGCGATTAGCGAAGCCAGTTACTTCACTGGGGTTGAAAAACTTTTTCTGTCTGTCTGTCTGTCTGTCTGTGTGTGTGTCCGCACTACTCCTCCCAAACGGCTCGGCCGATCGAGACGAGATTTTGCAGGGTTGTTAGGTATATCCTTGGCTCGCCACACGCAAAAATTCAGCTTTCTATCTCATTCCATTCAGTCGTACTAACGAAAAAACACTAAAAAAACGGCTGAAAAAGTGCAACGTTTTAGTGACTTTATATTTTAGAGACATTTTTACATGGTTCCTTATGTTTTTGAAGTTCCTGATGACGAAGATGAAATCAATTTCAACCCCTGACCAAACTTTTAACTGCGAATTGGCTACCTCGGCCCGAATTTACTAACACAATCAACTTCAACCCCTCATCTTGAAAAAAGGGGGTCGACCGACTAAAAATTTTTATTGCAGATTTCGATAGGTCTCGGCAAGACCTTTTCAAGAGGGGTCGGAAGGGGGGTCTAGGAGCCCGACTCCACCAGTTGGCCGAATCAGGATCTTGAAAAAAGGGTATCGACCGACTAAAAAATTTTATTGCAGATTTCGATAGGTCTCGGCAAGACCTTTTCAAAGAGGGGTCGGAAGGGGGTCTAAGAGCCCGACTTCATTAGTTGGCCGAATCAGGATCTTGAAAAAAGGGGATCGACCGACTAAAAAATTTTATTGCGGATTTCGACAGGTCTCGGCAAGACCTTTTCAAAGAGGGGTCGGAAGGGGGGTCTAAGAGCCCAACTTCATCAGTTTGCCGAATCAGGATCTTGAAAAAGGGGATCGACCGACTAAAAAAATTTATTAAAGATTTCACGTGGTGCATTACTCAATGCCTCAAAAATCCTTGAGACAGCTTGCCGAAGGCAAGCAGAGAAGCGCCGCAGGCCAAGGTAGGTGTAACGCCAGGCGTGGATTGTCGTAACTGGCGCAGCATCGCGAAGCCTGTTACGACAAGACACGGTCTGGCGTAAACCTACCTTGTGTATTGTAATCTTGACTACCGATAAATTAATTGCTTGATTTTCTTTTGAAGGCAATGCTTTAGACTTACTGTCCGCTTCTCAAAGTAATGAACCCACGCCTCTGGGTGAAGGAAACGTCCAGCCTTTAACTGGTAGGCATAGGCATCAGAATAGTTTAGCTGAGGCAAACTGAATGAGTAATTTTGTTGTTGTGATGAGACATAATTTGTTTTCTTCCTTTCTTTCTTTTAGGCACAAACGTTGAAACATTAATGCTGATGATGAAATGCTAAATCAACAAGGACAAACAAGTTTAGTTACCAGCGCTCCATTCATATTGGCTGGCTCAACAGGAGGAGAACGTTAGTACCTGATACTGTTTTTTCTTCACGTATTCGAAAGGGAGAAAATTTCCTCAGTCTTCTATTTTTTGTTTCAGGATTTATGTCTACAGTCTGAAGTTCTTTGTAATATTTTACCAATGTCTGATCCTGTTGGAACTGCAACAACATCAATTCTCGAACAGTTTGTTGGTGGTACGCCAGTTGAGTTACGGAGCCAAGAGCCTTTGTCTGAAATGGCTCCTGTGGCAGATCCTTCGTCCAATATGACACCTTTGTCCCTTCGATAGTTTTGTGCAAACTTCCATCCATTACTCCTTGCAACCAGGTATTTTTTAATTTTTAAAATATATTGAATTGTGCTATAACTCTACAACCAAGCTTTCAAACTCATAAAATCTTTATTTTTTTTTTGGTATGTGTCTGCTGCAGGTATGGGGCCAGTACGAGACTTTTCAACATTTTTTCTAAATTGCCCTCAAGATGAAGCGGACCTTACTGATTCAATGCCGCCACCATTTGATTTTGACACTCATAGTCCGACCACCTCCAACTCAGAAGATTCTGCAGAGAGACCCATTCAAGAAGAATTTCTTCCACTGTTTTGAAGGATCTCAACTACAGTGCACGATTGTATGGTGTCAATTATTAACTTACGCCCATTCGGCACACTTAAGTGGGAAAAGTACTGTTGAGCTGTTAGGACTCTTGGAATTGTTACTGCCTCAACCAAATAACCTGCCTAAAACATCCTATATGTTTAAAAAATATTTTAAAAATGAAATGAAAATTAGTATGCATTTCTTTTGTTCAAAGTGCTTCAAAACAAGGGAATCTCTCAAGGATATTTGTAATGAATGCCAAGGCCGCAGAACGGTTAGTTATTTTGTATGTATGTCCTCTTGATGCTCAGCTTCAAAAGTTATATAAGCAGACCGGGCTTTAAAGATAAATTACAATATAAATCCATCAGAGTAAAGAAAAATGTAGAAAACATTGAAGATGTCTATGACAGTTCTGTATACAAAGAAGCAGAAAAGGGTGTGCTTGGTATTAGTGATAATGTTTCCTTAACCTTTTATACAGATGGAATTTCAATATATGAGGTTTCTTCTTATTCTCTATGGGCCTAGCATGTTTATTATTAATGAGCTGCCACCAGAGGACCGCTAAAAAGTTGAAAATGTCCTGATAGGAGGTTTATGGGGAGGGGACAGTAAACCCCACCCAAATATTTTTCTGTTGCCTCAGTATCATCATATTAAGAAGCTCAATGATGGTATTCCTATCAAAGTGCATGGTTCTGACCAAGAAATTATTGTCCGAGCTATACTTTTATTTTTTACTTGTGATTCGCCAGCTAGAGCTACCTTTATGAATATGAAATGCCACAGTGGCTATTCCTCTTGCCCAAAGTGTTTTATCAATGGTGAAAAATCTGCTAGGACTGGAAATGTATTGGTTTTCCCTCATGAGGATAAATTAGAATTAAGAAATGATGCAAATTACCAGGAGTGTGTTCGAGAGGGTTTGTTGTCCAAAGACGGATACAAAGGGATATATGGTCCAAGTGTATTATCATACATGTTTGCAGATTCTTTTATTTCAGGCATAGCTATTGATGTAATGCATTCCTGTTACATGGGTCTTACCAAACAACTTTATAAAACTTTGGTTTGATGTTAAGTACAAGGGTTTGGATTTTTCTCTTGAGAAAATTCCTCAGGTAAATGAGCGGTTAGGACGATTTAATTTACCTCATTTTGTTCAGAGGTTGCTCCTTGATGTAGATAAAAATTTGGCATATTGGAAAGCATCTTTATGCAGAAATTTTTTATTATATGTTGTGCTTGTATTACTCAGAGACATACTCCCAGAAAAGTATTTAAAACAATTAAGCAAGTGTGTGGAGGGAATTTCATTACTCAACTCAGATAGTATTTCAAATGCAGATCATGAAAAAGGCTGACAAACTTTTATTTGATTTCTGCAAAGACTTTGAGGTTTTGTATGGTCTGAGACATATGTCTTTCAACCTTCACTTGCTCCGCCATCTAAAGCAATGTGTGGTGGAATGTGGAAATTTGTATGTACATAGCTGCTTTAAAGGTGAGGACCTTAATGGAAAAATAGCTGCATTGGTGCATGGAACCACACATGCCGTCAAACAAATCAGTGATAAACTAGACTTACTCAGAGATTTGCCACTGCTAATTGAAAGTGTACTCTGCAATGCAGCTAGAACCTACTGTGAGACACTTACACGCAAATCAAAAAACTTCAAGCTTGGCCCCTTAATTTGTAGTTCGACAAGTGTTGTCGGAGACTTTAGTGATATATCGCCACATATTGTAAGAATCGTGGGCAGTCAGGAGCAGGGTTTGTCAGCAAGTGTATTTCGAGTTGGCGCGCGGTTGCCTGGGTGCCGGGGGCAACACCAGCACTGTGTACAGCAGTGAGGGGGGCGCGCCTAAGCGCTTATCCTAACACTGCCCCTCCCTCGAAAAAGCGCGACATTTCAACGGGCAAGATACCGCGCCAGACGGTCCACGTGGTACGTTCGTGGCCGTGATTTCGGAAGGCCAACCGGTTGTGATCCGGGCTGTCACGTCGTTTAGGAGTTCTAGAACCTTCCAAGGGCCGGTCCACCAGCAGTCCAATTTCGGCGTCCTGCCGACGCGCCGGCGGGGCTCGAACAGCCACACCAGGTCCCCGACGATGAAGGCGGGCCTCCTGGCCCGCACGTCGTAGCGCTCTTTCTGGCGGAGCGCCACGGCCGCGGCTCGTTCCCGGACCGAGTGGTGCAGGCGGTGGAGGTGCGACTGGAGCCAAGCCGGGTACTCCAGGCGGCTGTGGGACGGGTGGTGTGTCCGGCGGGTAGCCGCGCGCAAGGCCCGGGGGGAGTCCCAGCTGTCGGCCGAACATCATCATGGCCGGGGAGACTCCGGTCGTGGCATGGGGGGCCACGCGCAGGCTGAACATGACGAGGGGCACCTGTAAGTCCCAGTCACTTTGATTCTGGTCAACCACCATCGCCAGATGCGAGGTGACCGTTCTGATGAGGCGTTCGGCCGCGCCGTTAGACTGTGGCCGTTGAGGGGTCGTCCGGGTCTTCCGGATGCCCATCAGCTGCATGACGGCCGCGAAGACCCGGCCCTCGAAGTTGGAGCCGCGGTCGGAATGGAGCTCGACCGGGACGCCCATGCGGCTGAAGACCGAGTCCACGAGGGCAACGAGCGACCACCTCGGCGTGGGTGCTCGCTAACAGCAGCGCCTCGGCCCATCTGGTGAAGTAATCCACCAGGACGACCAGGTAGCGGTTGTTCCGCGCCGTCGTCTTGAAGGGGCCGGCGAGGTCCACGCCGACTCGTTCCATGGGCACTCCGGTGGTCCGGAGCACCAACGGGGCCACGGGTGCGGGGGTGCGGGCCGTTCTTTACTGCAACAAGTCCGACATGCCTGGCACCAGAGTTTTACCTCCTGGCACATGCCGGGCCAGTAGTACTTTTCCCGGATCAAGAGCGTTGACAGCATTCCGTTGGGTCACGAGAAAGTTGTTATATGCTCTTGTGGACCAGCAGCGTTTGGGCAGGGATGAACCAGTTGAACGTTTCAGCAGGGCGCGTAGTCTCATGTAGAAGGCTGAAGATGTGGCCCAGATTCCTGATCCACGTATGTGGGGTTGAGGATATTAGTTAACAAAAGGGCTCTTAAGGATGGGGTCATGTCAGCAGACCTTAACAGCATAGCACAGATGTCCTGCCCAGTCAAGTTGTAGCTTCTAAGCACTGTCGAAGCCATCGAGGATATTAGGCCAGCAATCAGCATGAGGATGTAGTCCCAATCTCTGTAGCAGTTGACCATCTCAGAACTCAAGCTCAGATGAGCATCTTCTTTCTTCAACATCCTGCAGCAGAACTGCATCACAGAGATGTCACCTGGAGCCGGCACCGTAAGCGTGGTGATGACTTCTTGAGTGGGCAGATAAGGTAAGGCGCGCATTAGAAACAGGCACACCAGCATCCGTATAGCATCTTATCCCCACATTCGCCTGAGGGTGCTGCGGCCAAGCATCAGGTCCTTTGCAGGCGTTCATCATCTTCGTCCACTTCTTGAATAGTGTCAAACTGCTGTGGAGGGGCTTGCCTTAGATATGTAACATTGTCTGCGGCAACAGGGGCATCAACAGCCAGCACCCAAAAAGCTCCTACAACACCAGCGGTCTCGGCCACTGCAGCAATGGTAGTCGCTAAGAGCGTTGTGGTGTTCAGCAAAGCGGGCCATGAATTCCAACAGCTGGTTTGAATTAGGCAGAGCATTACCCACAACTGGCATCTCGGCAACAGCTGAGGTGGCTACCATGTAAGCCTGGGTGGCTGGCCACACGATTCCATCCACTACAGATATTGCCTGTTGGGCAGGGCTTGGAGGACTGGCCCCCCAGCTGCCAGCATCGCCGCACAGGTACAGTCCATGTTGCTGACTATATCCCCGGGCGTCATGAAGAATGGGGCGCCTGACACGGACTGATTTTGCAGGTGGTTAATCCCAGCAGCATCCAAGGGATTGACTACGTTGGTCAACACAGCGTTATTCACCCCAACTAACTGCAGTTGGATACCAGCTCTAGTGGCATGTGCCAATTGATGGGCCAGGATATGGCCCTTGATGAACAAACCCTTTAGGGAATGCCTAGTTGTGGAGAAAGATAACAAGTGGGGATAATTCATGATCTTGAGGCCTGCCGCAGTCACGAAGGTTCCGGCCAACTTCCTCTCAAGCTCACGGCCATCCACATCTTCCCCTTTCATCACCGTCGCCCGCGCAGCCTTATCACACACAGTCTCACTAGGTGCTGCACCCCATTGCACAGTGAATTGGTGTGTTAGCGATGCGAATGTCAATTTTATTTGCAAGATCCATATCTGGTAACACTTGCACATCTGGGGCGCCGATCAGGGGAGCAGGCTGGAAGACGCAGCTGACATTGTAGGAGTTGTTTGCTGGTACCCAGGCGACAACAGGGTAGCGTGGCGTCGTCAGCTGTGCGGCAACCCTAGAGAGAAGTGAGCGCGCAGTTTCACCTAAAGATCGTCTCTTGCCTTTAGGTTGGCTCCGTCTTGTAGCACAGATGTCCCCCCGAACCGACGTCGTCATGGAACCGCTGGCAGACGCTCGGCCATGAGCACCTGGGGTGTAATCAGCTGGAGAGTGACGGACTCGCCGTTGGACAAATCGGCGGTAGAGGAGGCCGTCCTGGAGCTCCAAGGACCGCCACTGCAGCCAGAGTCCTTTGGTGCGGGAGCTGCAGCGGTCGACGGCGTCCGGGCTCGGCCTCACCCCCTCCCTCATGGCAAGGAGGATCGGGGAGATGTCCGGGTCCGTGGCCTGGGCCACGCGAAGTTTCCGCGCGCGAGGGGGAGGACCCGTCAGCGCCAGTCGTCCGGCGGACGGCGACGGCGTCCAGGGGGTCGTGCCGGGAACAGTGGCGGCACTCAGGCGGGCAGGGACGGCGGGAGAGGGCATCCGCGTTGCCGTGCTCGCGACCGGGTCTGTGGCTGATCTGGAACTCGTAGGAGGACAGGCGTTCGAGCCAGCGGGCCAGTTGGCCCTCGGCTGTGTCGCGGAGGGACTGCAGCCACTGCAAGGCAGCGTGGTCGGTCCGGACCAGGAATGCCCGCCCGCACAAGTAGTGGTGGAAGTGCCGGATCGCCACGACCACGGCGAACAGCTCCCGCCGCGTCACGCAGTAATTGCGTTCGGCCCGGTCGAGCGTCCGAGAGAAATAGGAGATGACGCGTTCGACCCCGTCCTGCACTTGGGAGAGGACCGCGCCGACGCCGAAGTTGGAGGCGTCCGTGTCGAGGATGAACGGCTCGCCCTCCGGGTCCGGGTAAGCAAGAACCAGGGGAGACGTCAGCGCGTTCCGGAGCTGGTCGAAGGCGGCCTGGCGTTCCGGGGTCCATTCGAACGCTTGGTTTTTCCTGAGGAGCTGCCGGAGTGGCTCTGCAACCGTGGCAAAGTTTGGAGAAGAATTTCTTCCACTGTTTGAAGGATCTCAACTTACAGTGCACGATTGTATGGTGTCAATATTAACTTACGCCCATTCGGCACACTTAAGTGGGAAAAGTACTGTTGAGCTGTTAGGACTCTTGGAATTGTTACTGCCTCAACCAAATAACCTGCCTAAAACATCCTATATGTTTAAAAAATATTTTAAAAATGATGATAATGAAATTAGTATGCATTTCTTTTGTTCAAAGTGCTTCAAAACAAGGGAATCTCTCAAGGATATTTGTAATGAATGCCAAGGCCGCAGAACGGTTAGTTATTTTGTTGTATGTCCTCTTGATGCTCAGCTTCAAAAGTTATATAGCAGACCGGGCTTTAAAGATAAATTACAATATAAATCCATCAGAGTAAAGAAAAATGTAGAAAACATTGAAGATGTCTATGACAGTTCTGTATACAAAGAAGCAGAAAAGGGTGTGCTTGGTATTAGTGATAATGTTTCCTTAACCTTTTATACAGATGGAATTTCAATATATGAGGTTTCTTCTTATTCTCTATGGCCTAGCATGTTTATTATTAATGAGCTGCCACCAGAGGACCGCTAAAAAGTTGAAAATGTCCTGATAGGAGGTTTATGGGGAGGGGACAGTAAACCCCACCCAAATATTTTTCTGTTGCCTCAGTATCATCATATTAAGGGGGTAGACCAGTCTAAAATTTTTAAAAAATCGATTTTTTTTTTAATGCTTTAAAATTTTCTCCGTCGTTTTCTGCGTCGGACGCCGCAAACCCGGTCTCGATCCGATGAGCGGTTGCTGCGTGGCGGCGCAACAAAGGTCCTGGCGCGGCGGCGGCCGGACGGGCAGGGAGGCAGCCTCGCTCGGTCCCCCTCCACTCTTGCCGCGCCGTGTCGCGCCGCTGCAACCGCCAACGCCACCGCGACACGGTCGCTCCCTTCTCCCCCTCCCCTGAAGACTCCCTCCCTCCCTTCCACTGCCCCCCGCGGAAACGCAAAGTAAAACTGTCTTTTTTAGTTTTTCGCGTTTTTCTCGAAATGCCCGTTTTCAAACTGGTGTGCAAGGTCGAAGCCACAAAAATTGAGCTATCGACTTGAAATTTTTTTCTCGTGTAGATAAGACGTGCCGCTATCGTGTGAACCTCCAACTTTTAGTTCCGTTGCGATTTGACTCGTCCAGAATTTTTTAAACTCGAAAAAATTTCCTAAAAAACGGACCTTTAATTTTAGAAGTTCAAAAACGACCTTAAAAATTTTTTGACGTTTATACCCGTGGTTCACACGGTAGCCGCATACAATCCAAAGATGCATATCAAATTTGAATGTTCTAGGACTATCGGTTTGGTCAGGATCGTGCACACCATCGAGGCATGTCGCTCCGCCGCTCCGAGGCCATAAACTCGGTCTGCATTACTGCGATCAACATCTGATTACCTGAATGCATACCTTGATATGTGTCTGAACTGCCCATAAAATTTCAGATTTTTAGCTCAGACGGTTTTTGAGTAAAAGCCGATTTACCGAACCCTTGCATTTAGACTGGTCTACCCCCTTAAGAAGCTCAATGATGGTATTCCTATCAAAGTGCATGGTTCTGACCAAGAAATTATTGTCCGAGCTATACTTTTATTTTTTACTTGTGATTCGCCAGCTAGAGCTACCTTTATGAATATGAAATGCCACAGTGGCTATTCCTCTTGCCCAAAGTGTTTTATCAATGGTGAAAAATCTGCTAGGACTGGAAATGTATTGGTTTTCCCTCATGAGGATAAATTAGAATTAAGAAATGATGCAAATTACCAGGAGTGTGTTCGAGAGGGTTTGTTGTCCAAAGACGGATACAAAGGGATATATGGTCCAAGTGTATTATCATACATGTTTGCAGATTCTTTTATTTCAGGCATAGCTATTGATGTAATGCATTCCTGTTACATGGGTCTTACCAAACAACTTTTAAAACTTTGGTTTGATGTTAAGTACAAGGGTTTGGATTTTTCTCTTGAGAAAATTCCTCAGGTAAATGAGCGGTTAGGACGATTTAATTTACCTCATTTTGTTCAGAGGTTGCTCCTTGATGTAGATAAAAATTTGGCATATTGGAAAGCATCTTTATGCAGAATTTTTTATTATATGTTGTGCTTGTATTACTCAGAGACATACTCCCAGAAAAGTATTTAAAACATTTAAGCAAGTGTGTGGAGGGAATTTCATTACTCAACTCAGATAGTATTTCAAATGCAGATCATGAAAAGGCTGACAAACTTTTATTTGATTTCTGCAAAGACTTTGAGGTTTTGTATGGTCTGAGACATATGTCTTTCAACCTTCACTTGCTCCGCCATCTAAAGCAATGTGTGGTGGAATGTGGAAATTTGTATGTACATAGCTGCTTTAAAGGTGAGGACCTTAATGGAAAAATAGCTGCATTGGTGCATGGAACCACACATGCCGTCAAACAAATCAGTGATAAACTAGACTTACTCAGAGATTTGCCACTGCTAATTGAAAGTGTACTCTGCAATGCAGCTAGAACCTACTGTGAGACACTTACACGCAAATCAAAAAACTTCAAGCTTGGCCCCTTAATTTGTAGTTCGACAAGTGTTGTCGGAGACTTTAGTGATATATCGCCACATATTGTAAGAATCGTGGGCAGTCAGGAGCAGGGTTTGTCAGCAAGTGTATTTCGAGTTGGCGCGCGGTTGCCTGGGTGCCGGGGGCAACACCAGCACTGTGTACAGCAGTGAGGGGGGCGCGCCTAAGCGCTTATCCTAACACTGCCCCTCCCTCGAAAAAGCGCGACATTTCAACGGGCAAGATACCGCGCCAGACGGTCCACGTGGTACGTTCGTGGCCGTGATTTCGGAAGGCCAAACCGGTTGGAATCCGGGCTGTCACGTCGTTTAGGAGTTCTAGAACCTTCCAAGGGCCGGTCCACCAGCAGTCCAATTTCGGCGTCCTGCCGACGCGCCGGCGGGGCTCGAACAGCCACACCAGGTCCCCGACGATGAAGGCGGGCCTCCTGGCCCGCACGTCGTAGCGCTCTTTCTGGCGGAGCGCCACGGCCGCGGCTCGTTCCCGGACCGAGTGGTGCAGGCGGTGGAGGTGCGACTGGAGCCAAGCCGGGTTACTCCAGGCGGCTGTGGACGGGTGGTGTGTCCGGCGGGTAGCCGCGCGCAAGGCCCGGGGGGAGTCCCAGCTGTCGGCCGAACATCATCATGGCCGGGGAGACTCCGGTCGTGGCATGGGGGGCCACGCGCAGGCTGAACATGACGAGGGGCACCTGTAAGTCCCAGTCACTTTGATTCTGGTCAACCACCATCGCCAGATGCGAGGTGACCGTTCTGATGAGGCGTTCGGCCGCGCCGTTAGACTGTGGCCGTTGAGGGGTCGTCCGGGTCTTCCGGATGCCCATCAGCTTGCATGACGGCCGCGAAGACCCGGCCCTCGAAGTTGGAGCCGCGGTCGGAATGGAGCTCGACCGGAACGCCCATGCGGCTGAAGACCGAGTCCACGAGGGCACGAGCGACCACCTCGGCGTGGGTGCTCGCTACAGGCAGCGCCTCGGCCCATCTGGTGAAGTAATCCACCAGGACGACCAGGTAGCGGTTGTTCCGCGCCGTCGTCTTGAAGGGGCCGGCGAGGTCCACGCCGACTCGTTCCATGGGCACTCCGGTGGTCCGGAGCACCAACGGGGCACGGGTGCGGGGGTGCGGGCCGTTCTTACTGCAACAAGTCCGACATGCCTGGCACCAGAGTTTTACCTCCTGGCACATGCCGGGCCAGTAGTACTTTTCCCGGATCAAGAGCGTTGACAGCATTCCGTTGGGTCACGAGAAAGTTGTTATATGCTCTTGTGGACCAGCAGCGTTTGGGCAGGGATGAACCAGTTGAACGTTTCAGCAGGGCGCGTAGTCTCATGTAGAAGGCTGAAGATGTTGGCCCCAGATTCCTGATCCACGTATGTGGGGTTGAGGATATTAGTTAACAACAGGGCTCTTAAGGATGGGGTCATGTCAGCAGACCTTAACAGCATAGCACAGATGTCCTGCCCAGTCAAGTTGTAGCTTCTAAGCACTGTCGAAGCCATCGAGGATATTAGGCCAGCAATCAGCATGAGGATGTAGTCCCAATCTCTGTAGCAGTTGACCATCTCAGAACTCAAGCTCAGATGAGCATCTTCTTTCTTCAACAACCTGCAGCAGAAACTGCATCACAGAGATGTCACCTGGAGCCGGCACCGTAAGCGTGGTGATGACTTCTTGAGTGGGCAGATAAGGTAAGGCGCGCATTAGAACAGGCACACCAGCATCCGTATAGCATCTTATCCCCACATTCGCCTGAGGGTGCTGCGGCCAAGCATCAGGTCCTTGCAGGCGTTCATCATCTTCGTCCACTTCTTGAATAGTGTCAAACTGCTGTGGAGGGGCTTGCCTTAGATATGTAACATTGTCTGCGGCAACAGGGGCATCAACAGCCAGCACCCAAAAAGCTCCTACAACACCAGCGGTCTCGGCCACTGCAGCATGGTAGTCGCTAAGAGCGTTGTGGTGTTCAGCAAAGCGGGCCATGAATTCCAACAGCTGGTTTTGAATTAGGCAGAGCATTACCCACAACTGGCATCTCGGCAACAGCTGAGGTGGCTACCATGTAAGCCTGGGTGGCTGGCCACACGATTCCATCCACTACAGATATTGCCTGTTTGGGCAGGGGCTTGGAGGACTGGCCCCCCAGCTGCCAGCATCGCCGCACAGGTACAGTCCATGTTGCTGACTATATCCCCGGGCGTCATGAAGAATGGGGCGCCTGACACGGACTGATTTTGCAGGTGGTTAATCCCAGCAGCATCCAAGGGATTGACTACGTTGGTCCACACAGCGTTATTCACCCCAACTAACTGCAGTTGGATACCAGCTCTAGTGGCATGTGCCAATTGATGGGCCAGGATATGGCCCTTGATGAACAAACCCTTTAGGGAATGCCTAGTTGTGGAGAAAGAAAACAAGTGGGGATAATTCATGATCTTGAGGCCTGCCGCAGTCACGAAGGTTCCGGCCAACTTCCTCTCAAGCTCACGGCCATCCACATCTTCCCCTTTCATCACCGTCGCCCGACGCAGCCTTATCACACACAGTCTCACGAGGTGCTGCACCCCATTGCACAGTGATTGGTGTGTTAGCGATGCGAATGTCAATTTTATTTGCAAGATCCATATCTGGTAACACTTGCACATCTGGGGCGCCGATCAGGGGAGCAGGCTGGAAGACGCAGCTGACATTGTAGGTGTTGTTTGCTGGTACCCAGGCGACAACAGGGTAGCGTGGCGTCGTCAGCTGTGCGGCAACCCTAGAGAGAAGTGATGCGCGCAGTTTTCACCTAAAGATCGTCTCTTGCCTTTTAGGTGGCTCCGTCTTGTAGCACAGATGTCCCCCCGAACCGACGTCGTCATGGAACCGCTGGCAGACGCTCGGCATGAGCACCTGGGGTGTAATCAGCTGGAGAGTGACGGACTCGCCGTTGACAAATCGGCGGTAGAGGAGGCCGTCCTGGAGCTCCAAGGACCGCCACTGCAGCCAGAGTCCTTTGGTGCGGGAGCTGCAGCGGTCGACGGCGTCCGGGCTCGGCCTCACCCCATCCCTCATGGCAAGGAGGATCGGGGAGATGTCCGGGTCCGTGGCCAGGGCCACGCGAAGTTCCGCGCGCGAGGGGGAGGACCCGTCAGCGCCAGTCGTCCGGCGGACGGCGACGGCGTCCTGGGGGTCGTGCCGGGAACAGTGGCGGCACTCAGGCGGGCACGGACGGCGGGAGAGGGCATCCGCGTTGCCGTGCTCGCGACCGGGTCTGTGGCTGATCTGGAACTCGTAGGAGGACAGGCGTTCGAGCCAGCGGGCCAGTTGGCCCTCGGCTGTGTCGCGGAGGGACTGCAGCCACTGCAAGGCAGCGTGGTCGGTCCGGACCAGGAATGCCCGCCCGCACAAGTAGTGGTGGAAGTGCCGGATCGCCACGACCACGGCGAACAGCTCCCGCCGCGTCACGCAGTAATTGCGTTCGGCCCGGTCGAGCGTCCGAGAGAAATAGGAGATGACGCGTTCGACCCCGTCCTGCACTTGGGAGAGGACCGCGCCGACGCCGAAGTTGGAGGCGTCCGTGTCTAGGATGAACGGCTCGCCCTCCGGATCCGGGTAAGCAAGAACCGGGGGAGACGTCAGCGCGTTCCGGAGCTGGTCGAAGGCGGCCTGGCGTTCCGGGGTCCACTCGAACGCTTGGTTTTTCCTGAGGAGCTGCCGGAGTGGCTCTGCAACCGTGGCAAAGTTTGGAACGTACTTGCCGTAGTACTGGGCGAGACTCAGGAACACGTGCACGTCGTGCTTGCACGTTGGTGTCGGCCAGTCTTTGACTTTGGCCTCCTTGGCCGGGTTGGTGGCGACGCCCTGGTCGCTGACCACATGACCCAGGTAGTTCAGCTTCCGGCCGAAGAGACGGCACTTCTTGGGGTGTAGCAAGAAGTTTGCCCGCCTGATGCGCAGCAAGACCTCCCGAAGATTCGCCAGCGCCATCTCGAAGGTGGTCCCAGGCACGATGATGTCGTCTAGGTAAACTCTGGACAGATGGCGTGGCATGAGTTTGTCCATTAACCGCTGGAAGGTCGCCGGAGCATTACACAGACCAAACGGCATCCGGAGGAACTCGTATAAACCGTGGCCCGGGAGACAAAAGGCGGTCTTCTGGCGGTCCTCGGCAGCAAGCGGCACGTTCCAGTAGCCGGAACGAAGGTCTAGCGATGAGAACCACGCAGACCCGCGCAGCGAGTCGAGAGTTTCGTCGATCCTCGGTAGCGGGTAAGCGTCTTTCCGCGTGACCATGTTGAGGCGCCGATAGTCAATTGCAAACCTGGGGTTACCGTCTGCTTTCGTCAGCAGCACGACGGGGGACGCCCAGGGAGAGTCGGAGGGGACGATGATGTTATGCTCCAACATCTCCTTGACGCACTTGTCGGCAACGTGTTGCCGGTGGAACGGCAACCGGCGTGGCGGCTGTTTGATCGGCGGCGTGTCCCCAGTGTCGATGGTGTGCTCGACAAGAGTGCAGTGCCCGATCTCCCCCGAGATCGAGAAGACGTCCTGGAACTCATGCAGCAAGGCCCTCACCTGCTCATGTTGTTCCTTGGTCAGATCGTCCTTCGAGGCCTCCAGCAAGCTCTCGAGCGGTGGCGGGAGTAGGGGCGGTGATGCTTCCGTTGGTGATGTGGCGAGCGCTGCGGCCACCGTGCTGACGCGCAGCTTCGTGAGGCAGGCGCCGCGGCGGAGTCCGCGTGCAGTGTCCCCGATGTTGCGCACGCGCACCAGGAGTGTCGTGCCGTCGGAGTCCACCAACACTGGGCTCGACACGACCAGCCCTGGGGGTAAGCTGACGGGCACCGTTTCACAGCGAGTGCGGCTTACCCGGACTCGATCGTCGTCGTTAACGGGGGGTAAGTTGTCGGCGGCGGCCTCGGGGTTGGCGGCCGTGGTGGGACCTGGCGGACGGCCGGCGCGTGGCTGTCCCCCGTTGAGCGGACACACCGCGGCGGACACACCGCAGTCAGCGTGCCGTGTTGTACCGGCGTCCGTGGCGCGTGGCAGTCCCACGTTGTGCGGACACACCGCCCTGCCACGGTCTCCTCGGTGAGGCGCCGTCCCTCGTTGCGTGGCAGTCCCTCGTTGTGCGGACACACCGCGGCGGACACACCGCAGCGGACACACCGCTCTGCCACGGTCCCACGGTGGACAGATGTGTTTCTGCCGGGCGCCTGCCCCTGGTCCTTGGGACTGGCCAGGTCACAAGGACACAGGTTTCGGCTAGTCCTGTCCGTCACTTCGGTCAAGTCGGTCGCGTTCCAGCTGCTGCAGGCAGGAACGCCCACCGCCACGAACATCTCTGTGCGGGGCGGCAGCAGCACTGCTTCCAGGGCAGAGACCCGCAGGTCCCCGTGCAGGCCGCTCCCGAGCGCCGGTCTAGTGACGCAGGTCAGCCGCAGCGACCGCAGTCCGTCAGGGCCACGCAGCACCACCTCATCCCTCTCCGGGGTGAACTGCTGCACGTACAGCGCCGCGAAGTCGGCCCCAAGCAAGCACTGGTCCCGGATGTTGGCCTCGAACACGTGCACCCTGATGAAAATGGAGTGTCACTCGGAGCGACAACGGAGTGTTCGCACGGAGCGTCAAGGAAGGTTAAAAGTAAACGCCTGATTCGGAGGAAGGCGCAAGGAAGTGTTAGCGGCGAGTGGCAACGGAGTGGCGTCGGAGTGTCGTTGAAGTGTTACCGGAAGGGGAGTGTTCTCCGAGTGGCAACGGAGCGTCAACCGGGTGGTTCGGGGAGCTGTAACGGAGTGTAACCGGGTTGGAATCGTCGCCAGGGAAGCGTCCAGCGAGTGGCATTGGAGGAGTAGTGTTCTCCGAGTGGTAACGGAGCGTCAACCGGGTGGTTCAGGGAGCTGTAACGGAGTGTAGCCGGGGTGGAATCGTTGCCAGGGAAGCGTCCAGCGAGTGGCATCGGAGGGGAAGTGTTCTCCGAGTGGCAATGCACAGTGGGGCGAAATCCGATAAAGAGGGTCATAAAGGGATTTTGCTAAAAGTGAGTTTCCACTTCGGTCCATACTGCTGTTGTGTTCACAAGGGTCAGCTGCATCTGTCCATGTACTTTTAAGACCTTCAATTGGCACATTTCCGTTCGAAATCGGGCGTCAAACTAAGTCAATTTGAGTCGAAATTCTGTACATTGTGCAAGGGGTACATATGAATCGATTTTCTGGCAATATTTGCATACAGAACTTACCAAACCTCTACACACATTAAAAGAGGAAGGCCTAGGGAGTCCGGATAGCATCGGCGTTTGAGCCTAATCCAACTCGTTTAACTTTTAACGCTTGTCAAAAATTGGTTAAAATGGGCGTTAACGCCGTTTTAAAAAATGAATAAGTCGAGTTGCGCACGCTTGCGCACCGGTCTGACAACGATTTTGTGAAGTACAAGTGGCCTGCTTTAATTTACAATTGGGCCGCCTTTGCGCAAATTTGCGCTTTTCTCATAATTTGACATTGAAAATGGGAAAAAACACAATATTGAAACCCGTTTTTTTTTAATCTCCTCGCTTATCTCGTTAAAGTTGTTGCTGGCACACGAAATTTACAACAGGGGGTTTTCGGGGGCGCTGAGTTCACTCCTGCTGTCCGTTACCACCTCCGGGGTCGTCCTGAGGGGGTCATCGGGGAGGTCATGAGGTCGCCAAAGACGCCCCTCGTGAAAATTGCTATAGGGACAAAACTTGGCGACCTCATGACATCCCCAATGCACCTCCTCCCCCAAATGACCCCAGAGTTGGAAACGGACAGCAGGAGTGAACTCAGCGCCCCCGAAAACCCCCGCATAGCAATTTTCACGAGGGGCGTCATCGGCGACCTCATGACCTCGCCGATGACCCCCTCAGGATGACCCCGGAGGTGGTAACGGACAGCAGGAGTGAACTCAGCGCCCCCGAAAACCCCCGCAGAGCAATTTTCACGAGGGGCGTCATCGGCGACCTCATGACCTCCCCGATGACCCCCTCAAAATGACTCCGGAGATGGTAACGGACAACAGGAGTGAATTCAGCGCCCCCCAAAACCCCCGGGTACGAAATTTGGTAGCTCTATGACTGCTCTAGAATTATGACCCTCTTTTTCCGATTTCGCCCCACTGTGCAATGGAGCGTCAACCGGGAGGGTCAGGGAGCCGTAACGGAGTGTAACCGGAGTGGAATCGTTGCCAGGGGAATTCTTGGTGAGATTTGGTGAGAAAAGGGAAAGGTACGTTGATTTAATCACAGAAGTCATTCATAAACAAACTTTATTACGTAACTTACAGTTTTAGAATAGTTCTGAAGCCAAATTTTGGTGGACTTGATAAACAGCTGCAAAAGAAAAACAAAAACAACATTTTAGAAATTACACCCAGGCAGGTTTTTTTAAAATCCTTACTAGGTTTTTATAGAGGGAATATTCTTACATTCTTCCATCTTCATCCTCCTCCATTAATGGCCCACCCATCATAGGGTCACCATCTAAAATATCCAGGAGGACAGCGTCGTTTTCCCTGAGGCCCTGCTCCTGATAGCCATTCTGCATTCTCCAGTATCCATCCCGAAGGTCGTCCAGATCCAGAGGCTCCCTGTTTTCCTGGTCGCTTTGGTCCTTCTTCCTCTTCTTCTTCCTCTTCATGTCCTCCTGGCTCTTCTGCTCCTTTGTGTCCTTGTCCTTCCTCCCCTCCTGGTCGTCCTGGCCCTCCTGCTCCTTCGTGTCATTGTCCGTCTTCTCCTCCTGGTTGTCCTGGCCCTTCTGCTCCTCTGGGTCGTTGTCCTTCTTCCTCTTCTCGTCATTCTCTTCATCTCCACATTCCGAACTAGATCTGAAAGTATTCAAATTAGAAAGAAAGTACAATGTCTTGCAGGCGGGTTATGTCTTCTGACCAGATAAACTGATAAAAATTGAACTTGCCCTTACTTTTTAACTGTTCTATCCATACTAGCAGCCAAATCTGCTAAGTAAGCAGGGACCTTTGGTACATTATTATTAATATCTTCCTGTTCATAGCCAAGCCGTTTGCCATGTTTCTTGTAGAGTTCTGAGAAGAAAGAAAAACAAAAATAAGTAGTACAATATAATTAAACGGCAAATAACATGTAAAAGACACACTAACATACCTTTGGCTGTATCCAAAAAGGATTTGGGGAATTTTCTTTTGTTTTCACCCGCTTTATTTCTTGGGAACACTCTATAGGAGTGGGCTTCCTCCCCAAAGACTCCAAACAATAGAGCTTTGCCCCAGTCTGCATCGCTGCAAGCAGCAGTCATGGCACTGTGGCTATGCGATGACATGGTCAGACCATGCTGCTGGCTTAGAACCACCTGTAAAACCAAGTCTGTAATTAGTAAATAGTCTGGTTTTACCATGCACAATTTCATGTTGATAAAAAAAAATTTACCGAACCTGGTCTGAGCCTTCTTTCGATGTGGAAGTTGTGGTGGCAGACACCGATCTGGCAGCCTTTCACCTAGCCAAATTAAGACTTAAAACTTTCTTGTCCATTCACTCATGTCAGCCAAATATGCCTCTCAAAAATTGAAGATGAGATCAACTCTCTTACCAAAATTATAAGATCATTGGCAATACGGCGTCTTCGGACAAACACAGCAAGCATGCGAAGGGTCCACAAAACAGCTGGCCAACTCTCATCCAAATACTTATGCACTAACTGAAGCTAATATTATAGCCCAGAAGTCTCTTTCCCATTTTTTTTCTCTTACATACAAACGTAAGACGCCAGAGTAAGGTGTAATAAAATTGTGCCGTACATCAAACTTCAAGTGAATAGTACTTTTGGAAAAAACAACTATGTTGTGACAAAATTAATCTTTGCTTTTAAAGCAATAGCAGAAACAAATTTCCAAAATAATTAGAGTATGTTACATAAATATCACAATCTATCACAGAAGTAACATTTGGAATCAGTAAAGTATCCAAATAAACAGTGCAAATACAGTACAAGTATTACTTTAAATAAAAGAATTCAATGCATAAAACCAGAAATATGACTAGACAAATGCATAATTGAGCTAAAAATTGTCCTCGTGCAAGCAGCTTCAAATAAGAAAGAGACTTTCACTTCAGTCAGTACAGCATAATTATATTGCATCATACAAGGCACTCAAAATGTTGTTCAAATTAGAAATACTTTAGAGTCAGCTGACTTGACTGGTTTAGAGCCTCCAAGGCTGAGAAAAACTAGTGTGACTAAATAAAATTTTACAACTATTTGAAAAGCTAAAAATAAAATAATTTTGGTAGAAATAACACTTAGCTGAGTGGTGAACCATGATAAAAAGTCTAACCGTTGGTTTGAGACTCAATTTAAGAATAAGGGAATCTCCCGTGGCACGTTTTGATTAAAGCCCCAACGGCTACCAAAACAGCGGGCCAAATCAAGACCAAAAATTGATTACACACAACCCAACTAAAAATAATTGTAACTGCTGCTACTGGCCCACAAAATATCACAAAATGAATTTATTACTTTAATATTCCAGATAAATCTAACCAAATTTTTATACTTTAAAGTAAAAAAAAATATCACTACCTTTAAAGTTTATAGTTATTTACAAATATGCACACCTCATTGTATGAAGCAAGGTGCATCGCAAGAAACCTAATTCAAACTAAGGTTAATGGTGACTTTCTACCCAATGCCAAGTTCTCACTAAATTTAACATGCCGTCTGACTTACTTAAGAGGGCGTTCATCTTTCTAAGCTCACGGTTGATATTATCTTGATATGTGAGAAGAGTTTGCTCAACTGATGCCTTGAACGCAGTTTCTCGGGCTAGCATCATCTCGTTAAATTGGGTAACATGAGTTACAAAACAGTCCTTTACACTTTTTTCAAGTGTCTTGGACTCAAGGTTATTCTGCATTTGTTTCTGTTTTTCCTTATTTAAATCATCTTCCAGTTGTTTAATTTTTTTCCTCAACTCCGCCACATTTTCCGAGGAATTGTCTCCTTCTGTCCGATTCATGAACGCATTCTCAAATTTGTTAAAAGACTCAGCATGGGCATTCTTCTTCGCCTGTTTTAAATGTACCTGTAACAATGATTAATAGTATTTCACACAGGCTCAATCCTGAAATATTACTTTACCAAGTTAAGCATTACTGCCTTGGCTATCTCAGCGGTTGTGTTCTGGCTGTATATCTCCTTCAGCCTTTCCCTTTCTGATGATGAACTTTCAGGGTCGGAAGGAGGGGGTGGAAGTGGAGGAAAGCCAATCCTCTTGGACGGGTTAGCAGCTCCTTCGAAAGTTTCTGGAAAGTATCCACAAAATTCAGTGATAGATGGCACAAACAACCGGCACTATAACCTTTACTGGCGCCTCACACGAACTCACACGCACCTGATATCAGACCGATGAGAGCCCATGCGCTGTGGGCTTTCCCATCTTTGTATTTTTCTTTGCTTCCTTTCACTCTGTACCATTTATTCTTATCAAAGTCTGTAAGACTTTTGGGGTGGAAGTTACGAACCCTAGACAACGGCACTGTAGCAATCTCATCGTCGTACCACTTCAACCTTACAAACCATTTCTTATTGTGCTCAATAGGTTCAGACATGTTAAATCACAGATGCAAAACTACAATCAATAAATTAAGGCACGGTTAGCATCGAAACACGTAAATTTGTCAGAGAATCTTCCACCGCCAGAACAGAACAATAACACAAAGAGCCGATGTAGCGTCAGTCGCCGAGAAATTGTCCGCTAGGGGCGCTGGTGGCGCATTCGGTGATACCAACAGACACACAAAAAAAAAGGTTGTTTTGCGGATGGCGCGATTCAAATGCAGCTTATCTGTTTAGAACTGTTACCAGTTTGGAAATTTAAAAATTGGTTTTACTTCGAATAGGACGAGATTCCACTCTATATATTTTCTTCGGCTACCAGGATTTAAAAGTTTGTGTTACCCCTTCCAGTTCCAGTGTGCGCGGCACAGCCAAGTTCTTTCTCCTACTTTAGCCCACTAATAAAATGTACAAAAAGTATTTGTGGGATCCAAGTGTGAAAGTTCCACGTTGCACATTACTGAAAAGAAGGAGAAGAGCCGCCGCGCGCCTACAAGAACGAAATGCAAGGGAAGAAGCAGAGGTAAACAAACCTACAGGAAGCTAACCAAACAACTGGCAATGTGCACCTAGGTTTCACAGTTGAGTGGAATGTTTGTGACACTAATAGTTGGTCCTTGTGTCACAGCAAAACAATAATCTAAATGATGGCCAAGAATTAGAACTTCACGGTAACCTACAATTTCCACCATGCTCTTCTTCGTCATCAACGTCATCGGATGAACATTCCAGTCAGAACTTGAATGCAGGCATTGAGGTATGAATTTGGAAATAATTGCCATGAAGGCAATCGCTTGTTTGAACTTTATTACAAGAATTTTCTTAAATTACCTCAGGCCTCTAATAGAAGAAAGAAACGTGCAAGGAGACAGCCTGTGCCCAGGTTAAATGTTGGAGCACTTGCAAATGTAAGACCTATTTTACTTTGGCTCTTTTAAGCTTCTTGTAAAGTATTGTTTGTTTGTCATGTCCAGTCCACAAATTTGGGAACGGTTGAGGATGTGGTTACATTATAGCTTCATTAAAAATAACTACCAAAATAAGTGAATTGAAAATAATAATCTCCTGAGTGAAGGTTTATGTTAACCGTTCCCAAAATTTTCTGCGGACTGGAAACATATTTTTTTTCAAGAGACCATGCGCTTAACTCAATTGGATTTTTCTTATAGAAAATAGAAAAGTGGCCTAATTTGTCTCACACTGCACTTGTTCTACTGATTATTTAAAAAACTATATATATATATATATATATATATATAAAAATATATTTCATTAAAATAATTGATTCATAGTCTACCTTTCGGTGTGGTATACAGACCCAAAGGTAGCCTAAACAAATTAATTATTGTAATGTATGTACTACTTTTTAGGACAAGTGCAAGGTAAGACTATGTGGCACATCCTTATTTCATATTGATTTTAAAGAAATCTACAAATATGGAATGGAAAGATGCAACAGACCTTGAACTAACAGTTAAAAATCAGCATTTACTGATCATATTCTGCATTGCTGATACCATTTATTAATCTTTCACCAGGAAGAAGAAGTATCGTCCAGTAGCAGCAGTAGTTCCGACTTAGATCACATGGATAATGAAAGCCATCTTGGCGCTTCAGATATGACAACATTTCGAACGAGTCTGAAGGAAACGAAGTAGAGGAAGAAGAAGCAGAAGTTATTTTGGATATTGAAAATACAGAACCTAAAGTGACCATTTGTCCTTGCTCAAATCTAACATCTGATGATGTGGTTATTATGGTTGTATCACTTGCCATTAGGCACAGTCTGTCATGGGCTGCTCAGGTCGATGTTCTAAATTTGATAAATACTATTTACAACTGTGATAAGGTTCCGGCAACCAAGTATTTGTACAAGAATCAAATTGGCCATAAACAACCTGGTACTGCATATCATGTATACTGCTCTAATAGAAAGTGTAACAAGTATTTAGGTAATAAGGCTGAGTTGGAAGAAACTGTTACCTGTGAATGTTCACAGCTGGTGAAGGTACAAGAAACTCAGAGCTTTTTCGTATCATTAAGTTTAGAGGACCAGTTTAAAGAGCTCTTTCAGAAAGAGAGTGTTGTGGAATCTTTATTTTCATACCGCTTTAATAGAAAGAAAAAACACCCAGAAAACTTTGAAGATGTTTACGATGGTTGTGTGAGGATGAAAAGCGGGTACCAGCACAGTTTCGCCGTAAAGGCTGTTCGTCGGTGGATGCTCGTTGGGGTGGGTGTTGTGGGGGTGTCACGGTTGGTTGCCCCCGCTCGGAGGGGTGTCACGGTTGGGTGCCCACGCTACTCCCCGCTGGTGCGCGCGGTGTCTCGCCGATTTCGTGGTTACTCCTTGGTCGATAACCTGTTTTGGATCGATGCGCGGTGTATGGCCGCTCGTGACGTCATGTGCGTGGCGCGGCGTGGTGTTTCGTTCGGGTTCCTTTTCCTGCCGCTTGCTGTGGGGCGTCGCGGTCGGTATTGGGTGGGGATGTGCGATCAGCTGAGGTTTGTGCGTTTTGTGTTCGCGAATCAGTGCATGATGGAGTCTTTTGAAGATCTGTTGGGTTTGCCCTGCGCGTTGTTGTGTGTTGATCGGAAGCCGTCCGGTATGCATCGTTTTTGTTACCGGTGGGGTTTTTGTTATATTGATGGTAAGTGTTTCGTCCTGCAATGCCTCTCAAGTAGAGAAGTAAAATGTAACTTTTTGTTGTTTTTTTTTTGTTTTTTTTTTTTAAAAATAGAGGAAGGGTTTCACTACCCGCCTCGGAACAGTGCGGACCGCGTTTTTGAGTGCCATGAGGAGGAATGGTTTGGTCCTCTGGCTCGCGTCCATCGCGGTCCGAGCTATGATGGTGGTGCGTTCCTCCCTCAGGCCTGCGCGGAGCTGCGTGTTGTGTGTCGTGAAGTGGTGGGGTTTGGCTGTTGGGTGGGGCGTTGGTGGTTGGTGGAAGCCCGGAGCATGGACAAGACAACCTTCCGGCATAGAGCCTTCATCCCGCTCGAGCAAGAACATGAGGACGAGGGGTATTTGCTAGAGTGGGCGCGTCGTCGCTTCGTTCGATACATGCACAGTGTTCGGCGTTGTGATTTGCCTGATGGCGGCTATGCTGTAAATTATAAGCTTGTATTTTAATAAAAATTTGTGGTCTGCCCTCTTGCGAGTCATTTTTTACGTGCAGCCGTGCGCTCCCCCACTCTGTCCTGCTGGGGCGGCCATCGTTCTAGGCTGCAGTGCGCCCGGATGTAGCTGTGGTGGGGTGCCGAGGCGTGCCCTGGAGTTAAGTATTATGCATTTACCTTCATTACTCGCCGGTTTCCGCGTGCGTACGGACTCGTTTGCGTTGTGTCATGTCCAGGCTTCCGCGGCAGAGCGTCTCGCCGTTGTCTCCGCGGAGTCCCCAGTCTTCGTCGCCTGACTCAGTCGTCCTGCTGCCGCCCACTCCACTTTTTGTGGACTTGGTGTCGTCGCCTTACGACATCTTCTCGTCGTCGTCTGAGGGTGTAGTAGGCCCGACGCCGTCGCCTCCGCCTGGGAGTCCGGGGCCTGTGTCATCACCGCCCTCGTCGGCGCTCGGAGCATCTCCATCGCTGAGTCCGGGCTCCTCCCTGGTTTGGGAGACTTCCATCGAAGTCGAATCCGGTGGATCATCGTCCGGGAACCGCCCCCCCGCTCCCAACTCCCGTCACCGCCCCCGGCTCAACCCCAACTACCACCCCCGCCGCCTGGACTTCAATACGTCGGAGAGTTCGGATGAGGTGAGTGGTCCTTTTGCTTTCGTTTGCACTGTCCGCACACACACACACACACACACACACACACACACACACACACACACACACACGAGTCCGCCGACCCGCACGCTCGCACTTGTTTTTTTGTTTTGGTCTCGTCTCGGTACTAATGTCCTCGGTTTTCTCTGTGTGTTGAAGGTGTGCTAGTAAATCATGCCTTTTCCGTGCTCTGAATCCGAATGCAAACACATCTCTGTGTCGCGTGCGAAAGCGGCTATCCACGCGCGCACGCATCAAGTACCGCCCTGCCCCATTTGTGGACGTCGCTTTTCGCGCTTGTTGGATTCCAAGCGGCATGAAGCAGTCCACGGACGTGAAAACAAGTGCGACGCGTGCGGGCGAGCCTTCACCACTCGTTCGAGTCTGCAGCGGCACGCTTCGCAGTGTGGTGTGCAGCGCAAGCGTCATACGTGTCGGCATTGTGACTACGTGACCTTTTCGCGCTTGTTACTGGAGCGTCACATCGGCAGCAAGCATCCGAGGTACAGGGTGTGTCCGTTGTGCTCCTGCACGTTCCGCCACCTCGGGGCGTTTCTGGCTCACCAGCGACGTCACCAGAAGCTCGACCGACAGTGCCGGGCGCGTGTTGTGCGTTGTGCGTACTGCAAGTTGCGATGTCAGAGCTCCCTAGGCCGCACGGCCCACATGCGGGGTTGCCGCAAGCGCTTGCAGTTTATCGCCCAGATGGGTGGCGCCGCCGCGAGGGCTCCTGCGGAGGATCGTGGTGTGGTCTGGGAAACCGAGTTTGGACTCGAAGATTCGGTGTCTATTCATCGCCTAGCTGTGCCGGAAGGCTCCGAAGGCGCGAGTGACCTCAACATTGCGCTGCTTGCCCACCAGAAAGACATTGCCGCACAGCTGTCTGCTGAGCTGGCCCGCTTGCGCACCCTCGCGGCGTGGGTGGTGGTTCGGTGCGGCGCTGAAAAAGAGACTGTGGACGAAGGGGTGCTGCGTGAGGAGAAGTTTGTGCGCTCTCGCAACCACTCACTGTTGCCGGGTAGTGTTGTGGACAAGACAGTGGAAAACATGATTTTAGAGTTAATTACTTCGAGTGACAACCTAAAGATGGAGGGCAGCTCGTGGCAGCTCGTACTTGTGTACTTTATCGAGCTTTGTATAGTAGAAAAGGACCCCCTGCATGCAAGCAGTTATCTCCGCCTGCCGGCTAGCCTGCGCAACCCCAGATATGGCCTTGTGAATCCCATCAACAAAAGAGATTCGGAATGCTTCAGGTGGTGTCTGTTAATTCATTTGCATGGGTCGCGTCGCCGGAACCCAGGCCGCGTCTCCCAATACAGGCGCTATTACAATACACTGTGTTTTGGTAATATGAAAAGTGCTAATTTTCCCATTAAGAATTTCGATCGTTTCGAGCGGTTGAATCCCTCCATTGGTCTTTGTTTGGTGGGTGTGGACAATTCAAAAAATTTCTACCCCCTTTATGCATGTCAAGAGGTGCGTGAGCATCAGATTTGCCTGTTGCTTGTGGAGGGCCCTCGTTTTATTCATTATGTTTTGGTGCGCTCTTTAGATAGTCTCCTGTATAGTGTGACCCGTAGTGGGCGAAAAAAATACTTTTGTAAATTCTGCTTCCATCACTTCGCGACAGGTGCTGTGCGGGACGCGCACTCGTTGGAGTGCAGCGCGCACGCGGTGCAGAAAATTGTAGTTATGCCCGAGGGTAGTAAAATCTCGTTCGACAGCCGGTTCAGGGCGCGCACCGAACAGGTTCCTTTCTGTGTTCTGTTTGACCTGGAATGCATGTTGGAAAAGACGAGGGCTGATGCGGGTAAGGTGACGCGTCGCACGCACGCGCACAAGGTCGTGTCGTACTGCCTCATTGTGGTTGATGCTGGAGGCAACGTGGTGGTCGGCCCCCTGTCTTATTTCTCGGCTGAAGGTCACGCGGCTTCCCATTTCGTGACAACTCTGCTGGCTCTGGAACGCCGCCTTCACGGCATGCGTCCGGAACATCCTATCCACTGGTCCGCGGCGCAGCTGCGGGACTTCGCGGCTGCTACGTGTTGTTACATGTGTGGTGGTGTCTTTGCCTCCCCCAGGGACAAGCAGGCTGACCACGATTGGAATAAAGCTCTGGAAAACTACCGTGGCGCGTCGTGTGGTGTCTGCAACCGGGCGCGGCGTCGCTCTCGAGCTCTTGTGTGTGTGGCTCACAACTTGCAAAACTATGATGGGCATTTAATTTTTGATGCAATAAGAAACCACCCCTCCCTGGCGGAAGCAAAGTTATCTCTGCTACCCAAGACGCACACACGCTACCTCAGTTTTCGTGTGACGCTAGATTTCAAAACTAAACGCGGCTTGGTTTTTATCGACTCGCTGCAGCATTTCCCAGGCAGTTTGCAAACAGTAGCGGAAAGTTTGAGTCCGGCAGACATGCGTGTAACACGAACTGTCTTCCCTGAGGCGGAGCTTCGCACCGCTATGTTGCATAAGCAGGTTTACTGCTATGAATACTTTGACGACCCCATAAAGTACCTGGAGACGGGCTTGCCTCCGCGGGAGGCGTTCTACAGCCAGCTGACTGAGAAGGGAATCACAGAAGAGGAGTATGCCCACGCTCTTCGTGTTTTTGAAGTGTTCAAATGCGCCAATTTGAAGGAATACACAATGCTCTACAACACAAGTGATGTCTGCCTCCTGGCTGATTTTTGGTCCACCTATCGGATTCAAACCTGGAACGAGTTTGAGCTCGATCCATGTCATTTTGTGTCGGGCGCGAGTCTCAGCTGGGCGTGCGCCCTCAAAACTACGGGCGTCAAAATGGACATGCTGTCCTGCCCGGATCAGTATCTGTTCTTTGAGAAAATGAAGAGAGGCGGTATGAGTTTTGCTGCGGAGCGGGCGTGTGTTGCTAATTACCCGGGCCTGCCCGATTACGATCCCACCAAAGAGCGCCTCGAAATGTTTTCAGTCGACGTCAACGCCCTGTACGGCGGCTCTATGATGTGCCCCCTCCCCGTGTCGGGTTTCCAGTGGCTGTCCGAGACGGAGCTGGCCGAGCTGGACCTGGACAGCCTGTCACCCGATGACCCGGTCGGTTACGTGCTGGAGGTGGACCTGATCTACGACCCGACGAAATTTGAAAGCCAGGCGGACCTCCCACTGTGCCCCGAACGCTTCAACGTGACGCGTGACGTTTTGACACCGAACCACCTTGCCCTGTACGAGATGGCTGGACTGACTCCCCCCGTCAATGATGTAAAACTGGTAGCACACTTTGGACCGCGACGCGGCTACATTTGCTACGCGCTGCTTCTGAAACACTGTATTTCTTGGGGTATGATTTTGACGCGTCGTATCCGCGGCATCCGCTTTCAGCAGTCACGCTGGTTGGAAGGATATATGAAAAATTTGGCCAAGAAACGTCAAGAAGCGCCCACGGCGTTCCTCTCTGCGTACTTCAAGAATTTGGGAAACTACATCTATAGGAGTTCTTTGGTCAATCAGCGCGCTTTCCGACGCGTGGAGCTGGTTCGCTCCCGTCGCGAAGTCCTCAAACTCTCCCGCAGCGCTCGCTTCGAGTCGCTCACTTAACTCTCTGACGACATGGCTCTGGTTGAGCTTCGTTTGAGTGTTTTGACTCTGGACAACCCCGTGTACATGGGTTGCGTCATTTTGGACATTTCCAAAATGTTTGTCTATCAGTGCTACTTCCGGCTCAAGGCCACATGGCCAGGCAACGTTAGATGTTTATACTCAGACACGGACTCGCTCCTCATGGCAGTTCGGGGGGAAAAAACCGTCTTTGATGGTTTTGCCGAGTTGACTGACTTGCTGGACCTGTCCGCCTTCCCACCAGACCACCCCCTCCACTCCAACGTGAACCGACGTGTGCCTCTCAAATTAAAGGTGGAGTACGCTAATTCGGAGATTTTACGTTTTTTTTCAAATCGAAGCAAGAGTTATGCCATTCAATTCCGCGAGGGGGCATCCGTAAAACGTTGTAAGGGCGTCGCTAAACGAGCTGTTGAGCTTCAACTTTCGGTTGAAGATTACCGTCGCTGTGTGTGTGAGGGCGAAACGCGCAGCGTCAGCTTGAATTACATTAGAAGTAATGATGTGCACAAAATGTATTCGTGGCGGACGGCCCGTATTGCTTTGCGCAATCTGGACACGAAAAGATGTATCGATGATACCGGGCTAAAAACGTATCCTTTTTTCATGTATCCTAATGTGTGAATCAGGATCTCTCTCTCTCTCTGTACAATGGTGTATGTATGTATGTATGTATGTTTATTTGTAGTCAAAGGAAGCTTTCAAATAAAGAAAAAAAACAAAGGAAAATAACCCCGTGCAATGCTTCTCGATTTATTTTACCAAACGAACCGTGGACCGACTCCGAGGGCACGCAACTTGTCGATTCGGACGCAGCGGCCGCAGCGACACGCTCCTGCGGGCTGCTCGGGGGGTGGGTTTTCTTGACACTTGAGGCAGTCGCCGCTGGTGTCCTCGTGATGCGTCCGCCGGAAGGCGATGCGGAAGTAGGGCCCCAAATTGCGGATGTGCAGGCGCGCATCCGCAAACAGCCCCACTCGGATGCAACGCCGCATCCACTCGCAGAGCACGGGCTGCTCGGGGTACGTGTCCGGGGTGTAGCTGACCATGTAGTACCCACGAACCTGCTTTATCAAAAGACGACTCTCGACAAACAGACGGCAGGGCCTGCTTGCGATGCTTCCGAGGTGGTCCAGTTGGCGGGCGGCCTTCGCGGCGAGCACCGGCAGAGGCGTTGCTTGCCCCGGCGCTTCGAAGTCAGTGACCGCTACTGCCAGGCAGTGTCCCGTCCAGTGCTGTGCGGCCGTGAGATCCGTGTAAAACACTCGGGAGAAGTCGCGCCCGAATACACGCATACCGCCGATGTCGTCCAGCTCGTGCTTGACCTGAAGGCCGAGGCGCGGATAGCTGCGTTTGAACAAGTACCAAGCTTCGATTAATTGGGGCACTGTCATCCGGGCGAGGGCGAGTTCCTCGAGAGTACGCGGTTGGAAGCGTCCCTCCTCCTGCTGCATGGCGATGGCGGCGTTCGCGTGGCTTGACTGCTTTCTGGTTCTCGGATGTACTGTTCTTTTATGCCAGTGTGCCTCCATGTAAGTACGGGGACCTCCCGAGACCCATGCCCCACCCCGCCCCAGGCGAAGGCAGGACCCGAATGGCCTGCCGAGCGGGGCGGGGTGGGGCGAGGGTCCCCACTCACCCAACTGCCTTTTATTTTAAAACCCCCTCCTCTCTCTCCCTCTCTCTCTCGGTACAGATCAAGCCCCTCCTCCAGCCCAGCCCCGGCTCCCCGCGGGCCTTTTGTAGACTGCCTTGATGTAGGCGAGTCCAGCGACGTCTTGCCGTCATTGGAGAGCGTCAACGTGAGCGCGGCTCGCGTGGATACCTGGGTGTCATTTTGCGCCGCGCTGGAGGACGATACGCCTGGAGCATTGCGCCTCGCGTGGGCGAGGCTCGACCCTGCCGCGGAGGACTGCGACGAGGTTTGCGATGTGTTTCAGTGCAGCCTCGGCTTCCTCCTCGTGCGTTTGTGGCCGTTGCTGCTTTGGCTTCTGCTGCCAGGCGCAGCTGTGGTCGTATTTGTCGTGTACCTGATTGTGGTTCGTGATGGCTGAGGATGCATGTCGCATCGCCGACGAGCAATACCATGATCATATAGGTTTTTTGACCCCCTTCACCATGACTGTGAGCGGAGCCTCGGGTTCCGGAAAGTCTCATTTCATCTTGCGTGTCCTCGCCGGCAAGGAGGGCTTGTTGTACGGTCCTGGCGTACCTGAGCACTTTTTCTGGTGCCTTCCCGAAAACAGCCCCGTGCCCAAGGAAGTCCTGGCGCACCGTCCTCCATTCCACATTGTCCGCGGAGCGCCCCGAGTGGACGACATTCCGCGCAAAAGTTTCGTGGTCCTTGACGATTTGAGCCATGCTTCTCAGTGCCCTGAAATCCGCGATATTTTTTTAATTCACAGCCACCACAAGCTCATTTCAATCTGCCTGAGTTTCCACAATTTTTTCATCCAAAGCCCCGTGTCGCGGGACATTACGCTGAGCACGCAGTACGCTGTGTTTCTGAAACAGCCTCGCTCGACGGCGAGTTTTCAGCAGTTTTTAATCCAGTGTCTGGGCAAACGCGCCGCGAGTAGCATGTTCCAGTGTTACTTGCGTCACAGCAGCGGACCGTACCACCACATCATTGTGGACAATACACAGCGGATTGTCTCTGCGCTGAGATTTCGAAGCAGCGTCTTCGCTGACGCACCCTGGACTGAGATCTACGCCCCGACCAGTGCTGTGGAGGCTCTCGTGGCGCGCCCCGGCAGTCAGTATGCGTTCTTCGAGGAGGAAGGCGAGTAGGACTCGGGACTTTCTTGCCCAGTTGGCGGCAGCCAGTCCTCGGCAGAGGCGTGCCCTGCTTGCAGGCCTCGACCCCCACGCGATCAACCTCCTGTCCGACGCTGTTTTGAACTGCATTCACGAGGAAGGGGCTTGCCGCTTCAGCCCTGCTGTCGCGAAACGGGCATCCCGACACAAAACGCTGCTGCGGAAACTAGCCTTCACCCAGCCCCGGCACTGGCGCGTCAAAAAACGTGCGATTTTGAATAAGAAAAGCAGTGGTTGGATTATTCCCATCCTGACTTCAGTGCTCCCCTACCTGTTGTCCGCCATTCGGAATGGGTGAGGCGGCTTACAAGCGCTTCCTTGTGCTCACGGCCGAGCAATTGCAACGCCTGCGCGGGCGTGCTGAGCTGGACGCCGGTGCCCTTAATGAGGCGCGACAGCGCGTGCTTGGCAAGGCAGTGGCCGCTTCTTCGTGGGGCAATTTTTTAAAATATCAGCGGGCGTTGCTCCGGTATCTGACGCATGCAAACGGCGAGCAAGCGGCGCCTCTTCGCCTGGCCATCGAAACGGAGGAGGGGGCGGCGGCCGCCCTCCAACCACAGCCCCAACCCCGCCCGCCGCCGCCGATTCCCGAGCCGATCCCCGAGCCGATCCCCGAGCCGATCCCCGAGCCGATGCCTGTGCATCCCGACGCTCGTCGCGCTGCGAGGCGTGCCGTAGCACGCCGCGCCGCGGCCGTGCGCCAGGACGCTGTGCGTAAAGCGGCTCGGCGCGACAGAGCTCGTCACCTGGAGCGTGCTCCTCGGGTGGCCGTCGAGGTGCCGCGAGGGCCGGAGGACAGCGACGAAGAAATGCCGTACGTGCCACGACCGCCCTCGCCAGCCCGCCGCACAGTGCCGGTGAAGAGGAGGGCCAGCGTCGACCTCGAACGCGATGGGGTGCGGTTTCACCCTGAGCGGGTTGCCGCAGCACCCAGAGCGGGCCGACGGGCGCGGCCTCGTGTAGCGCGTCCTCGTGTAGCGCGTCCCCGCGTAGCGCGCCCGCGGCCAGGCGGTCAGGCGCGCGGGCCGTACGCTGAGGACGCCGCCGACTTACCGGTTATTGTGCCGGAGGGCCGAGTCAAAGTGGCAGCTGAACCTCAAGGTCGAGTCTTGGCTGTCCGCCGCGGCGATCTTGTTAATCCAGACCGGCTCTGGCGGGAGCGTGCCTTTGTGCAGCGAGCCGTATCCCCGGAACTAGATGCAGCGCCTCCTCGCCCCGCGACGCCGCCACGACGCGGAGAGAAAAGGCGTGCGATAAGCGCGGTCGGCCAGCCTCGGCGCAAGCGTGTTTTCGCGGAGCGCCCTGCCTACCCGCAGGCGCCCCCAAGACCCCCGACACCGCCTCGCAGGGGTGAGAAGCGTCGCGCCGTGGCGGCGGTGGGTCAGCTTCTTCGGAAGAAAGTGCAGGCAGGCCGTGGCGTCCGAAAATGGCTGACCCGAGTGTAGGGGACGTCGTTGCGTTATGGACGGACCCGCGAGAGAGCAGCAGCTTTGCCGGTAAACCGGTGCTCTTGGCGGCGCTGCGGGAAAAATACCCAGACACGCCGAGACGCGTTTTGCGCGCTCGCATTGAGGAAGCGCTCGTGCAACTGCATTCATACACAATTCATGCGCCGCGGCGTGTTCGCTACCCTACTAACTGGCACAACATAGCCGCCTACTACCGCCTCGCCTCGGCAGACCTAGCGTCGGTTGAATCGTCGGCAGGCGTGAACGACGACACGCGGTTCCTCCTCGTGGTGGTCGAGGCCGCGAGTCGACGTCTGTTTGTGGCTCCTCTCAAGGACAAACGCGCGACGACCGCGGCGGAGGGCATGGCCCAGATCCTATCTGAAATGCCACACCAAATAAAAGTTCTGTATGTTGACGGAGGCAGTGAGTTCAAGGGCGCGTTCCGACGGTTTCTCAAGGAACGGGGGATACACCTGACCTTGGCACTCCAACAAACAAAAGCTTCAATGGCAGAAAAACGAATCCGCGATTTGATGGCGCGCGTATCGCGTTATCAGACGCAAGCCAACAGCGCGCGTTACATCGATGTCCTGCCCGCAATTGTACACGGGCTCAACTCAACTGTGCATCGCGCGCTGGGCGTGGCGCGCCTCGATTACCGCCCGGAGCGCGACCTGTTTCGGGTGTGGCGCGAAAGCGTGTTGCGGCACACGGGCGCCCTGAAAGGGGAAGCCAGGAAAGACTTCAAGTATCGGGTAGGCGAACAGGTTCGTCTTTCGCGTCAGTGGGATCCACTGCAAAAAAATTATCGTGGTGGTTATACGCCAGAATATTTTTTCATCACGCAAAGACACCGTTCCAACCCGAAAACGTACTCGTTGCGTGACATTCTCGGTCGAGCTCTCGCGGGGCGAGCATCGGAGTACGAATTGATTCGCGTGCGCGACCACAAGGACACGAAGTACTCGATCTACAAGGTGTTACAGCAGCGCAAGCTCCGCGGCAAGCCCGCCGAGTCGCTTTGCAATTTTTTGAATTGGCCGAAAGCGTACCGTCGTTGGCTGCCCACTAGCGCCATCACAGAGCAGTGAGCTTCGCCATGTTGCGCCACGCGTCTTCGCAGGCCCAGCCCTCAAGCGAGGACCTAACTTTGGTCCTTTTGTCGGACGCCTCAATGAGCGTCCACACGAAAAATACACAGAGTGCCTTTACAAATCGCCTGGCCGAAAACCTCTGCCTGGACGGTTCCTTTAGTGTCGCTGTTGTTGAAATAATGTGCAATCCGACGCGGCTAGCGGAGGAGCCGCCCCCACATGTCGCACCCGTGCGCAAGTCCTATTTTCGGCCGTGGGCCTCGATGCACGGTGGTGCGCGGCACGGCACGGCCTTTGCGACCGATATTAATTCGAAGGCGGCTCAAGCACACCTGCAGCGGGCTGTTCCTCAAGTCGAGGAGCCAGTCAGTGTGTGGTTGTCTCCCGCCACCGGACGACAGCCTCCACCACCACCCTCGGCGTCTCTTGTCCGACATGGCGTGCCGTCGGGTGTATATCATAGGACCTACTCATTTTTGACCTACTGGCCTTTTTCCAAGGTAGGGCAAGTCGATAGGTCAAAACATGTCCTACTCATTTCTCCACAGCAGATTTCTCTGGACCTACTCATTTTTGACCTACCGGCCACTATCCAAGGTAGGACAATACAGTAGGTCAAAACATGTCCTACCTAATTTTTCTAGGTTCGTAGGACAAACCGCGCACCGAAACTAGCCCTACTTGTTCGTGTCGTTCTGGACCGGCGCTGACCTACTGCCTAGACCTACTCGTCCCCCTCGGGCTACCCGCCCCTGGCCGATTCTGGCCGAAGCACCGCCCACTAAGTTTCTCATACCCGCGTGGCACGGGGCACGGTGGCGTGTGTAGCCTCTCTGGCGGGCCTTCGAGCCCACCCAACCCGAACCCAAGCAGACGAACGAACAACGTTTGTTGCTGTTTATTAGATCAACGCACAAATCTGGCTAAAAACAAGAACTTGGTGCCAGAAAATTGAAAATTAGTGTGGCTCTTGAGTGCGACTGTGGTTCAAGTGATGTCTCAGTACGTTAATGCTCGTATAGAGCATTTACTGTGTGCCGCGTAATCACGAAATCAAGAGCGGACTGCAAAACACTAGGTTATGTTCGTACGGCCTTATGGCGAGTAGAAAATATTGTTCCGTGCCTTGTTGTGGAGAAAAACTCGGATCCATGTTCAAATTTCCAAAGGACCCTTTTCTGCGGGAGCGATGGAAGTCTTCCTGCAAAGTAATGCGGAACGTTTCAAACTATATGCACGTTTGCTATCGCCACTTCCGTGCCACCGATGTCGACATATCGAGTACGCATTTCTGTCTTTGAAGCCCACTGGCATTGATACGATGTCTCTCTTCCTATCCCACCATTTTCATGAGTTTCTCTAGTTTCAGGTAACTACACTCGGCTCAAGACGGGAGCTGTGCCCATGTTAAATCTGCCTGATTGTATCAGAAGGAAAGGACGGCGAAATTGTATCATCCATGCTTGTCAGAAGGATGAATCTCAAGGTGTGAGTCTCCACTTTTTTCCTAAGAGCGCTGAGCTTCGACAGAAATGGGTCTCCGCCTGAAAAGTGCGCAAAAAAGTATCTCGCAATACCCGCATTTGTAGCAGCCATTTCTCCGATGATGACTTTATTTGTGGAGGTAAGGTAACATTTCACTTTGGAAAGTAACACAAACGTAGGGAAAGTTGTGAATTTTAAGTACTTGTGTGGAGAAATGTTGTTATTTCTGTACTATTCTCTGCTTATCCAGTTGGTGGATTGCAAACACTGAAGTCAAGAGTAATACCGTCCCAGAACCTGCCTGTATCATTTCCCTCGCTGAATGCTCCTAACGAGTCAAAAAGATGGTCGGTTTCCAGCACTCTTTATGATTGTGAAAGTGAAGAAAGCTTTGATTTAATTGATGATTGCAATCCTTGTGAGAGTGAAGCTGCATGGATCCATAAATTTGTCTATGAAGAATTGTGAGATTTTCTTGCACCTCTCTCTTTCTTTTTTGTTCAGTGCTTGCTGTAAGCACTAGCATTGGACTACTGATTTTGTAAGCTATTGCTGTCTGTGTACTATCAGTATGGTTTGTAGGGTGTTTAAGGCAAGAACAATGATGGCAAAAGGCATGAATTCAGTTTGATAATATGTCATGTTGCATGTCATTTTACATTTCTTTGAGCTTTTTCTTGAATGAAATGTTTGATTATCTTATTCAATACAATCATGCTAGTTGAAGGATTGTTGATGTTGTCCACCCTTCAAAAGCGCAAGATCATTTTAGAGAGTGGTGTGGCGACACCATTAATGTATTTTATGGAATGAAATTAAGCAGTATGGTGTCAGTGGCTTAGAAGGGTGTTGACCATGTTGTCTTTCTCCAGAGAAATTATTTTGTTGGGTTTTGAAACCTTCATCATTAAGATAAAAAATAATTTAACCCTTATGTGTTGCGAGGGAACTTTCTGAAATTTTCCTATAGTGCTTTGTTTTCTATAAACGTTTGACTAACCTGCCATCAATTTTTCTTTACTTTGTACATATAGTCCTATGCTTCTTGTGACGCTTTTCTGTTGTACTGAGTGAAGTGACTGAGGAGGAGTTAATATCAATATTCATGCTTGATGTACGAGTCAGGTGGACTGTTTGCTCATTGATACGCTGTTATATCTAGCCTTATTATTTATTTATTTATTTTTAAAGGGTATCATGAACCATGAGCTGAGTATGATAGGGTGGGTGTGTCACGCTGAAACATAAATTCTGTAAGGTTTGAAGACGAAGTCTGCTTTGATAGGTTTTTAAAAGACACTTATTTGTCCATCCTTTATTATTGTTAGTGTGAGTCTCTCTAGCTTGATATTGTTTATGTAATGCATTTCATTCTTTTCACTTTTTTGATTGATTTCTTTTCAATGTTAGAATACTTCAAGTAAAACTTAACTTTGAGATTGTTTGCTTTTTTTTGCTGTTGTCTCGTTAGTGTCTTAATTTCCTCTTATTCCTCTTACAGATAATGAATTTCCTCTTTCATTTTCACTGGTAAAAGCTCATTTCTTATTTGATGCAACGTTTGGCATGCTTATGAGTTCAACTTGTAAAGACACATGCTCCTTTGCTTTTTTTTTAACTATAGACCTGATTTGCTTGGTATTGAAGTCACTTTCAAATGGATTAATATCCTCTCGTCCATTTTTATTTTCTATTAAAATAAAGTGTACAGCTGGTGCTGAAAGTAAGTGTGTTTTTTTAATTTTGAATAAATCACTGTGTATACAGTAATATTACATGGTTTAGATATTTCTTATGATTGTTTTTAATTGTTTGTTTTGGAAATGGTGGCTGTAGGGAGACTTTCATACATATTAATATGCCAGCATCGGTCGGAATTCATGCGAGTACAAATTTATTCAGTTATATAAAAGGGTGGGTAGGACTTTGATAAAACATTTAAGTATGAAAAACAATTTATTTTCTTGCATGTTACATATGTATTGCAAAACGTAACACTGTGAAAGTGTGGTGTTGTTTCTTTTCAACTTTCGCTGATTAAAACACTCATTATGGGGCTTCTCATATACTTTTGCTTCCTTCGATGAGATAAAAGGGAATTGATTAAATGCCAATGGCTATTCTACTGCTATGACTGCTATTCCTTCTGTTGCTGGCGCGTAGAAACAAACTTGGTTAATTAAGTGGATGTGAAGTCTTCCCCCTCCAACTCAAACAAAAAAAAATCCCAAGTGGCCTGATTTAAATTGAAGCGCTCACAGTAACTATAAGTTCATAGCTCAGATGAAGTATGGCAAGGAAAGAACGGAGGAGATGTGGGGAAGCAGACGACAGAGGACTCGAATGACGAGAATCCGCCTCCCTACAACTCTCTCACTTCGCCAGGCTGCGGACGTAGTTCGGGGACCCGCCGATAGATGCTTTCAGTCGTTTTCGGCCTACACAGGGGAGGACCGTGCAGAGAGACCGTATCTGGGCTGTTTTCACTCATTGCTTTGCAATTTCACTTTGAAACACCTTTGCAGTAAAAGTTCCCGATGCACTCAATTAACAATGTTTTTCAAACAACTCAAATGTTGACTTTCCGCGTTTTCCAACGATGCGGTGGCGTGGCAGTGGCGTGCCCAAGGTAGTGCCAACGTGAAAAGCAAATCGAACAACCTTTACTCTCTTCTGTTATTTGATGGAACCATGAGGGGAACATGTATATATACTTAAAACAGACTACATAATATTTATCACTATAAAAATTATTTTTCTAAGGTTGATAATACCTTATTGTAATGCTTTGCATTCAACCCTAGGGGAGGGTTGTTTTTGCCACTGGCTAAACAATTGACGAATTGGTCCTCAATCCAAACATCTTCTGTGCGTAGTTGTGAGGCAACGAGTGAGTTCATAGCGGTTTTGGGAAGCCAATAAGCTGAATTTCTTGTAATTGTGTCCGCCATGGAGCGTAGAAGTGCTTCTGACGGGGTGCGAATGCTTTTTAAAATGCTATTCTCATAAGTATTTAGTATATCATGTTTTCTGGTATCCTACAACACTTGATATTTCTATCTAGGAACTAGGATGGCACCGAGTTGATTCAGGCTTGGTGCGCAGCCTGCCAAACAGAGGGGATGGGGACTGCCTCTTCCAGGCTCTCTCCCATCAATTGGAGGGGCAATACTTGGCCCCACAGCTTCGTGAGATGGCAGTGAACTTCATGGCCACTCACCTTGAAGATTTCGGACCTCAACTAATGGACCTGGGAGAGGAGATGCTGACCTCCGGGGAAATTCCCATGGCCGCTGCTGCTGCTGAGCGTGGCCTTGGACTTCCTGAACTGGTCCTCAACACGCTCAGGCTCCCCTGGATTTGGGGTGGGGCCGAATGTATTGCCGCTATTTCGAATGCCCTGCGTCGCCCCATTCGTGTTTACCTTGAGGAAGGGGCCACGATCGTCTTTGAGCCCAACATCACGGAGGGGCCGGCTCTGCGCATCTTGCACAGATTTGGAGGTGAGGAACGCCGCACACACTATGAAAGTGTGCTTCAGTGGCAGGTTCAGCAACCAGCAGATGCTGAACTGCCGCCCCAGCCAGCTTCAGAACAACAGCCACCCCTGCCAGCTGCAGAGCACCTGCCTCCCCTGCCACCTGTAAGTCTTGTGCCGGCAAAATGTTTTTACGATATCTTGCATGAAGAGCCTCAGACTAAGAAGGAAAGTCTTGTGAAAAAAATTACAATTTATCAGCTTTTAGAATATGAAAATTTGCTGTTCTGTAAAATGAACCTCTTTATGGCATCAATTCTTGGAGCCCTTCAATAATGCGCTGAGAAAGTGTATTGTGAGCCTTTTTTATGATTGACCTTGCATTCATTTAGTCCTTGTCTGAGTTCTAATGTCACCTTGCATTTATTTCGTCCTTGTCTGTGTTCTATTCTTTTTTAGAAGTTTGTTTGTATATTGACAACAATCAGCTATACTGGGCACTGGCGTTACTTTTCAGATGCCAATTTTTACATCAGTTTTTTTGCTACCAGTCATACTGAATTGTCTTAGTTCCAGGATGAGGTTGTTGTCCCTGTACCCTCCGATGAACCGCCTCTCAAGAAAATTCGGAGATCTCCCAGGCTTGTCTCACCGGGTAAGTAAAAGCAGCATTTAATATCATTTTATCCTAAAATATTGCGATGCATGTTAAATGACTAAGTTGCAAGGTGTTTCCTGTAGCTTTTTGAGCACCACTTGCTGGATGGATTTGACATTTTACTGCAGTATTGATGTTAGTTACTGGACCCTATTAAAGCAGTTACTCCTAGATCTAGCAAAAAAAAATCACATGCATTAGTATTTATTTAAAAATAGCGGATGGCAACAAATGTTAAAACTCGCTCTAGGAATACCTCAGTGAAATTTGAGATCAATCCAGCAAGCAATCTGTTCTAAAAGCTACAGATAAATTTGGATGGGAGTATGCAGACCAAAATGGAACACTTCGTGTTTGAGATTAGAGTATATCAAAATAAATTCCTACAGCAAAGTACTCCTCTCCTATTCTTCCAAAGGGTAATCACCTTAAACAAATGACAAGAATATTCAAAACAGTAAAATTTGACAGAAATTTTTTTTTTTTATTCTCAGGGTTGTACTCAGACGTAGTGCATCCCTTTAGTTCAGGAGTTGTGCTCGTACCAGTCTGTCACTTAGGCTGGGCCACAACTAGCTACGTTTAATCTTTTTATTGCCACTTAAGTTAACTTGCCTCTTTACTTTTATTTCCTAATGCAGAAAAAAGAAAACAACAAGTTACATGCAATAATTCATAATGTATTACTAAACGTTTTCCTTTGTTCCTTGCAGCTATCTATTCATCTTTTCGCTCGGAAAATTTTTCCGAGCCAGAAGACTGCCCAAGTGATGTACCTGAGCGTCTCAGAAAGTATAGAAAGTGCGTCATCTGTGATAGGATGGTGGGGAGGTACACGCTTCTGTGCGGCTGTTATCCAGCCTGTGGCATTTGCATCAGGCAATGGTTCATTGAGAACTCCAACAATTGCACACGCTGTGGAGGTCAAGTTCAGGGCTGGTTTAAAGTTTTTAATCAAAACTAATACCATAGTTTAATTTGTTATAGCAATTTCGTTACCTTTGGATTTTTTTACATGTTTACAGATTCAATTTTTTAGATGTTTCCTCTTAACTTCTTGTATCTCCAATTTATTACATAGAACATTTGTTAATGTTTGTAATTTGCCGCATGAATACCTGGCCTCATTGTAATAACCCCACCCCAGGGTGGCTGAGGTTGGACGTGTGTGTTTCACTTGACCTTTTGAATGTTGTTTCCTGTTTGTTTTTTAAATGCTTCATTCATATTTCCTATTGCAGGATGCAAATAGGAAAAAATTCTAGACACCGTTTGTATGTGTCCATTTTGTTTTTAAATTCTTACATCATGATTCCTATTGCAAGATGCAAATAGACGATAGTTCTAAGTTTGTTTGTGTACATTGTGTTTTTAAACGTGTAAATCATGTTTTTATTCCAAGATAGGTGAGAGTTCTAGACACAGTTTCTTTGTGTACATTTTGTTTTTAAATTCCTCAATCATGTTTCCTATTGCAAGATGCAAATAGACGATAGTTCTAAGTTTGTTTGTGTACATTGTGTTTTTAAACGTGTAAATCATGTTTTTATTCCAAGATAGGTGAGAGTTCTAGACACAGTTTCTTTGTGTACATTTTGTTTTTAAATTCCTCAATCATGTTTCCTATTGCAAGATGCAAATAGGTGATAGTTCTAGAAACAGTTTGTTTGTGTCCATTTTGTTTTTAAATTCTTACATCATGATTCCTATTGCAAGATGCAAATAGGTGATAGTTCTAGAAACAGTTTGTTTGTATACATTTTGCTTCTAAATGCGTAAATCATGTTTCTTATTCCAAGATAGGTGAGAGTTCTAGACACAGTTTGTGTGTGTACAATTTTTTGAGAATTGTGAAGAGAGTTGTGAACTTAAAATAAATATGTGAATTTGCATTGATCATACTTTACTTTCCACTATTGCTCTGCAATAAAAGTACTTCCTCCCCCATCTCTCCCTTTTCTAAAGTCCTTGGGCAACTAATTTTTTTAATACAACAAGAACACGAAAATTTCTGTTATTAAAATATCACATAATTCTTTTTAATTGAGAGGACTTTCCCGCCAGGCGAAGTGCGCCCAGGCGGCCGGCCGCTGGTGGAGATTAGGGCTGACCCTCTAGTTGTGCTGGTGCTGCAGCTTGGCTGCAACATCACAGCAGGTGCATACACGGTCGTTCCCCCTAGTGCCACTCTTGACGTCGGCGTTGGCTTATTGCAGCTGTTTCCGCCCGGCTCCTGATCATGACGAGGTTGTGGAGCACCTCGAACCAGGCCCATACCCTCATGTCGTTGTCGATCTGCGATGCTGCGGTCGACCACCCTGCTTCTTGGACGCCGGCACCTCCACTGACCCAATGATATCGTTGATAGACGTTGATAAATGAGGTGTTCGTTCGGCCTGGACAAGGGCCTTTTCGATGACGAGGTGGATCTGGCGGTTCTGCTTACCCTCCGGTGAACGACGGACGTTGCTTCCAGGAAGCCGACCGCCACTTGGAGGCGGCGTGGAGCGGGCCCAAGTCGTCCTGCACGGGGCGGCCGGAACGGAAGTGGCGGGGTGCGCTCCACGGGCAGGGTCTCGCAGTCAGCGCCGGAGGAGCACTTCCAGTGTCTGTTTGTGCTTCTTAATGGCAGCCACGTCGTCGGCGCAGGCCGTGGCCAGGCGCCCTCCGCCCACAGCCCCCCAGTCCACGGCGGCAGTGGAGCAGACGACCGTATCTCGGCCAGTGCTTGGGTCTAGCGCCTGCGAGGTAGGCCACTGGCCCGGCCCGCAACACACCGCTGTGGAGACGGCGGCCTACCTCGCCCCCTACGCCGCGCCACCCTTACGACCCAGCTGACTGCATGCGCACAGGTGGTGCAGCAGACTGATGCCGAAGGATCGTTTCGTCGCTCTGTCTCTCTCACACTCATCGGGCGTCCAGTGTAGGTGCGAGGGAGACAGAGCGACGGAACGGTTCTTCGGAATCAGACGACAGGGGTCCGTCAGCGGCGCCAGTCGGCGGCGGCGGCTTGCAGCTGCCTCCGCCTGGCTCTGGTCAAGACCAGGCTGTGGGCCACGGAGAACCGGGCTGGGCGTCGGGCCGCGGACAACGACTTGTGGCGGAGTGTTGACCGAAAATGGTCGGAAGGGGGCGCCGCCGGGTCCTTCTGTATCACGCGCGGCAAGCCGACGGTGGTGGCTTTCAGCAAGGCGGCGTGCAAACCGCGGGTGTGCTCTCGCCCTTTGTGCGCCGGCCCCTCCACCGAGCTGATGATATCCTTGATGCAGTGGAGGTGGTCGGCCTGGACGGGGGCCTTCTCGGTGGCGACGCGAGTCTGGAGGCAGCGCAGCCATTCTCCGGCGAACGACGGCTGTTCGTCCTTGAACGCCGACATCTACTGGGAGGCGAAGAGCGCCTCGCTCTTGATGTCGGGGCGGTGCAGGCCCAGCCCGCCCTCGGCGGCCGGCCTGGCCAGGACGTGGAGTGGCACGCGCAGGAAGCTGTAGCGGCCGCCCAGATGAAGTTGCCGGCATCGCGCGGCCCAAGCGGCACGCAGCCCTTCCTCGTTCCCGACGTAAAAACGGGTATGTCGCACGGCATGCGCGCTTGTAGGCAGCCCCAGCGGCGCCCGAACTGGGTGCACAGAGCACATGGGCCAGGAAACGGGAGCAGGCGGCCTAAGCTCTAAACGCGTTTTGAGCTGCTGAGTCGCTAAAAGGGACTCGAACTGAACCAATGGACCAACCAATGAATTGCTCTCCGAACGAGAAATCTGTTGGTGGGGGTCACACGTGCGGCCCGAGCGTCCTGTTCGGCGACACCCCCACCAACAGATTTCTCGTTCGGAGAGCAATTCATTGGTTGGTCCATTGGTTCAGTTCGAGTCCCTTTTAGCGACTCAGCAGCTCAAAACGCGTTTAGAGCTTAGGCCGCCTGCTCCCGTTTCCTGGCCCATGTGCTCTGTGCACCCAGTTCGGGCGCCGCTGGGGCTGCCTACAAGCGCGCATGCCGTGCGACATACCCGTTTTTACGTCGGGAACGAGGAAGGGCTGCGTGCCGCTTGGGCCGCGCGATGCCGGCAACTTCATCTGGGCGGCCGCTACAGCTTCCTGCGCGTGCCACTCCACGTCCTGGCCAGGCCGGCCGCCGAGGGCGGGCTGGGCCTGCACCGCCCCGACATCAAGAGCGAGGCGCTCTTCGCCTCCCAGTAGATGTCGGCGTTCAAGGACGAACAGCCGTCGTTCGCCGGAGAATGGCTGCGCTGCCTCCAGACTCGCGTCGCCACCGAGAAGGCCCCCGTCCAGGCCGACCACCTCCACTGCATCAAGGATATCATCAGCTCGGTGGAGGGGCCGGCGCACAAAGGGCGAGAGCACACCCGCGGTTTGCACGCCGCCTTGCTGAAAGCCACCACCGTCGGCTTGCCGCGCGTGATACAGAAGGACCCGGCGGCGCCCCCTTCCGACCATTTTCGGTCAACACTCCGCCACAAGTCGTTGTCCGCGGCCCGACGCCCAGCCCGGTTCTCCGTGGCCCACAGCCTGGTCTTGACCAGAGCCAGGCGGAGGCAGCTGCAAGCCGCCGCCGCCGACTGGCGCCGCTGACGGACCCCTGTCGTCTGATTCCGAAGAACCGTTCCGTCGCTCTGTCTCCCTCGCACCTACACTGGACGCCCGATGAGTGTGAGAGAGACAGAGCGACGAAACGATCCTTCGGCATCAGTCTGCTGCACCACCTGTGCGCATGCAGTCAGCTGGGTCGTAAGGGTGGCGCGGCGTAGGGGGCGAGGTAGGCCGCCGTCTCCACAGCGGTGTGTTGCGGGCCGGGCCAGTGGCCTACCTCGCAGGCGCTAGACCCAAGCACTGGCCGAGATACGGTCGTCTGCTCCACTGCCGCCGTGGACTGGGGGGCTGTGGGCGGAGGGCGCCTGGCCACGGCCTGCGCCGACGACGTGGCTGCCATTAAGAAGCACAAACAGACACTGGAAGTGCTCCTCCGGCGCTGACTGCGAGACCCTGCCCGTGGAGCGCACCCCGCCACTTCCGTTCCGGCCGCCCCGTGCAGGACGACTTGGGCCCGCTCCACGCCGCCTCCAAGTGGCGGTCGGCTTCCTGGAAGCAACGTCCGTCGTTCACCGGAGGGTAAGCAGAACCGCCAGATCCACCTCGTCATCGAAAAGGCCCTTGTCCAGGCCGAACGAACACCTCATTTATCAACGTCTATCAACGATATCATTGGGTCAGTGGAGGTGCCGGCGTCCAAGAAGCAGGGTGGTCGACCGCAGCATCGCAGATCGACAACGACATGAGGGTATGGGCCTGGTTCGAGGTGCTCCACAACCTCGTCATGATCAGGAGCCGGGCGGAAACAGCTGCAATAAGCCAACGCCGACGTCAAGAGTGGCACTAGGGGGAACGACCGTGTATGCACCTGCTGTGATGTTGCAGCCAAGCTGCAGCACCAGCACAACTAGAGGGTCAGCCCTAATCTCCACCAGCGGCCGGCCGCCTGGGCGCACTTCGCCTGGCGGGAAAGTCCTCTCAATTAAAAAGAATTATGTGATATTTTAATAACAGAAATTTTCGTGTTCTTGTTGTATTAAAAAAATTAGTTGCCCAAGGACTTTAGAAAAGGGAGAGATGGGGGAGGAAGTACTTTTATTGCAGAGCAATAGTGGAAAGTAAAGTATGATCAATGCAAATTCACATATTTATTTTAAGTTCACAACTCTCTTCACAATTCTCAAAAAATTGTACACACACAAACTGTGTCTAGAACTCTCACCTATCTTGGAATAAGAAACATGATTTACGCATTTAGAAGCAAAATGTATACAAACAAACTGTTTCTAGAACTATCACCTATTTGCATCTTGCAATAGGAATCATGATGTAAGAATTTAAAAACAAAATGGACACAAACAAACTGTTTCTAGAACTATCACCTATTTGCATCTTGCAATAGGAAACATGATTGAGGAATTTAAAAACAAAATGTACACAAAGAAACTGTGTCTAGAACTCTCACCTATCTTGGAATAAAAACATGATTTACACGTTTAAAAACACAATGTACACAAACAAACTTAGAACTATCGTCTATTTGCATCTTGCAATAGGAAACATGATTGAGGAATTTAAAAACAAAATGTACACAAAGAAACTGTGTCTAGAACTCTCACCTATCTTGGAATAAAAACATGATTTACACGTTTAAAAACACAATGTACACAAACAAACTTAGAACTATCGTCTATTTGCATCTTGCAATAGGAATCATGATGTAAGAATTTAAAAACAAAATGGACACATACAAACGGTGTCTAGAATTTTTTCCTATTTGCATCCTGCAATAGGAAATATGAATGAAGCATTTAAAAAACAAACAGGAAACAACATTCAAAAGGTCAAGTGAAACACACACGTCCAACCTCAGCCACCCTGGGGTGGGGTTATTACAATGAGGCCAGGTATTCATGCGGCAAATTACAAACATTAACAAATGTTCTATGTAATAAATTGGAGATACAAGAAGTTAAGAGGAAACATCTAAATAATTGAATTGAACATATCATAGGTCTAACCTCAGCCACCCTGCGGTGGGGTTATTACAATGTGGGCAGGTATTCATGCGGCCAATTACAAACCACTGCCTCACGCAGTGGCAGCAGATTGGGAAGGCTCCACACCCTATAATGGTATAACGGCCCACTCTTGCATTACATATGATGCATTCAGTCCAAACCCGAATTTCTTCCTCTTCATTGTCTGGGATAAACTCCTCATCGGAGAATTCCTCACTACGGAAGAGGTTGTCATAGGGTGGTCTTTGAGGCTGCGGACGATGGAGCCGAGGTTGCTCGGTACTCAGTTGAGGTAGAGGCTGTCTGCCAGCTGGAGGTGGTGGAGGAAGTGCCCTGGGCTGTCTAACTGGGGGTGCAGAAGGTACACGGGGCTGCCTGGCAGGCGAGTACCTTGCTGGAGGCTGTCTGCCTCTTCCTCGGCCACCCCTCGACCGTCCACGGCCTCTGCTCCGTCCGCGAGCCTGATCACAAAGGCGATTGTGAGAGAAATGTAACCTTACCAAGTTGCTGTCAAACAATTTAAGGTGAGGTGTGGGTGAAAATGTAACATCCTTTACTGATAGCCCCAGCCATTTCAAACTTTAAGATATTAACTGACTTGAGAAAGTAATGATGCATACCAAATTTTGTTCAAATTCATGCACCCATCCAGCCACAGTGGGCAATTTTCACTCAAGTTAGTTGCATTGTACAAAACTTTCCTGCGCAACAGATTTTGACCGAGAAGTCTGATATTTGTTTTGGGGCTTCTTTGACCCTTATATTACAAAGTTACAGAGATAATCCAATATTCTTCAATTGTTTTAGAATAATAGGTCTGGTAATTTCATTTTCCTCAAAAAAGTTCACTTTTTCTGCTATTTTTTAAAAGATTTTATTTCTTTGTAAGTGAACAAGACTTGTTATTTGGAACATCTCTCTGTAACTTTGTTTCCTATATGTAAAAGTGCTTCGACAAAAATTTCGGGGCAAGATACATCAAAAGCGTTTGCGCAGGAAGGTTTCAGAGTAGAAAAAAAAAGTTAAGAAACAAAACTTAGGCATTTTAGCCGTTTTTGGCTATATTTTCACTCACACCTCACTTTAAGTTAACAAGTTAAGTACTTACCGGATCATAATTTTCCTCGCCTTCCATGAGATCTTGGAACATATTCACATTGTCCAAGTAGTCCAGGTCCAGATGGTTAACAGCATCTAACTGGTGGTCTATTTGTGAGTGCGCCTCACCATCCAGGTCCATGGCTCTGTTTTGTTGTTGCATGTCAGGTGCAGCCCTCTCTGGAGATGGTGGTCTGTCATGAGCATCTCGCTCCACGAGCATATCGCGCATTGTGTTGTCGAGATGCCATGAAACGCTTGCCAAAAAATGAACCAGGTCCATCTCATTGTTTAGCAACTGCCTGCTGCACGACCGCACTCTGGCATCATTCAGAACACTGGACACCCGCCTCGCTCGGCTCGGAGCAAGACCTTGTTCCAGTCGTCCCATGTCACGCCATGCAGTGTCTTCAGTTTCAGTAACTAGCTCTGAAAGTGCAAGGATAACATTACAAATGAAGAAAGAAGAAATATTCAGCCGGATGGAAAGAATGCTTACCTAAAAACCTCCAAATGTTGGGTCGTCTGACCAACTTTGAGTTGAGGTTCCGATGGTGGCACTCTGCAGCGTTATTGGTTCTGTGGCGGACACCAAACACGCTGAGGATGGCAACTCCAACACGAAGAATCCAAGAGTTTCGGATGTAATTGAAAAATTCTTGGAATGGATCAAACAGCATCAACCTCCTCGCTTCCATAATTATCGAGTTGAGGGCTTCTTGTATTCTGTTTGCTGGAGCAAGTGGGAGGCTGATGGAGAGCCGCACAATTCGCCGAGCATTATCATTATCTCTCACTAGGACATGGAGCCCAAGTGTCCTCACATTTCGGCATACTGCTCTGGCATAATGCCATAAGCAGCCGCTATGCCTAGTTAGAGGAAACACTTGGCGGAGAGCATTCAATTGTGCAACCTCGAAATCCGTGACCACAAATTCTGGATCAACATTTGGGGCTAGCTCCCTGAAGAACTGAAATAATGCCCTGTACGCTTGCTCCGTCCTTGACTCCATCAGAGCATGGAATAGAGGCACCACCTACATTACGAAGACAAAACATTAGTCACATGGCTTAAAATAAATCTTTCTCAAAGCAATCACCCAAAAAAGGCTCAGATCCTGATTTTTTAAAAGATAGTCTGGATAGAAGTGTTAACATTTTAATCAATTTATTTCCATGCTTTTTTCAGAGAATAAAAAATCAGTCTGTTAAATGACAGAGCCATATGTTTAGACCTCTTTTCCAATATTTTAGTATTTGTTTGCAACTGAAAAGACTGTGACCATAGTCATTACTCACCACATTCTCAGTCACTTGCTTGAGACGAGTAATTTGATTTATGATATCAAGTCATGAGTATTAAGGAAACCAAGAGTGTTCCTCAGAGTACGAGAATTATTTTTTTCTTGTTCTTTGGTGTGAGCCTTACAAAGGAATGAAAAGAGCTGTGTGAAATCTGTTAAGTTTAAGGAGCAGAGCAAGATTTAAAGAAGGAAAAAAACATAGCTATATTCCTATGTGCCATGCTGTTAAGCCTATAGGAATATAGCTATGATTTTTCCTTCTTTAAATCTTGCTCTGTTCCTTAAACTTAACAGATTTCACACAGCTCTTTTCATTCCTTTGTGATATAAACATAAATATTGTAGAAGAGATCCATAATTTTGACTCTGGCGTAGAGACTCAGGAATTCTGTGGTTTTCAATAAACTTGAAGAATTTGGTTAACAAAACAAATGTTAACATTTTTCCAGACCATCTTAAACAAAAATGAGGACAAGGATCTGAGACTTGGACGTTTTGACGCCTGTTGCGTTTAGATAGAATTACTCACATAATAAAAGTTAAAAACAACCCTTATAACATAACACTCACATGGTTATCCCGCATTGTAACAAATGTGTAGAGTTGGGCAGAGTCAGGCAAGGAGGGGCGACTATAAAAAGTTGCATCGCCAAACAGGACCTGGATGCGATGGAACCCTTCCAAGACACGATCCGACATGAACACCAGTGATCTATGTCCAGGCATTCCAGTCAGGCCTCTGTAAAGGTCGACCTCTCCATCTAAAGATCGTCCCAGTACATCATTGACTTGTAAGGCTAAGTCTAACTCTTCAAACGAATGGGGTATTGGTGGCCTATGCTCAGCCTGAGCTCGAACCATAGAAGGTCTCACAGAGACGAGTGACACCCTGCTCGAAACGTCTCTGGCAAAACTGAAATGAAAAAAAAGGTGATTAGGAAGTAGCAGGCAATAATAATTTAAAATAAAATATGAACAAAACACAAACTTGCGACAAACTTCATTGTAGATTACATCAACACGAGCATTAGGCCTTGCACGACATGCTTCAGCCAAACTGTTCCTGAGCTGTTGAACACGATTGTGCAAGAGGTCAGGGCCATGGTTGTGAGCATCAGCGGCAACAAAGTTTGTCAGATCTGCATTCATTGTGGCCCGTGCATGGCAAGGAGGGTTCGACCTGGACATTACACACCGCAGAAACACTCGACCACCGGCAACCCTTTGCCTATGGTAGAAATACCCATCATTCAATGAGTAACGCAATGAACCAGCTCGCAGTCCTGGACTCTCTTGAGCAACCGCCAATGGTCTTGCAACCTGTAACATGTCAACAAAAAATTTGAAAAAGAACTTTTATAGCAAAAGAAAGATTGACATAGTAAATTATTACAGCTTTACCGGAGAGGCTGCTGCTGCATTGTCAAAGGGTGCTTGATCATTGTGATTAGCAGAATTGTCGAATGGGTAGTCAGGGTCATCCACGTCCTAGACAAACCACAACATGGCAGGTGTTCACTCAGAGCAGTGCAAACACTCTCTAATTGAAGGAGTCCTAGATAAACGCATGGTTGCCCCAGGGTCGCCATTTTAAAACGAACCGGCAGAGCGGTTTAACGCTAATAGCTCGTGACCCGTAGAAGATAGAGGGGGGTACAGTATTCTCGTGGACTTCTAAATTGAAGCTTATGAGCAAGTAACGTTCTCCGCTTCGTTTCAAGATGGCGGCCCAGGAGACACCCCCACAGTTTCTATAACATGGGGCAGTGACACATCCAGCCCGAATGAAAAGGGGTGCTCGATCCCCATCATTGCTCTAGCCATTCCATTAAACTATGGGAAGCAATAATAATAAGGAACAGTTTGGTTCCCAAGCTGTACTTCTAACTTGCAGGCTGATTCCAAAGAGCCGAGTACGCGCGGTGTCTCTCGCAACGCAGCAGAGAGCCAATTAACAGCAAAATCAATTCAAAGTCGGGGGCTCGAACAAACAACACGAGCATATGGGCAAATGGACACGCCCTTGGCGAAACAAAAAACTTACTTCGTGGGCATTAAAGTTCGCATCATAACAATGGCTTATCCCAAGCAGGAAGGCCAGGAACAACAAGAGCCAGCGTCGGATCGGCATCGCGCCTCCTCTCGCCAAACCTGCAACCGAAATCTTGGTCAATTTCCAAGAGAAACCCAAAGTGCACATTTAAAACCACAAGGACATGCCTAGCAGCACCCGAAAGTCACAGCGCTGAGGCACAGCAGGCAACAACACTGAAAGGACAACTAGACCAAGGGACAACACCAGACCAAACGAGAAAACAGCCGCTGCGGCGAACAGGCGGATACGATCTGATAAAACAAACTAGCCGCTGACCGTCATCTGTTTACCCATGATAACAAATGAGAGCGCCACCGTCGACTTAGGCGTTACCGACACGACCTGTTTTGAAAGGGCAAATAAACGCGAATGTCAACATCAGTTAGCTAGACAGCATTATAATAAAAGACTGCATAGAAAAGGTGCAAAGGTGTTTCAAACTAAAATAGCAAAGCAATGAGTGAATACAGTCCAGGCACTGTCCTTCCCTCTGCTGGCCGAAAACGACTGAAAGCATCTATCGGTGGGTCCCCGAACTACGTCCGCAGTGGCCAAGTGAGAGAGTTGTAGGAAGGCGGAGGTTCGCCACTCCAGTCCAAGACGTCTGCTCGTCACCCACTCAGTTATAACCAATTCCCTCAGTTTTCTAGATTTACACTCTTCATCTACGAAATAAACCCGATAGTGACAGTAAGCGATTCGATTTTAATCCAGCTCGACCGGCTTCTCTATCTTACTGTGGAAAAAGATGCGTCGTGTCCCTCTGTCCAGCAGACGTTCAATAACCCTACTGTGTCTTCGAAGCGTAAGCAGAACAGTGGAGTTAAGAAAATACAATATAGTAAAAATCTATCAAATTCCCTTCTTCCAACGAACGCAGGGGGAATGTCAGAAACGTATGATGAGTGCTACTAAACCAGCAACATTGGGCAGAATGACATCTGCCCTCATATAAAACTTTCCGCAATGTAACTTAATTTCCAAAAATATGGCACAGATCATCAACTCCAAGTTTGTCCCAGTTATGACCACCACAGTAAATTTTTAACTGCATACTTTAGGATGTCTGTATTCTAACAAGTATACGCATTCATCTGAGCCACAATATCAAACATAAATGTTTCTTTGCTTTTATCCTACATAGCAAAAGCAGTTGGTGACGACATCTACAAAATTACAAAGGCAACACACACGCACACTAACTCAACCCCAGCCCAATGATCAAATTAATTACATTTTCAGACCACAGTTTATTTGACTAGTATGCAAGGTCATGGTAACATCATACACACAGAGTAAAGTGACTTTGATAACTAGGTTGAGTTCAGCAGGTTCAGCTCTAGTACTTGCAAAAATAAGTAACTGCTTAAACCAGCAAAAATAAAAGTTCAATAAAAATAAATAACTGCTTAAACCAGCAAAAATAAAAGTACAATATTGATTCTCTAGATGAAAAATAGGACATATTTCTTTAAATTAATACACAACAATAAAAAATGGGAAAACATCTAAAAGGTTTAAGTTATTGGCACGACTCAAACAATGAAAAGATTCATTCACATAGCAAAAGTTGTGAAAGCTTATATCACAAATGACAATGAAAATCATATTTCTTTTGAATGTATTCTTAAGAAGACACAATGAGAGATCCACTCCACTGTGAAGTGATACTGCACCAATGCGCACTGTATTCTTTGATAACATAAAACCACATAAGATAGAGATTGTTTATGATTTAATACTCTTCTGGCACATTTCCAATATAGAAACCTAACCACACTACCAAAAGCAAAATAGATGCTCATTACCACTCATACCTTTTGAACATAAATTACATAAAATGAAGGGCTGTCCATGGAGTCAATTCTTCAAAAGGGTATCTCCAGTGTCTAGATCAACGCACCCACACTTACAAATGCTGCCCTCAGCGATAAGGTGTAAGGTGTTTTTACCTTAAGATCCATAACAATGGCTGGAACCAGACCAGTGCTTTGACTTGTGATGAGTACTCAAACTGGTAACAACACGGACAGGTTGCGAGATGTTATCACTCTTGACTTCAGCATTCAGCAATCTGCGCCCATGAACTACATAGACAGAACAACAGACAAGATACAAGATAAGAACTAAAATACATGTACATGTGTGTGCCCAATTACATTGATTTTGTATTCCTTCAAAATATGAAACTCACCTCCCCAAATAAAGTCATCATCAGAGATATGGCCGCTACAATTGCGGGTATTGCGAGATACTTTTTTGCGCACTTTACAGGCGGAGACCCATTTCTGTCGAAGCTCAGCGCTCTTAGGGAAAAAGTGGAGACTCACACCTTGAGATTCATCCTTCTGACAAGCATGGATGATACAATTTCGCCGTCCTTTCCTTCTGATACAATCAGGCAGATTTAACATGGGCACAGCTCCCGTCTTGAGCCGAGTGTAGTTACCTGAAACTAGAGAAACTCATGAAAATGGTGGGATAGGAAGAGAGACATCGTATCAATGCCAGTGGGCTTCAAAGACAGAAATGCGTACTCGATATGTCGACATCGAGGGCACGGAAGTGGCGATAGCAAACGTGCAAATAGTTTGAAACGTTCCGCATTACTTTGCAGGAAGACTTCCATCGCTCCCGCAGAATAGGGTCCTTTGGAAATTTGAACATGGATCCGAGTTTTTCTCCACAACAAGGCACGGAACAATATTTTCTACTCGCCATAAGGCCGTACGAACATAACCTAGTGTTTTGCAGTCCGCTCTTGATTTCGTGATTACGCGGCACACAGTAAATGCTCTATACGGGCATTAACGTACTGAGACATCACTTGAACCACAGTCGCACTCAAGAGCCACACTAATTTTCAATTTTCTGGCACCAAGTTCTTGTTTTTAGCCAGATTTGTGCGTTGATCTAATAAACAGCAACAAACGTTGTTCGTTCGTCTGCTTGGGTTCGGGTTGGGTGGGCTCGAAGGCCCGCCAGAGAGGCTACACACGCCACCGTGACCCGTGCCACGCGGGTCTGAGAAACTTAGTGGGCGGTGCTTCGGCCAGAATCGGCCAGGGGCGGGTAGCCCGAGGGGGACGAGTAGGTCTAGGCAGTAGGTCAGCGCCGGTCCAGAACGACACGAACAAGTAGGGCTAGTTTCGGTGCGCGGTTTGTCCTATGAATCTAGAAAAATTAGGTAGGACATGTTTTGACCTACTGTATTGTCCTACCTTGGATAGTGGCCGGTAGGGCAAAAATGAGTAGGTCCAGAGAAATCTGCTGTGGAGAAATGAGTAGGACATGTTTTGACCTATCGACTTGCCCTACCTTGGAAAAAGGCCAGTAGGTCAAAAATGAGTAGGTCCTATGATATACACCCCGTGCCGTCACGTCAATTTAGTGGATCTTGGAGTGCGACCCGGCCCACGCCGACGCCTACGCCGGAGGCCTCGGGCGAGGCGTCGAGGACGCCGGAGCATGCGCCCCGCGAGGCCGCGCTTTCGCCGGAGGCGGCGCCGGCTGTAGGCGCCTTTGCCGCTTCAGGCGCTTCAGGCCAGCCAAGTCCGCCTCCAAGCCAGCCAGCGCCAGGCCCCACGGGCGGCTCTGCCGCGGGCGGCTCCGCCCCCGCCCGCACCGCCGCTGCCGCCCCCGACCGGAAGCGTGCTTCCGGTCGGAAGCGTGCCCCCGCCGCCCCCGCCGCCGCCGCCGCCACCGCCGCCACCGCCGCCGCCGCCGCCGCAGCCCCCGACCGGAAGCGTGCTTCCGGTCGGAAGCGTGCCCCCGCCCGCGCCGCCGCCGCCGCTGCCGGCGCTGCCCCCGGCCGGACCGGCCGGTAACGGGTTGGCTGGGCCGCCCGCGGCTGGCCCGCCCGCGCAGCCTGCGGCCAAAGCCGGAAGCACACCGGCTGGACCGCCCGCGCAGCCAGAGCCAAAGCCGATGACAACGGAAGAGTTTTTCACGCGACCGCGAGACGAGCTATTGTCGGCTTGGGCCGATCTGGCCGTGGCGAGCGGTCTTGACGCGCGGGTCGACTTTGCGGTGCCGCCATTCTACCAAAACATGATCTTGGACGAAAAACTCGAAGTTCCGAGTCGCATCTCACTGCCATCGGGCTGGCATGTGACATTTAGTACCTCTACCTCTGATTTGGGGCTGACGGAGTGGCTAGCCCACGTCTCGTCCTTTACAGACGACGAAGCCAGTGCGCGAGAATTCCAACAGCAATTTTGGCGCGAGGTGGAGGCAGCCGTCGTGCATGCGGCCGAACCGCCTCGGAAACGGCAGAGACGCGCGGTGGCCGCTTCGGCGGTGGCCACGAACAGGATGTTTATTTATTGCAACTTGATCAAAGCTCAGCTGGCGGCCGACACGAAAGCGAGGCTTTTGAGGATCGTCGCGCTGGAGCCGGGGAAAGGTCATTACGTTTTTCAAAACCCCTACTACTTGCCGCTGCAGGCATTCGACATTGAGGAAGTTTCTATCCGAATGTGTGACAAGTTTGGCAGAGACGTGCCTTTCGCCGATAGCCCGGACGCCACTTGCGTTGTTTTGCATTTCAAACGCATGTAAGCGTGCGCGGCGGGTCAGTCTGTGTCAGTCGCGCGCCATGGCCGGTGAACAGCAGCGCGCTTTTGAAAAATACTTCGCTCTGCAGGCAGGTGGCGGCCTGCCACCGCCGCCGCACGCCTCGGGCCCCTACGGAAACCTGTTTCGCTCGCGCATTTCTGTTCAGCGCGGTCGTGGCTGGGGCTCCTGGATTCGAGGAATCTGGCAATATTTACAACCCCCTCTGATGCGAGGCCTCAAAGCCGTCGGCGAGCAGGTCCTTTCGTCGGCCGGGGACGTCCTGAAAGATTACAGTGTCGCGGACAAGCGGGCGCAGGGCACAGCTCCGCTGAAAGCGCGCTTGGCCGAAGGCCTAGCCGGCGTTCAAAGTCGCCTGCAACAAGGGCGCGGCCTGAGACGCTGGGTTCACCCTCGTCAGTCTTCGCGCGGAGCCCTCCACGTCAGCACGTCGCGGCCAGTCACGAGACTGCGAGGACGGGGCATTCAGAAAAAGCGGAGTCGGAGACACGTGTTTTAAGCTTCCGCCATGGCGTTCATCACTAATTTCAATTTATTCGAGGGGCGAAATTTACAAACAATGGTAATAGATAATCATTCTTTGAAACTTTCGCCACTCCAAGCCGTGGAAGGCCTGCCGGCCCAGCTTGAATTCTACTCCGCCGGGATTCCGCAATGCTTCCTCGATCTCTCGTCCATCCACCTTGTGCTCAAACTTCAAATGACGACTCGCCCGGACGGCGAGGCACTGAACGCACTGCAAAACACGTGCTCTGTCGTCTCCCTCATGCCCGACAGCATGTTTTCCCATTTTGAAATGCTGCTCGGTGAAAAAAGCATCTCCCTCCATCCAGAGCACTTTAACCTAAAATCGATCTTACAGCACTGGACGGGTTCCACCCCCGACGCTACTGAAACCCACATGGAAAAGTGTTTGGGGCAAACTGAAGATAACCAGTCGGTTCCCAACTCTGCCCCGTGGATAGCTCGGCGGGAGGGCTTCCTGCTAAGCCGACCGGTGCAGGTGATTACCCGGCTGAAACAGGACATATGCGGAGCGCGCAATAAAATTTATTTACTGGATAATTTGGCGGTGAGGTTTCGTTTCACCTTGAGCCCCGATTCGCTCTGGCTGTGGAGCAATGTAGACCCAGTGCAGACAAAAGTGGACATCATCGAAGCCCACATGCTGTTAAAATTTTTCCGCGCGAGTCCCGACCTCTGCCTTGGCATTGAAAACACACTCAAAACTCACAAATGTGTGTATCAGTACAAATCCAGCGCCGTGCGCTCCTACATAAGCCCGCCAAACGTCTTGCAGATTACCGCCGCAAACCTGTTTACGGGGCAACTCCCATCCGTCCTCCTGGTGGGGTTGATGCGTGCGGCTGATTATCCGACCGGACGACACGCGAACAACGCGTGGAAATTTGCGCATTTCAATGTGACCAGTGTTCAGATCTATGTCAATGAACGGGAATACAAGTTTCGAACGGATTTTCAAAGTCCGATGGGCTGTACGGAGGCTTTTCACTGTCTGGAGGAGGCGCTCGGGACTTCGCGCTTGGATCAGGAACATAGCTGCCACCTGACGCTCCACCGCTACCGGCGCGGCATGGCCCTCTACGGTGTCGACTTGACACCCGACCAGTCGGGGGATGCAGAAGCGCATACAAACATTCCGCGCACAGGCTCCATAAGTCTTGTTGAGATGTCGCAGGCGCCAAATGAGGCCTTGGTCCTCCTAGCCATCGGTGAATTTAGCGTCCAGTGCGAAATTGACGGCGCGCGGTCAGTGACGTTGGTTCCGCTCTAAGTCATGAGGGCCTTGGAGACCGCCCTGTCCACCGTGGACATCGTTGCCGCATGTCGGGCCAGCCCGACCCTAGACCCAGTGCATATAGGTTGTTACAGCATAGACAGATTACCTCGCTGCCGCAACTTCCCGCGACCCATCCATTTGTGTGTTAACACGGATGATTCGAGTCAGCCCGGCACGCACTGGCTTGGCATCTACGCGCCCCGCGGCGGCGGTGTCGAGTTGATGAACTCTTTAGGCGGGCCGTTGCTTGCCGATCCGCGTTTGAGTGAGTTTTTAGCCCAGTTCGACTCCAAGGTGACCTGCAACACGGTGCGGCTCCAGGACGACCAAAGCCAAGCTTGCGGTTTGTTTGTGTTGAGTCATGCGTATTTTCGCGTGGTGGGTCACACGTTCCGAGAGTGGTTGAACAGATTCAATCTTTTGCACCTGGAAGAAAATACGCGAAAAGTGCAGTGTGACTTTTTGTTGCGGGTCGGACGCCGTGACGGGTTGGTCCCGCCTGTTCCGGCGCAACGATGGTTGCGCTGGACACGCGAGGCAGCTTGCACTGAACGCGGGGCGAACGCGCGTCAGTCGCGAGGCGTGCGCCGCGCTGTGCAGAGGGATGGCTGAGCACTTGGAATCTAGCCACGACCAGGCCGCCCTCGCGAGCTTCTTCGCCAGCTTGAGCCCCTGCACATCGGATCTGTTTGGTGCTGCCGGCGAGCTGGGAGGCCGGGCGTACCCCGACGACACGCTGCCTCCACCCCCAGCACCACCACCGCCACCGCCGGCGCCACCACTTCCAGCGGCAGAGCACCACACTCCGGAAAGGAAGCGCAAGCGTCGGGCTAGTCCGATTCGGCATGGCGCTGTGCGAAAAAGAATCACATTTTCCACGCCGCCGCAGACGCCCCCGCCGCGAGCAGTGACAGCGAAGCGTCGGGCTAGCCCAAAACGTAAGTTGAGCTGAATTTTCAAACATAAACTCGCTGCTAGCTACCCTGTGTGTTACTGTGTGTGTGTGTGTGTGTTTCAGCGCGGCGGGTTCGCCGCTCGAGTCCCAGCCCGAGGCGGGTGAGTCCACGCAAGCAGCTCCCGGAAGAGCCTCATCCACGTGTCCCAGACGCATCGCTCGCCCCGCCGCGCGCCGACGACGATTGGCGCTTCGTTCGAACAACAAATATGACTTGCACCGAATGGCAGATCGCCATGGCGAGCTTAATGCGAGCATTCGCTAAAATGCACCATTGTCGCTGAGTGTGTGTGTGTGTGTGTGTTCCTTGTATTCGTTTTGCACTGTGTGAATTAAAGAAAAAAAAATAAATCGCACAATCCCATCTTTGACTTTTTATTTTCCGACACCGCCCCGGCCCCAGGACACAAAACACACACAAACACACACGCAAAGCGGACGCATCCATTTTCTATTTATTTATTTTTTTAAATAAAAATTTAGAACTATTGATGGATTTCCTTTTGTAAATTAATTTATTTTTTACGGTGTAGGGCGACGTGCAGGTGCTGGTTCCCGAGTCAGAACCGGACCAATGGCCTCCCAACGAGCACACGCATCCACTGGCGTACGAGCAATGGTGGCTGCAGGACATGGCGGACCGGGAACTAATACCGCCGTCCGGGCGATTAAGGACGAGCCCGCTGCCGCCAGCGCCGTCACCGCCTTCAAGCGGCCACGAATGGCGTGCCTGGGAAGAAGCTTTTGACTGCTTCGATTAACAACTGCCTCGACGCCACTTGATTCAATGAAATAATAATAAAAAAAAAAATAATCAAAGCTTATTCCTTATTCTTGGGCGAGTGAGTACCCCACCCCACCCCACCCCGCGCCGCAGCTGCAGCTCGCAGGGACCACTGCTGACCAAGCATCACCGCGACGCAGCATCCCACGGGCTAGGGCTAGGTCTAGGACGCAGCTAGTCAGACGTGAGAGAGACAACATGCAGCTTCGCAGCGTCCTGCCGCTCATCGCGCTCGCCGCGCTCTCCACGATGCGCTGCGACGCTACCGACGAGACGGAACTCCAAAAAGAAGGTTAGTCTCGCAGTGTGTGTGTGTGTGTGTGTGTGCGCGCGCGCGTTTCGCCGCGGCGCACGGTGCGAGTGCGCGCGAGCGTAACGCCATCCTAACCGCCAGAAATTAAATATGCACCGCGCCGCGCCGCGCACACCCGGCCGGCCGGCCGGCCGACCGCCCGGCCAGCCGCCCAGCCGGGCGAGCGATCAATCGATCGATAAGGCTGAGTCGTCGGGTATGAAAACCTGTATGAAAACCGATTTGCCGATTCGCCGGGCGGGCAAAAAGAGCGCCCGCTTCCTAAACTGATGGTCTACTGGCCCACTCCGCAGCGTAAACATAGTGGTGGACTGATTAACAGTGGACCAGAAGACGAGGACGTCAGCGGGCCAAACTCTAGACGCGTTTTTGAGCTCCAGAGTCGCTAAATGGGACTCGAATCGAACGTGTGACCCCACCCAACGGAAACAGCTCACCGAACGAGGTGGGGGTGGGGTCACACGTTCGATTCGAGTCCTATTTAGCGACTCTGGAGCTCAAAACGCGTCTAGAGTTCTGTCGCTGTCTTCTGGCCCACTGTGCGACTGGCGCCTCGCCGCGCAGCGCTGCAGAGTGGGCCAGAAGATCGCGCGCGGGGAGTCGCGGTGCAGCGAGCTGCACACGCTGACACAGCGCTGACGCGACGCATCGCGACACGGCGCGCGGCCGGCACGGCGCGCGGGCGGCACACTGGAAAAAGCAAAACAAGGTCATTTTTTCTCTCCATTTCCAGGTTGGATCTCGACACCGCTTGAAAATGCCCCCGGCATCCTGTTGGACGAAGCGGCCAGCCTGCGCGTGCCGCAGCCCGTCGCGGAGGTCGTGCGGGTAGCACTGCCCCAAGCTTAGCTCCAAGCAACACTCCGAGACTTGGCCGGCGTCGCCGCGCACCTCACACACGCCGCCTGCAGCAACAACCTCACAGCTTGCGCCGCACTCCAGCACCAGGAGCGAGAGGCAGCCAGGCTCGCTGCGCGCGCTGCAGCTGGCCCGCACCAAAGCAACGCCGCGCTCGAGGAGGAGGAGGAGGCAGCGGAGGCCGTCGCGGTGCTCAACACCTACACACCGCCAGGCGCCAACCTCCTCCAGGGCGGCGTCCGGGCCGGAGAAGGCTGGACCAGCATGCTGATGGCGGACAACCTGACCAACGAGTGGAAGGAGACCGCTGCGCTCGAGGCCCTTGTTTGGTTGCGCAGCGCTGTGACCTGCGCGATCCAAGGCTGGGACGAACTAGAAGGGCTCGTCGCTGACATGGTGGTAAGCGCCACCGCGCCGTCGGCCTACCACACCAACTGCAGGATGCTCACGGCCCTCGCCAACAGTACGGCGCAGGGGCCGTTGCTGGTCAAGCCACTGGACTGCACCAAGTTGGGGCGCGTGGTCGCGCGCAAAATCAACGACCTGTTGGTTTTGGACATCCCCGTGTCACGATAAAGGACACGTCGCGTACACCAGGTCACCGCAGTGCCCTACACCAAGAAAAATGTGACGTATGCTATAGAATTACCGAGTGACTTTAAATACGAAGAGGGCATTCCGTGCCGCAATCCTGCGGAATGCTGTGTAGAATCTCTTTTCTTGAAAAATCTAAGTTCACATTGTCATACGCATGCTATCAACATCAGCGCGATGGGCTGGTTTGCACCTCACACAAAGTGGTGGTTCCTGATAACTAAAACACCCATCGCTGGTTTTATTATTTGTGCGCAAGGGCAAGCAAGGCGAATTGCCATACCCGCAGGCCGACAAAGAATTACGGTCGCAGCGGGCTGCCGTCTGCGAACCAAATCGGCCGTCGGGCCGAGTCCTGACGGACCCCGGTACGCGGCTTTCAGTCTTGCTTGCTCTTGCCACATTTCCCATGGCTATTTTTATTATTATTATTTCGTTTTGTTTGTGTATTCATTTTGCAAAGTGTCAGGGAATTAATTTCATATGAAAGGAATTGATTTAAAAAAAAAAACAAAACTTGGTTTTTTTTTAAATATATACAGTTTATTTTTATTGTTTTTTTTTTCTCCTTGAAAACAAAACATGGTTTTTTTTGAAAATATATACAGTTTATTTTTATTGTGTTTTTTTTTTTCTCCTTGAAAACACCGAACACACACACACCGATATAGCAAGAATACATTTTTAAAAAAAATTAAATTAAATTAAAATATTTTGAAAAACAAACGTGATTTAAAATAAACCTAACTTTAGGAAAGTGCATTCAAACAAACAAGACAAAAAGAAAAATTAAGCACACTAAACACACACACACACTTACCGACAGTGTCGAAACCAGGACTCCTCTCAGCCAAATACAACATCAAAGCCTCCCCAAACGCGTTAGTATGCTTCAGAGCCACTTCTTGCAAAATAGAACAGACTGCCGATGGAGGCTCGTTAGCGGCAATGAACGACTCCAACCCAGGGCGGAGGTATAGACCGGCGTCCTCCGCCGAGAGGAATGGTGCGGAGCCATCGCGAAGGCTCGCGGTGCCCACAGCGGCAAGAGCACGCGAAAACCATTCATCAAGCAGTCCATTGGACAGATTGGACAGACAGTCGAGCACATACATTATGTAAGGTTGCTGATTCAACAGGCTTTGATAGGTAACAGCTCCCAAAACAGCAAAGGACATACCGTCATGAGCGGCCAGACGCACTCCGGGTCCGTCAGAGAGCATAAGGAGACGTGCGTCTACTTCCCTGCCGATCAGGCTCGGAAAGGGGGGAGTGTAACCCCGTCTGAAATGTTTATCCCAAGTCAACATCCACTTCCGCGAAAAGAGATCGCGAAAATCAGATTCACACATTTTCAGGCCTCCCTTCCCCGCACCATTATCAATCGTAATCACCAATTTAAAAGAATCTTTCAGGTCGAGTCCCAAACACAACAGCTTACTCCTACTCGGATTCAGCCAGAGATAAACACCCCCCACAACCACAGGGGCTGGCGGTTTCGGGGGCGGAGCTGGGGCCGGTGCGGGATGCTTGAAGTGGCGCCGCGCGCAGTCCAAAGCCGGAACCGCTGCGTCGGGCGCAGCGCGGGGAGCTCCCGCCAGGTCGACCTCCTGGACGCTGGGTGTGGCTGGGGCGTCATCCAGGGCGGTGGTTCGCTCCAAGGGTGGCGCGGCTTCGGAGCTGGCAGTCACCTCGACGGATACATCCTCGGCGGGTACGTCCATGTTGTGTAGCAAGCACTGCTCAGGATGGAATCGGAGAGTGGAATGACGCCGTGCAGCAACCCCCAGTACGGGCCAGCGCGCGCAGCACGGCTGGAGGGGAAGTCCTCCCGCGCGGGGGAAGCACGGTGCGGAACCGAGGACAGCTGCAGGCCGCAGGGCGTGCACCTGACGGTGCACCGGCCCCCCACCAAAACCGAAAAGGTACAAAAACAGCCACGCGAGGACGAAAGCGCATAATGCCCACCATGGCCGCACAGCAGCAGCCAGCCAGCGAGTGCGTCGTCCGCAGCACAGCCCAGCACGACGAGGAGACCGACAAGAGCAACGCGCAGGACCTCGAAAGCCCACCCCAGGCCCTCGACCTCATCTGGTACAACAACCTGCGTCCCCACGCCGCAGCGACATACGATGACGAAGACCTAGCGTGCCTCGCCCTGGCCTACCCGGGCTGGGAGCGCGACATTCTGGCGCTACCTCGCTGGAAAAAGCCGAAGACGATCGTGGTGTACTCCTTTGGCGACGAGGACACACGCCACACACTCGCATGCAACTGGTACATGCGCAACTTCAAGACCGTCGAACGGTTGTTCTTTGCCCCGCAAATGCCGTTCAGCTTGGAAGCCATGCTGCGTCATGCAGTTAGCTATTTGAACAAGGTGAGTTAGCATCTCTCTCTCTCACACACACACATGTGTACAAAAGACACCGAAAAACAAACTAATTTATTTTTTTATCTCTCTCTCTGTTTTTCTATGCAGGTGAAAAAAATCAGCTTGACCGAAATCCTGTACACCATAAGGGAGCGGACGTCCATTGATTGTGTGCGTCGTGACGACACGCAAAACTTCCGAGTTCACGGTGGTTTCGATCGCTGGATGAGCTGTGTGCTCGGACGACGCAGGGCCGAAGGCTTGACACCCAGGGACCCGTTCCATCTCCAAAACCTAGTGAGCAACACCTCGACGAGCAAACAGTTGCAAAGTGCAATCCTACAGTACATCGACCAAAACAGGACGACGCTAGAGACGTTAGACCTAGGCGCGCACATGCCATACCACCTAGACTACCTGTTGACATTGCCCGATGGGGCTTTCCCGGTACTAAAGACTGTGGAGATTGCACAGCCTTTTGTTTATTGGTTGCCGGATAACCGGAAAACGGGATACACAGAGGCGGACGTGGGCCTCGGCAAAACGGCCGCACTAAAAATAAGATGCAACTCTGACAACTATCATCACGACGAGACACAACACCCCAACTCGTTCGATCAAATGGCATGCCGACTTCAAGTGATAGTGGAGGAACTTTTCCGCCTGTGCCCGAAACTAACAACGGTGAGTACACACACACACACACACACACACACACACACACACACAGTCAACAAAAAAAATAAAAAAAATAAATAATAATCCGCGACTCCATTCTCATTTCCAGATCGCCTACAAACCAGCTACAGATGAATTCTGGAGAAGTTTCAGCCACGCCCCGTGGAAACCGAGCCCAATTTTGAGACCTAGGATTTTCTGGCACGGGACTCGTGTGCGACAAACGCACGCCAACATCCTCCAAGGAGTCGTGGCACCGGATTGGACAAGATACATCTTACCACCGAGGACGCGACTCTGCAACTGCACCCACTACGACACGGGCTGCACACAACACAACGAGATCTACCACAATGGAGTGATTCTCATGCACAAGCCCGACACCCCCGAAGCCTGGACAACGAACGCGCACGAATGGGAAATGCACAGACGCTGGCCTGCCCCATTCGTAAAATGCGCCTCATGCGTCCTAGCAGAGAAATACGATGAAAAAAATGACCAATACAAACTTGTTAAACCACTGTCAGATGAAAATCAATAAAAAAACACGCTGAAAACTAAACTGTGTACTCCTCACGCCCCACCACCACCACCACCACCAGCGCCACACGCGACGAGGAGTGGGGACGAGATGCCACGGTATTGGCCCAGCACACACACAGCGAAACAAAATGACAAAGCGCACACTTTAATTCTGAAGCGCGTCCCCAGCGTCACGGATTTTGTGACCTGTGGAGAACGAGACGGACTCGGAAAAAAAAAAAAAATTAAAAAAAAAGGCAAAGATAAGACTGCAATTTTATTTATTTATTTATTTATTTCACATCATGCAAACGAATACCACGACACGCTGTGACAAAATGATGAAGTAAATACTTTTATTCTGAAGCGCGTACCTCACGCTCCAGCGCCACGAGAGGCAGCATGACGGACTCCGCCGCCTCAAAAGGAAGGTTATCGCGGTAAGCCCCCTCTTGAGCCGCCTCTTCTTCAGCCAAATGCAAATAATAACTCGCAAACAAAAGATCAATCGCCCGCGCCTTCATATCAGCAACCTGCTCCTCCACACATTCCAAGTATTCGCATTTGTGGGTATCCGTCGGACGAGGAAAGCCACACCCTATAATCAGAAAAAAAGGAACCACCAAAAGCATAAACACGACGAACAAGGCGAGCGCGTGCACACACACACACACACACACACTAACCACAACAAGGAATCGATTGAGCTAACATCGTCAGCAGACACACGAGCGCGCGCCACAGCACACACACGATGACTGATACCCACAACACGAGCACAGCCCGGCAGCAGCCGGAAACCAAACCAGACCTCCAACAAAAAAAAAATAAAAAATTTGCGGCAACGGGAATCGAACCCGACACACACCGCTTACCACTCACTTACCTTACACCTCGACCAACACGCCGCACCGAAGGTAAACAGAAACAGACGCCATCACAAGACGCGCCACGCCGCGCCACGCACATGACGTCACGAGCGGCCATACACCGCGCATCGATCCAAAACAGGTTATCGACCAAGGAGTAACCACGAAATCGGCGAGACACCGCGCGCACCAGCGGGGAGTAGCGTGGGCACCCAACCGTGACACCCCTCCGAGCGGGGGCAACCAACCGTGACACCCCCACAACACCCACCCCAACGAGCATCCACCGACGAACAGCCTTTACGGCGAAACTGTGCTGGTACCCGCTTTTCATCCTCACACAATGGTGCATTATATCAGAAACATTTTTCAAATAATGGTATATTAGCAAACCCTCACAACTTTTCTTATTCTTTCAACACTGATGGAATGCCGATTGGTAAATCGTCTCATAGAACCCTGTGGCCTATTTATTTGACCATCAATGAACTTCCACCCCATGAACGTGATAGATATGTTCTTCTTGCTGGCTTATACTGTGGGCATAAAGATCCAAATCAAACCATGTTTTTAACACCATTTGTCCAGCAGGCAAATGAGCTTTCAAGCACTGGCTTCAGTTGGACTTACAAAGGGTCTCAAATTACAAGTTTAGTTCTGCCATTGTGTGCAGTGGTTGATTCCGTTGCTAGGTACCAAATGTTGAACATGGCTGCATTTAATTCTTTTTATGGGTGTACATTTTGCTATCACAAGACTGTTCGTACTCGTAAAGGTCAGAAATATCTCACTTCTAGTGATGCAGTACCACTTAGAACTAGAGAGTCTACTATAAGTGACTGTAATGAAGCTTTTTTTTTGAGAAATGAGACAGATGAATCAAAAAGAAAGTACAAGGGTGTAAAGGGTCCCTCCCCTTTGCTATTTCTTGATCATTTTAGCCTGATTTCTGGATTTATTCCAGATTATATGCATGCAATTCTGCAGGGAGTAATCAAAAGTCACATGGGTCTTTTGTTTGACTCAAAACGGAAGAAGTTCTGGATAGGTATGGAAGATCACATTGCGATGGGTCATGTTATTAATGCACTAGATGCACGACTCTTGTCTTTTGCACCCCCTAAAATTGTGACAAGACTTCCTCGAACATTGCATGAGATGGCAAACTGGAAGGTTTCTGAATGGAGAGGGTGGCTTGTTCTCTATTGCATACCTTGTGTGCAGGGAATTTTAAAACCAAAGCATGTGACCCACTTGGCACTTCTATGCACAGCCACGTCTATATTACTGAAACAGTCAATATCTAAAGATGAGGTTTCTCAAGTACTAAGACTTCTGTTACGATATGTTTTTCTTTACCAAAAGTACTTTGGGGAGGAAGAAATGAACTATAACGAACATCTGTTGCTACACATTCCTGATCAGGTTTTAAATTGGGGACCAATATATACCCACAACTGCTTTCTGTATGAAGGACAAAATAGACTTATGCTGTTAATGTGCCATAGTCCAAATCAAATTGTTAAGCAGCTAGTGTGCAAGTTTCTGACTGATGGTTCTTTGCCTCAGTTAGTACATAAATTTAATACAAGTAAAGAGGCACTGAAATATTGTGAACAAATATCAAACCGTTCTTTAAAGAAAGTTAGAAATGTTGACAATGTCCGACTTGTTGGAACAGGAAAAATAGCTTATTTAAATGAAGTGGAGGATGTGGCTCTTCAAAGGTTTAAGAACTTTGATGAAGATGTGCTATTTTATGATAAAATGTTCTTCAAGAAATGTAAATTTACCACAGAACAAATTGCCTTTAATAAAAAACGCAATAATGCATATGTGTTAGTTTCAGGCAGTAAATTTGGACAGATCAGAGGGATCTTCACTGATAACAAAAGGGTTTATGTTCTCATAAAACTTTTTGAAGTGGGAAAAGTCAGAATTGATGACTTTATGATTCCTAAAACTTTCCTACCATTTAACGCAGTAACTGCAGAGGGAGAATTGTTCGTTGCACCTTTAAGTAAAATACGCAATGTTGCAATGTACTGCTGTACCACAGAAGGCAGCTACCTTTGTGAAGTACCTTTTGGGTGTTGGAGTGGATATTAGTTACATTAACTACAATCGCTATAGGGCCTAATTTTTGTGAAATGAAGTTCTAACACTTAGTTGTACTATTTTCATTCGTGTTAACCAATAAAATACAGGGAATGCAAATCAACGAATTATCTCTTTATCCTTCTTATCCCAAGTAGACTGATTTCACACATCCCGTCACTCTACCTTACTCGCGCTTATGGGCCTTTCGTAGAGGAGCGACAGAAACGGACAGTAAAACGCACTACGGAATCAATTTGCAGTGCAGCGTCCCCAGGTTCTCAGTTCAAATTCCGTCTTTGCCGTTTCGTTGGGAGGCGCCAACGAAGCGCCAGCGGAGCGTTCACGGGGCGGCAGGCCACGGGGCGTAAACGAAGGGGCACGGCCACTCCGTTGACACTCCGATGTTTCGTACGGAGGCGCCAACGAAGCGCCAGCGGAGCGTTCACGGGGCGGCAGGCCACGGGGCGTAAACGAAGGGGCACGGCCACTCCGTTGACACTCCGATGTTTCGTACGGAGGCGCCAACGAAGCGCCAGCGGAGCGTTCACGGGGCGGCAGGCCACGGGGCGTAAACGAAGGGGCACGGCCACTCCGTTGACACTCCGATGTTTCGTACGGAGGCGCCAACGAAGCGCCAGCGGAGCGTTCACGGGGCGGCAGGCCACGGGGCGTAAACGAAGGGGCACGGCCACTCCGTTGACACTCCGATGTTTCGTACGGAGGCGCCAACGAAGCGCCAGCGGAGCGTTCACGGGGGCGGCAGGCCACGGGGCGTAAACGAAGGAGTACGGCCACTTCGTTGACGCTTCCTTCAAAGCAGGCAAGTGTTACTGGAGTGTCAGCGGAGTAGCAACCTAGTTCTTACGCTTCGATAACGCTCCGAGCGCACTTCGTTGACGCTCCGAGTAACACTCCATTTTCATCAGGGCAGCGGCAGGCTGACACTGGAAAATACAGCGGTGGCGGCACGGGGGCCAGACAAGGACGCGGAGCCGTCCCCGTCGAAGGCGCCCTCGGCCTGCATCAACGGCACCGTGGAGGCGCCGGGCACGGCCGGCAGCAGGCCGCGCCGCACGAGGGTGAACTCCGCCCCGGTGTCCAGCAGGCAGCGGCACGGGACACCGTCGATGACGCCATCCAGGAGCCAGGACACGCGGAGCGGCGTCGTGTTGATGCCGGGCGCGGGAGCCGCCGACGTCACGCCCACTGACGCGGCCGCTACGCGTTTTCCGACCTGCCGGACTTGTCTTGGGGGCCGCGGCTGCGGCTCCGGCCTCGGCCAGCATCGCGGCGGCGGCCAGGGCTGCGGTTCCGTTGGCGACCGCCGCGGTGACGCTCGGGGAAGCTCGGCCCCCGACTGGTACCTTCAGGGCAGTCTCTGGCGAAATGGCCGCGGCCCTTGCAGGTGAAACACAAACCTGCCCGGGCTGGATCGGCCGTCCCGGAGGATGAGGGCCGGGCAAGGGCGGCCACCAGCGCCTGCAGCTGGGCGACCAAGGCCTGCATCTGGTCGGGGGCACCAGCGGTGGCGGCGGGGCGTACAGCCGCCACGCGCGGCGTGTCGTCCTCCACGTCGGTTGAAGTCGAAGGCCGGGATGCGGCATCCGCGGCGACTGCAGCAATGCGCGGCCGCTTGGAGGCCGGTTCCAGCCGATCAACGGCCTCCCCCTGGACGGCCGCCGTCAGCGCCTCGTTGAAGGAGGCCGGGGTGCGCATTCGGACTGCCCGGCGCGTCTCGCGGTCCGCCAAGCCCTCGATGAAGGCCTTCCGCGCAACCGTCTGGAGGGCGTCCTCTTGCCAAGAGGGGTACGCCATCCTGGCCAGCCGCAGCACGTCGGCACCAAAGGCCGCGACGGACTTCGTCGACAGTTGGGTGCGCTGGTCCAGCTGCGACTCAGCCAGCGTCTGGCGTTGGGCCGGGTCAAAGTGCTGCTGGAGACGGGCACACAGCGCATCGTACCTCGTGTACTGTCCGGGTGGCAGTGTCAACACCAGGTCGGCGGCCTGGCCGGTGAGGGCGCGCAACAAACGCCGTCCTTTTTCGGCGTCGTCCCAGTGGTTCGAAGACGCCGCGCCCTCGAACTGCGCCAGGAACACGGACCATGCGCGGGGCACCATGAACACTGGGGTACCATGAACCACCCTCCGTATTTCCCCCACCAGTCACCGCCTTGCAAAAATTTTTTTTCGGTCCGTTCGGAACCTTTTGATGATTGTTTAGGGGAGGGCGCAGACCGCTATCTTTACGCACGAACAAATGGCGGAATGAGAAGAGTCTGGCTCCTTCTTCTGAGGTAAAATTGAGTAAAATATTATCTTCTTACATTTTTTTCAGGGCAAGGATGTTTCGCAAGTGGAAAATTCTTTTTTCGCCTTCGGTGTGTGTTGTTACATTCGATGCCGTGAGAAAACAAACTTTTGCCATCGTGATGTTTGGTTAACCTCTACAGACCTGTCAATGATGCAGTTAGTGTTTGGGGCACTATGAGCCGTTTTTGATGGGGCACAATGAGCCTTGCTTTTCTGAATTAATTTTGAAAGTTTTTAGTAATTCCACATAAAAGATGGCAGTTAGGTCATAATTTTGATTGTATCCACTCATACTTCGGTTTGAAACAATGTTTACATTCAGTTTGTTATTGTTTGACTGTTTCAGGTTAAGTTTGATTAACTGATTAAGGACGCCACCATGGTCAGAAAGTATGTGAGAAAAGGAAACAAAGGGATGCATTCAGATATTGCTATGAGAACGGCCATCAATTATGTCAGAAAAGGTATGAGGATGAGGACTGCAGCTAAAGAAACTGGCATTAACAGAACGACCCTTGCCAGATACATGAAAAAATTTGGAGACACTGATTTGATCCCGGATGAAGTAAAGTTGACAAGCAACTTCAACCACCACCAGATTTTTAGCAAGGAACAGGAAGATGATTTAGTGCAATACATTCTTCACCGAGTGTCTATTGGGTATGGACTGACAGCTAACGAGTTAAGAGTGTGTGCCTATGAGATTGGAGAAGCAAACAAAATTAACATGCCGGAAAGTTGGAATGAAAGTAAGCAGGCAGGATATGACTGGTACTCCAAATTCATGAAACGCCACCCAGCACTGAGTGCAAGGAAGCCGGAGCAATGTAGAGTGTCCCGTGCTGCAGCTTTTAATCCTGTCACGATTGGTAACTATTTCAAAAAGTTAAAGGAAGTTATTGATAGAGATCCTAATTTTCAGAACGGTACTAGGGTTTTTAACTTGGATGAGAAGAGAGTGTCAACTGTTGGAGTACTGAAAGAGAAAATAATCTCTCCTAAAGGTCAAAAACAAGTACATCAGGCCAAGGGTCAGGAGAGAGGAACGTCAATGACAATGTGTGGATTCATTTGTGCTGGTGGACAAGCTCTCCCACCTGTGCTGATATTCCCCCGGGTGAACTTCACCAGAACTATGTTAGTGGATGCCTACCCTGGTACATTAGGCCTTGCAAACAAAGCAGGGTACATGACTAAAGAAATGTTTGTACCCACCATGAAGCACTTCATTCAGTTCTCCAACTCATCAAAAGAAAATCCTACGCTGTTAGTGGTTGACAATGTGGGGTCTCATTTGACTCTTGAAGTCATAAATCTATGCAAAGAGAACGGAGTGACATTATTTACTCTTCCACCTCACACTACGCATAAAACCCAACCTCTGGATGTGGGAGTATTTTGCCCCTTTGAGACGGCATACGGGAAAGTTATTCATCAGTGGCAACAAGAAAACCCAGGAATTCCTGCCACAATTTACCAAATTGCTAGCTTCACAAATAAAGCGTGGGCTAAAAGTGCTACTCCAGCCAATATACTGGCAGCTTTTAAAGCTACTGGTATATTTCCATTTAATGCTGAAATTTTTGATCCCTCTGAATTTGCGCCTAGTCCAGTCACCAAGGATCAAAATCAAGAAAATGAAGCCACTAAGCATGGAGAGTCGGAGATGGAAGATAATCCTGAAGCAGTGGAAGTAGAAGCAGATCCCCAGGTTATAGAGCAAAGCGAAAAGCCAGACCAAATAAATGAAGAGACCCCTCAATTCAAGTCTGCATTAGAAGTTCTGGGTGTCCCCAAAGCAAAGCCATCCACCAAGCCACGTCAAAACAGGCGCAAGGGAAAGTGCATGGTGGCTACCGACACACCGGAGAAACAAGAAATTGAAGCAAGAGAATTAGAGATAAAGAAGAAAGCTGACGATAAAGCAAAGCGAAAAGAATTGAGAGACAAAAAGAAAAAGAAAACTAAAAGTAAATCTTTGCCAAAGAGAGGAGCAAGTAAGAATCCAAAGAAGAAAAGTAATAAAGTAATGAGAAGACTGAATTTTGAGACTGATGAGACAGACACAGAAGAAAGTGATGCAGTATTACAAGAGAGTGAAGGATCAGAAATTGACATTCCTTCTGAAGAAGCAAGTGATGAGGCTGATGGAGATGCTGCAAAGACTGGCCCATTATTCCCAATTTTGAATAAAATTCCACAAGAAGGAGAGTATGTCCTTGTAGAATTCACTTCAAAACCTGTGAAGTACTATGTGGGAAAAATTATTGGTGATAAAGATCAAGATGATGATTTACAAATATCTTATCTCCGTAATAGCAATAAATGTAGTGATACTTTTGTGATGCCTAGCGTTCCTGACTTAAAGAGTGTAAACATAACTGACATTAAAATGATTCTGTCGAACCCAACAACATCAGGCACTCGACGACAGAAGAACTTTCTCCGATTTGAGGGTTTCAAAGAAATATTGAGTAATCTCAATCTGGGTTAGTTGTGTACCTCTGTAAAATTTTAAATTATTTAAGTGGCCATTTAGGCCAAGATAATTTTCTGTTTGTGATATTATTGTAATACATGACTGATTGCAAAGTTTAAAGCTGACCACTCAGGTCAATATGTTTTTTTTTTTTTTTGTTATTTTTGGAAAAATAAATCTGAAGACTCTCATTGATATTAAAAAAAACTGTCTAATTACTGGGTATTTCCTTTCAATTATTCCTTTTAGTTCACAGCAAACACAATCAACTTAAGCTTGCTCTACTTAAATTTTATCAGCATTATGAAATTGAAACAAGTTTCCTGATCAGAGCTCACTATTTTCAATCTTTTCAGTCAGTATCACGGCCGCAGGCGCAACATAATGTACATTCATGCTCCGCGCACACTTTCTCCTATCTGTTTACTTCATTTTTAATTAAAATCTGCCTCTTAAAGTGGTGGCTCATGGTGCCCCAGCTATGGCTCATGGTACCCCATTATTGGGGCACCATGACCATAACTCATCTTGCAACATTTTGTTTCCCACTCGCAATACTGTTTGTGGTATCAAATTTCTGCTATCACCCCAATGATTACTAATAATAAGACTTGCCAACTACCAAAAAAAAAAAATTTCGGTTGCACGATTTAGGAGGTATGGGGGCTCAAAAAAATCCGGCTCATGGTGCCCCGCGCTCCCTTAGGTCGGCGCCGGTTCAAACCTGGGCTGCTGCTGTCGGTTCAGGCAGAGTTCCGACATGTTCTGCAGCAGGGTGTGGCTCTGCTGCTGAAGGGCCGTGGAGGCACCGGCCCACTGCGCCAAGATGTCCCGCATCCCCGCGCCGTCCTCGCCCTGGTTGCCGGCGCCCTGGTTGCCGGCGCCCTGGTCGTTGTCCCGGGGCTGGGTGCGGCTGCGGTCTCGCCGTCGGCTCCGATCCCGCCGTCGGCGACTGCGATCCCGGCTCGGCATTTCACGGAGTTCCGGGTTCCGAGAAGTTCCAGGTTCCGAGGGGTCCGGGAGTGCTGGTTATCCCACTTCTGACACCAGTGTAAGAATCGTGGGCAGTCAGGAGCAGGGTTTTCAGCAAGTGTATTTCGAGTTGGCGCGCGGTTGCCTGGGTGCCGGGGCAACACCAGCACTGTGTACAGCAGTGAGGGGGGCGCGCCTAAGCGCTTATTCTAACAATATAGACCAGGATAAGTTTTCTATTCTAAATCCCTCTTCAGAGCTTCATGTGCTTTGTGATAATGCGTTACTCCGTACGGTTGATGTGATAACCTCAGGTCGGCATGAGATCATTGTACTTTAGTTGAAAAGCGAGCGGGCGAACGCACGCTTATTCCAGCAGGAAGCGCGTGTGCCATTCCGCAACATGTAAATGATTTAGTTAAAGTGGACAACTCCTGGACTGAAATAGGAAATTTCTCATTGTTAGAAGTGTTCGTACCTAAGGACCATGTTCCTGCACTTATAGCTGAAAATGTCACTCTGCCGCCGCTTAAATTAGCGACAGTTGCTCCATTTGCCGACACTGAACCCAAATGGCACAAGCTAGAAATTTATAAAAGCGGCTGGATTGAAACGATCATATTCGCTCTTACTTGGTTGGCAGCCATAGCGGCATTATGTTACTACGTTAATCTCAAGACAGGAATCATTTCCCTGTTCTGGAAATGTGGCAAGCGTGTAGTCACCGACTTTGCTGGGCCAGCAAATGCTGAAAGCCCCCCGCAGGCAACTACGGCTACGGGCCAGTTAAATGAAAATGAAATTGAACTGCAAAGTATGCGCCAACGCGCGGCAGCTAGACTGTGAGGTACATATAAAGTCCCATTTAGAAGATAAGTTAATCATAATTTTTTCTCTCCATTTCCTGTATTTTCAGTAGTGTTTTAGAGTAGGGTACTCAGCAGGCGCCGACGTGCTAGGGAACATGACTCCTGTGTGACTTACTCCGAGAAGGGACGATCCAAGGAAGGACCAACGCCCGTCTACCGTTCCCAGGGGCAGCTTTAACTGGATCACCACTTTTTCGTAAATTTTCACCCAGAATGCCGAGTCATTTTATGAGGAGGCACAGTCGTCGACTGCGGTCACGGCTGCCCAAACCGAGTCCCTTGATGGGAGGAGGGCGGACAAGCATGGAAGGTGTTTGGCGCGCCTTCCTTCAGCCGAGGGTTTTGGGGTAAACAGACCACGCTACTTGTTAAAATTCGAAATTTACTCTTTCGATTCGTAGTGTTGGTAAAGTCCAAGCGCAAGACTCGCTAGATACTCAGAGTCGCGCGAGCTGTGGTCAGGTCTTCCCTGCCACAGCCCACCGCGGTTTCCTTTGGAGCCTAATGCGGTCTGGCACCTTTCGGCGTTTTTACAAAGGGATGAAGAACCGACCCCTTTGTCATCAGGACGTCCAACCAACAACACCCGCCTTAAGTCACACGGGAGCGAGCGTCCCTGCCCGGTCGCTTGCGAGTAAGAAGAAAGAGAGTAGGATTCTAGGATTAGGTGACTAAGTTCTTTTAATTAGCCTTATTCCTCGTGTTTCCTTTGATCAATATCAGTAGCTGTAGACAATCACATCTGTAGCATTGTCGGTTTATCAGGAGCAGATTATGTTTCGGTTACCTCCGCCTGTTTTTGCTTAGAGTGCGTTTTGTACCTTTTATTATATAAGTGTGAGGTAAGAAAAAAAATCAAAAAAAAAAAAACTATATTAACATGGGGAGTAGAGTTAGTTTTGTTTAGGAAATAAAAAGTTTAAGGTCAATTCTGTTGGGTATCTGTACCATAAGGTCATCTTCATATTTTGTCTGCACTCCGTGTCTCTAATTTCGTTACGTGACATTACCTTGTCGCCAGGATTTTTTTTTTTCTTTCCCCTCTCCTATCTGTGCATTACTGTGTTGTGACCTTGTTTTTTCTCATTGTTGGTTTCATTCTATTATTCGAAGGGATGCGTTGAAACGCTTGACCTTGTTTGTTAATTCTTCATGCCGGTACCATGTCGAGGTCGCCAATTTTTGTACTTCGCGGAGAGTGTAAACCAATTTTTTTAACTCTTTAATGTTTTGTAAAGTAAAAATTTTGTCGTCCACATTTCTCCCTTCACTTAGAAATTACTATTTCACTGTAGGTCCTTGTAGGCGTGGGCGCCAACAATCTTCGTACTCCGCGGCTGTTACGACGGCCTATTCAAATGACCCGCGCTGAGTCGCCGCGAGTCAATCACGGCTATCTAGACCGCGGCGGATCAGCGCGGCGATGAGGCAGTAGCAGTCGCGGCGGTAGCGCCCGGCGGCGGGCCCTTCGCGAGTCCGCGAGGGAGCCCTGGAGCCCGCCGCGGGGCATAGTTAAGTCAGTCGTCTGGAGAGCTCGAATCAGGTGTGACTAAATTGTGGCGAATCGTTGTGCAAGGAACAGAGAGAGAATATATCTAACAGTTGACTTTATAACCAGTGTTGTCTAACTACTCGATCCTCGACCACCCGATCCACACCACCGAAACAGTACCGAATGTTCAATATACATTATGATCAGTTGTTTCCTTACTCATTTAATTGCGTAAGTTTGCTGTTCTAGCATTTAATTTTTATTGCATAAGTACTAGATTAGAAAAAAAATACAAAAAAAAAGTTTATAGTACTAGGTGTAGATTTAGTCTTGTTTGAAAAAAAAAACAAAACAATTAGAGTCAACTTTTGGATTTCAATTGTATGGTATCACCACTGTTCTGCACACCGTTCGGTAGTTTAACTCGTTTCGGTTTTGCTTTGTTAGCAAATTACCTTTTGTGTGCCCAGTGCGTTCATAATGGTGACACACTTGATTTGTAAACCTTGTTTGTTTGTTCCGCACTGATCTTGTACCTTTGTTTTGTGGCCCGATTTTAAACTTGTTATTCGTTCACACTTTTAAACCTAATTTTAATCCTAAAATTTTTAATTTTGTTTCCGTACATATTTGATCTTCGGCTTTCATTTGTTGTCGGGGTCGACAATTGTCCTACTTCGCTGAGGTTGTAAACCAAATTTTCTCAGAAAAAGACAGAAAATCACGTTTGTAAAAATTTGTACCTGTAATTGAATAATATTTCTTTTCACGTACCCGTGTTGGCGAGGGCGCCTTAATCTTTGTACTCCGCGGCTGTTACGACGGACCATTCAAATGACCCGCGCTGAGTCGTCTCGAGTCAATCACCGCCACCTAGAGCGCGGCAGCTCAGCGCGGCGATGAAGTAGTAGCAGTCGCGGCGGTAGCGCCCGACGGCGGGCCCTTCGCGAGTCCGCGAGGGGACCCTGGAGCCCGCCGCGGGGCATAGCTAAGTCAGTCGTCCAGAGATTTAGGATAGAATCAGGTGTGACCCTTGTACACGATCTTGTAGAGAGAGAGAATATATCTAGCGAGTTGGCTTTATAATCAGTGTTGATCAATTAACTACTCGATTCCCTCGATACCCGAACCACACCACCGAAACAGTGCCGTGCACAAAATTATGTGTGACATAATGCATGTTTCATTTCGTGCCCAGGCGCGCAGAAAAAGCTCAATCTAAATTTAGTGAGCATTCAACGGATACGAACTGCATGCACATATTCTTGTTGTCTGTTACTATGCTGCAGAGTTGTCGTTCTTTATCGAGATAAGCAATCGCAAAGCTTTGTACAATTTATAGTAACAAAGGAAAAGTGGACAAATCCAAGTTAACTTGGAAGAGTAAATTTTTTTTTCGACAAATTTAAGCATTACTAGACCTAGGTTGGACTTCCTTACCGTAATTTTAATATTGAGAATCAAGACTGAGGCCTCTATTTTAAGAATTAGTGTAGAAAGAGAAGGGGGGTTCTGATGTCCAATTTGATTTTTGTAGTACTTTACCTCATGCATTGGCCAATGCGACTTAAAACTAATTTTACCATGTTTCATGTCCACGTTTTTGCGAGTATCTTCCTTTTTTCTTGTCTTTTCATCTATAGGTAGTCTTATGGTGGCAGCATAAGACGACCTTCTTTCTTTCTCCCCGGGGATAATTTAGGGTTAGGTTGCCCAGGCCAATACAAACACACGCGGTTATATGAGAAATTCTAACGCGCGAAACGTGTTTGTACGAGAGACTGGTGATCGATTCTCACGTTTCGGGGTAGTTTTGACGTTCCTGATTTGCCGACAGTAAGAATCATCCAATTTAATTTTCGTAATTACTGGAGTCCTAAATGATACTAGACTTATGGCAATGGTATTCATAGTTAAGACCTTGTACTACCTTCGTAAAAAAGTGAGCCCTCAGGTATTTACATGCGTTTATACTGGTGGTTTTATCACGGAAGTTACGTTATCACGGGAGTTACAAAGTGTGAGATTCGACCTTAACGGCTGACTCGGGCTCGCTGTGGCTTATTTGTCGTTTCATGGTCAAATGATACTCCAACGCCGATATTTTAGCGAAATTTTTTTTACCTAGTGCCGCTGCAACATTAGGTAATGGGTGCCACGGAAGTTACATGTAATTGTTGATACACGCCATTATTTGTAGCTGCAGCCCGCCTCGCGACCGTGCAGAGCATCTTCGACTTCGGCGTCCCGCGCAATTCTTTCTCAGGCACCCCATCTTGATGGCTGACGTCAAGAAAAGTTTAAAATTTGGCATGGGGAGAAGTCCAGAGCGGCTTTTTCGTAATTTGTGCAATGAAATTGAACACACGGTGGACATTTTTCGCTGCAGCAAAAGAACCTTTGAAAACTGTCGTGTGTGTTAGTCTTCCGTTGAAATCAGCTCGAGACATGTCAGGTTTTGAATGACCATCGATAGTTGGCAGAATTTTCATACCATCACTATAAATCCAAAGGTCAGACTTCTCGCCACTCCAGAGGCGAGACAAAATGTCTTGCCCATTTTTGGTCAGACGTCGAAGTCTCACCAAAATTTGGTCAGACAAAAATGTCTCGCCACAAAATGGCGAGACTTTTGTGTCTGACCGCAATATGGTAAGACTTTTGAACCCAGTCAACACGGTCCATGCGGCCTGTAGCGCGGTCAGATAAAAAGTCTCACCATTTTGTGGCGAGACATTTTTGTCTGGCCAAGTCTTGGCGAGACTTTCAGGTCCGACCAAAACATGGCAAGACTTCACTGCAAGAAAAAGTGTAGATAGTGCAACAAAAGTACAACAAAAACTGTACAATAAAAGTACAACAGGGATTGTAGAAAGTACAACGAGAATTGTATAAACCACAACGAGGCCTGGACTGCACAGCACTCGTCATGCCGGTTCCATTGTACTTTGTACAACAATTGTACAACAATTGTTGTACTTGTAAAGTACAATAAATTCCTGATAAAAAATTTGCCAGTAATTTGTGTTCTTTCGTTGTGGTCTTTTCTTGCAGTGTTTTTGTCTCGCCACATTTTGGCGCAAAGTCTTTTCATTAAATTTTCAGTGATTCCACTACATTGGGGACGGAAAATTCGAGTATGTTATCTTGGGACAACCACGGAAGTTACATTTTGGGTATTCTGAAAGCTAGGGAAACCAATCCAACGCAAGCGAACTATTCGAAACATTTGGGTTTAGTAGGTAATGACCCTATCTAATCCCAGCAACAAACCCCATGTCGATATCTGCCCTCGTTTGGGCACAGGGGCCAAAAGAAAAGAAACTACCCCGAAACGTGAGAATCGCTCTAGTGACAAAAGTTTGAATTGAGTGGTGATGAGAGTGAAATAAATAATGGTGAATAAGCGAGACTATAAATGAAATAATGATATAAATTGTGACATATTAATGAGAAATGACATGAAATGATACAAGTAAGGTAAATGCAATGGAAAAGGGAATGAGGAATACACAAAATTGGATAATTGAAGAATATCAATCGGTACTTTAAAACAGGGAGGACATTGCAAATAACACTAATGGGGAAAAAAACAAAAAAAAAACAAAAAAAACGAGGTTTTCTCAACGCCGATTTATTTTCTTAAAACATCTATCTTGAGATTTCGACCATCTTTTTTTTTCTCGATGATTCAACTAGAGCCGCAAGTGCGGGCAAACCGGGTCGTTTCCCGGTGCATGTCCTCTAAAAAAAAACAAAAAAACAAGCTGACTTAGATAATTGGACACCACAATGAACAGGTTGACTTCAAAAATTCTACGCTTGCCGTAAATGTGCATTCTAGCACATTGGCGAGCCTCACTGTGAGACAAATAGACGCTCCTACACCGCGTACAGATTAAAGGAGAAGGGGAAGCGTGACCTGCGAGACACGCTTTACTTAGCAAACGAAGCCCGAACGGTACAGGACTTTGAACCAAATAAGCTTCTTCGGATAGGTTCTTGTACATCGTAGGTTGGCGATGCACTATGATAGAATCACTCACCTGGGCTATGACAAGTCAAAGCATGCTCATGAGCCCCTTCGTAGGTAAAAAATGATGTCAGGCATTGCCCGCATTCCAGAAAGGGGTAGATAATTTCAAACAATGGATGCCGTGGAGCAGTCATAGTTGAAAAGCAGGTAAGCGCGCGAAAGGAGCCGCGGAGGGGGGGGGGGGACGAGGACTGGCGAGCCGCGGTCCAGGAACCCGACCCGAAGGGCCGCGAAAACTGCAACTTTAGCAAAAGCGCCGGATCGCTCTCTGTCTAGCGCATCCTCCAGACGCGCTGTCTCTTTCAAGCTGTGTCCAGCTGACTCATTAATTTATCCCTCCGGGGCGTGTTTCGCTTCGCTCTCAACAGATGGAGCGCGGAGCCACTGTCTAGGGGCAGGAATGGTAATGACCCATAGAATAGGTAAACGTAAGGCAGTAAGGAAATACGCGTGTAGTCAGCGAATAAAACGACATAGTATTTGTAAATTCATCAACAAAAACCACAAATGCTCATAGTCTCGAAAACTAATAATTCCGGTAGCATAAACTCCTGCTATCAACGAGGGCGTTGGGCATCAACGCGTTGCGGACGTACGGTTTACTCACAATATCAACACGAAAATACAAGATGAGCTGACACTGTAATTAAGAAACTACTCCGTTCTTTTTATATTCATTTCTATCAGGAACTCGTTTTCAGTGTATCGTGTGTGGGGTTGGTGTACTGACTGTGACTGTGTTGTTGTGTAATTTTCTGCATCCTTGTTTCTATTACAGAGAAATATCGAAAATGCGGCTAATCCACATGCAAGGAGACCTCTTTTCGTGCCCTCAGCACATTACTTTGGCACATTGTATTTCATACGATGCAAAAATGTCACGAGGCATTGCGGTATCTTTTCAAAATTTGTTTCAACTACGGACCGAAATGCTAAGCACGACAAGAACAGTTGGTGGTGTCGTGGCTGTTTGAAAAGACACCAGATTCATTGTAAATTTGATAACAAAGTTTCGTTGCTTCCACAAACCAACAGTAAAAGATCTAACAAATTCATTGCTGGCACTGAGAGATTTCATGTTCTACAACGGCCTCGTGGAGATTGCTGTGCCAGAGATCGCGGCGGGACTGGACGCGATTCCGCTGACTATTGTCATTCGGCTTTTATCACATTATCTTCCAAAATACACCGGTGACAATTTATATGTATCATTTGTGATCCAGGCGACTGCAAATATTTGATCCTATAATCAAAACTTATACCTTGCAAATGGCTACAAATTATTATATCTTTACGCATCTGTGCGACTTCAACTAAATTACTACTTAAAGTACTGACAATCTAGTATCTCGTAATGGTTATTTATAATTGTTCTGATTGGTAAATATTCTTTCCCATTGCAGCTTGACTGCTTTCGTTGCGGAAATGAAACTGTGGCAAATTGTGATATGGATAGCGGTGCTGGCCAACTCTGCGTATGGCCTGGTGAAATTTGAACCAGGAACAGTATTCCGTGAGGTGCGGACACCCGTCCAAACCTCAAGCATTGTAGTCAGATATCAGGTAGACATAAACCCTCACGCTCTAGACTCGCCCACAGAAATCAATAGCTTGGAAAGCATGCTGCTGAAAGGTACAGAGGGACTAAATACTTCAGTAAAGGAGACGTGCCAACTTATGAGGGAGGCAAATAGACAATTAGACTCTCACTATGATTCGGTTCAATACAAGGCTCACCTACTACGGAGGAAGAGAACGACAAATCCACTCGCGTTCATTGGCGACCTCCTTGGTTGGTGTTGCTCTGTCGCAACGAAAGGCGATCTGACGGTAGCACTGGAAAATGACGACCTAATACAAGCTCAACTTGATAGTATCTTTGAAGCATTTGAGGATGTAGTGAATGTAACTAAACGCAATAACATTCAGTGGACAGAATTTGTCGGCTCGGTACATGATCGCTTTCTTTCGATTGACAATGAACTTGCGAAAATTTTTAATTCTAAAAAATGGATGGTTGATTGGTTTACACATGTAACAATCAGGTCAATTTCCAGTACTACCGAGATGATAATTAAACTCCTTATGACGGAGCGTCTCGACCAGATTTATAACTCGTGTACTCAAAACCAGATCCCTCTAAGTATCATCTCTCCTGAAATGTTAGAAAAAGAATTAGTGCTCCTTAATGAAAAATTGGGTACCAAGGCAGAAATTGCAGTAACTAGCGCATCTGCACTATATAAGCTTAAAATTGTAAATTGTGTCTTCAATAATCGGCTGTTGGAAGTGGTTGTTAAATATCCGGTCCGGAGTAAGGGTGATAACTGGAAGGTGGTAGATATAGTGCCAACTCCGTTTGCTGACAAAAATTTCGTATGTCAAGTCTTATCTCGGCCAACAATGATCCTCACAAATTCAACAAATATCAGGCTCCTTTCAAACCAACAACGATCAGACTGCGTTGAAAACCTCATCTGCCCCGTCCCTCGGGAAACATCCTATGACGCGGGTTTGGGTGAATGCGTTAGGAACATATACAGTAAAAAAAGTAAAAATATGGAATCAACGAGAAGAGCGTGCCCCTTCCACTGCACGCTGTACTACGGACCGGAAATTTTGAACCTAGGATTAAATGATTATGTCGTTTCGCACCCAAAACATAATTTGCTTGTTGAGTGTCCTAACTCTGTTCTGCCTATACCAGCAGTGCCAATCGGCGCCAGTAAAATTAATATCCCGTGTAATTGTGTTCTGCGGCACGAGCAAACTGTTTTAATTGACACCCAGTATCCGTGCGACCCACGGCTTAACAATGTTTTCAACAGGACAGTGATTCTACCTTCACTATGGTCTAAAACTAACAAGCCGTGGAGCGTGGACCCGGAAAAGTTTGTACATCCGGACCTTACTGTATCTCATGTAGTTTTGAAAAACATTACATTAACATTACCAGACTTCGTTGTGATGAGTGGGCCCCAAAAGCCAACTCACAAAGTTGCTGCAACGCTACCAGAATCAAAACTAGATATCTATGTATTTTGTGGAGTGTTATTTTTACTCCAGATAATTCTGTTCGTGTGGATGGCGATCGTGCACAGATCCAAGTGTGGACAAATTCGGCTACCAAAAACGTCGTTTACCCACTCGGTTAGAACAAAGAAACGTAAAGCTGCAACGAATAAAAATAATATGGAGGAGAGTGATGTGGAAGACATAGAGCTTGATGACTTCAGAAAGCATTATGCTAAGCGATTTTAGGCATGTACTTGTACTTATGTTGTAATTGTGTTGCAACTTTAGAGTAGGGTTCTGGCTAGCACCGTGTGCCTGGGAGCCTTACCAGAGGCGGACTGGCTCCTAAAGGGCCCGGCGGGGAAAGAGGCTAAGGGGGGCCGGATTTTGCCTACCTTGCAGGGGTTTTAAATACAAAATAACCGCTAAAGTTACTTTTTTACATACATTTATTGAAAATAGTGGAGAAAATAAAAGGGAAAGGTAAATCCACGCAATAAGGAGACGACTGATTCAACATAACGTCACCTTATCGGGCCCCTGCGAGGCCCGGATGGTCACAGAGGGACCCGGGACCATGGGGGGCCCGGCGGGGATTTCACCGCCGCCAACCCCGGGCCAGTCCGCCCCTGAGCCTTACTCCTGTGTGACCTATACTCCGAGACATCGTGTTCGAACCCAGGGTCCATGACGCAGTAATCTTCAAGGATCACCAAAGCCAAACTTTTTTTTAAACTGCCAAGTCATGTCATGAGGAGGCACAGTCGCTGACAAGGTCGCGACTGCCCAAGCCAAGTCCGTATTGTTACGGGGGCTTATTCAAATGACCCGCCGCTGAGTCGTCTCGTGTCAATCACGGCCATCTGGAGCGGGGCGACTCGGCGCGGCGATGAGGCAGTAGCAGTCGCGGCGGTAGCGCCCGGCGGCGGGCCCTTCGCGAATCCGCGAGGGAGCCCTGGAGCCCGCCGCGGGGCATAGGGTAGGGGCAGTCGCCCGGTGTCGCTTAGATTAAGAGGTGTGTGTCCTCAGATCGATCCCCCAGACTAAAAAAAACCATGGGCTGGGCCATGGCGACGGCTGACCATGGTGATCCACGAATCGCCATGGTCAGATGATCTTGACCATGGCGAAATGGCGCATGGCGATCCCCACCATAGGGCAGCGCACCATGGGGGTGGCTCCGCTATGGTGCGCTGCTCCATGGTGCGCTGCCCCATGGTGCGCTGCCCCATGGTGCGCTGCCCCATGGTGCGCTGCCCCATGGTGTGCTGCCCCATAGTTAACCGCTCAATGGTGGAGTGCCTCATGGTGATTTTAAACAGCTGGTCACAGTGACCAATAAATTAAGTGCTCTGACTGACCAAAGCCGTACCCCAGTGAAAATTCGACTCTACGCACGATTGTGAAGTCATGGTCTCTCTATCTCCAGTAATTTAAATGTTACAGACTATTTCTGAATAAACCCCGGAGACTTGAACGCACGGGCAAGAGAACATTCACTGTGGTGCGAGCGCCACCATGGCGACAAACACCATGGTGCAGCTTCCACCATAGGCACGCCAGACACCATGGTGACGAGCACTATGGAACGATCTCCACCATGGTGGAGCCCGCCGAACCATGGTGGTACTCCCCATGGTGCGCCTTCACCATAGGGCAGCCCATTGAACCATAGTGATGACGACCTTCGCCATTGTGGACTGCCCTATGGTGATGGAAATTCACGATGGCGACCATGGTTTTTTTAGTCTGGGCCGATTATCTAGAATATAGATCAGTTTAGTTAAAGTTCAATCTCCTGTGCCATTATTCCCTTGACCCTCGAACAACCGGAAACCACCACCGAAACATTGGTGCATCGGCCGGGAAATCGAGTCGATAGTATTGGCCAGGTTTTACTGTCAAAATTTTGAGATAAAATTTCTTTTTCTTTCGCGTTCAACGCCAACCCTGCGGCGACTCGGGTTGGGTTGTCTTCGTGTGTGCGGGAAGTGAATTCCCTCAGTGGCTCAGTGAACCGGGGTGGACCGGAGAGCAGTGTGATTTGTGATTTGTGTTTGTGGCTGCGAGTTTCGATTTTGGATTACTTCGCGTGGATCATCGAGAGCGACCGAGTGTACCAGGTTAGTGCACTGACAGGATGCAAACGCCATGATCAAGGTATTTTTCAAAAATGTGGATACTCTTTTAGGTATTGAAGGCAAAGAACCAGTTTTTGTAGTAGATAATAATCATAATTGGGAGCCAAGGGATACGAAATCAATTGCCGCGGTAATTTACAATAATATAAATAACTTTCCAATAACCTTTTTACCAGCTACTCCACAACCTAACACAAGATCAGAAAAATTCCCAGGACTAATCCTTACAGACGAAATCAGAGCAGACGCGCTCCCCGGAGTTAGAGTCCTTGCAACACAGGGTGAATTCGACGAGTACCAGTTTAAAGAGTGCACACTTTCAATTCTCAAGCTAAAATTAGCAATCTCAAATTATAGAAGCGTGGGGAACACAGAAGAGGGAACACAAAAATACGTAGAACGAGTTTTACACGCTTTTATTGAAGGAATAAATAATTATCTGTGGTACATAGAGGAACAAAACAAGCACATTCACAGGGAAAGAGTCATGGCACTCAGGGATTTACCAACATCACTCCAACCCACTGTCCGTCCTTTTGACGCAGACAATATAAGCCGATGGCTGGACAACGTAGCAGAGGTTTACCACGCGCACGGAGTCGAGGGCAACGAGGTTTTGAAGTTTGTTGGCCAGTTTTTGCCGAGTTACCTGCAATCAGTACACACTGCACTAAAAACAAAATCATGGGCAGAATACAAAAAGGAACTTCTAGAATACATGTCAGTGAATAATACAGGCACGTCTATCAGGTCAAGGATGCTAAATCTCCGTAAGAAACCGTCAGAAACCACACTAGAATTTGTTCTCAGGGCCCAGGATATAGCAGCCGGTGAGACTTCACTGACTGAGGGTGAAAAGGTGAAAATTCTCCTAGAAATTATGCCGCGAGAGGACGCAGAAATGGTTAAATACGCAGGGTGCACCACGGTGAAAAACCTTATTACAAGGCTAAATGATGCAATTGAAAATGACAGATTGCTGCAGAGGAACAGGGGTGAAACAGACGCTGAGGTGAATGCAAGGCTTAAAAAGTTAGAAGCACTACTTCTTGAAAAATCAGCACCAAAACCGGAGGAAAATGACAAATCCGCTAAAATTTTAGCCCTTTTGGAAAACTTGGGAAAGCCCAAAGAAAAAACAGTAGAGGACAAAATTTTGGAGAAACTAGAAACTCTTTCATTGGCAGGAGAGAAAGCAGAGAATGTTTGTGCGGTATCCAACGGTCGCGGCGGGAGAGGCCGTGGCCGCGGGCAGGGGAACAGAGGGAATAATTTCAGGGGTAATGGGAATTACAATGGCGGATGGAAATCCCGTGGAGGGTATGGGTACCAGGACGGTCGCCAAGGGGGCTACCGAAACAATTACCAAGGGGGTTTCCAAAATAATTACCAGGGAGGATACCAGGGCGGTTACGGTCAGCAGCACTTATCAAATATGCCACAGCCGGGGTACTGTTTGGATCGTGCCAAACGGAGGGGGTTCAGGAAATCGAGGTAGTTCTCAAGACTAGGTATGCGTTACTGGTGATATATTCTGATACGGTTTCGGTACAGGTTCGGTCCACACACCTTCACAGTTATTGTGACTCCCGGCGACTGCCCCGAGCCTCTCCCTTCCCTCGGGCTCCAGGGCTCCTAGGGCCGCCAAGGGCCCGGCGGGCCGCCGCTCAGCCGGTCTCCGCGCGGCGAGCGTTTGCTAGTGGGGTTTTCTATTAGGCTCAGCAGTTTCGCTACCGTAACATCCGCCGAGCTCAAAGATTGTCGCCCGCGACATATATTCAAGGCAAAATTTACTATACGCCGCGATAATTTATGGGTTAGAAACAAAATCAGTCATAATCTACAACTAATGGTACAATTTAAGAGGTGTGTGGACCAGATACAAAAAAAAACGTTTTTACAGTACAGGAAACACAAGGTGAGAGAAAAAAAATTGATATACATATTTTGCAAAAGTCAAATAGAGAACAATACACAGTTCACGCAAAAAAAAACAACATTTTCTACCCCGAACAAAGTTATAACTTAATACCCAATTATAAGTCCTAATTGTTTAATTAACAATTTTTTTTTGAATGGATTTGACCTTATGTTAATAAGGAGCGCTGTTATTTGAAACTTTACTAGTTTCGAAGTTATATCTGTCAAGTTCCATCAAAATTATTCTAATACTAAACAGGAAAATTATAGCCATGATTACTAGCTGAAATAGCGCTTAAAGTAAAGGCATTTATTTTATAATTATCGGCTAACTAGGATAGTGGTTTACTAATATTACCCTACTCCTAATCTCTTTCTTCTTACTCGTGAGTACCGGGCAGGGCTTCTTCTCCGTGTGACTTTTATTACTACGCCGTGAGAACGTTGGCGAAAGGGCCGATTTCTTCTTCCTTTCGCAAAATGCTGAGGTGGGCCAGCACTGCTATGGCGCACAAAGCAACCGCAGTGGGCTGTGGCAGGCATTACACCTGGCCACAGCTCGCGCAACTCTTAGTTGTTATGAGTTATACGCCTGGACTTAAGGCCTACGCCACCAAATTGTAAATGTAAATTTACAAGGTTTTATAGGTGGCGTGGGAAGTTCTGCAAATCCCTCGGCTAGGATAGAGCGCGCCAGACGCCTTCTCATTTCCGTCCGGCTTCCTCCTATACAGGACTCAGCTTGGGCAGCGTGGCCATGCCTCCGCTGTGCTTCCTCAAGATTGACTCAGCAATTTGACAGAGACATGAAAAATATGGTGATCCAGAAAATTGACGTCCCGGGTAAGGCTCTGCGATGACTCCTTTGGCTCATCGCGCTTCATGTTGTAAGTCACACGTGGGTCACGCCACTGGCAACTACGGTTCTCACTAAGTACCCTATGCTAACTCCTACATTACTTATTTAAGAAAAAAAAAAACAGAGAAAAATAAAAAAAAACCACTTACTAGTTTATTAATCTATGTCTAAGTTCTACAATCTAGCTGCAGCCCTTTGACGCAATTCCTGTAATTCGATTTGCGACGCGTCTTGGTTTACCGGTTGAGGCTGGGGCGCCGCAACATTTGCTGACCCAGCAAATCTCCTAATCGCACTGCGGCCACAGCCCCACAACCTTGAAATTAGTCCGGTTTTCGAGTCTATCCAATAACAGATTGCCGCTATTGCGGAAAGGCAAATTAAGGTAAAAATAATAGTTTCAACCCAACCTGATTTATAAAGTGGTAACTGTTTCCATGCCGGACCGGTATTTCCAAAGGGCGCAACTGTAGCTATTTCTATTGGCGGTAGAGTCACATTATCTGCTAGAAGCGATAGGGCATGGCTTCGAGGAACAAAAACTTCGAGCAGCGAGAAATTGCCCATATCAGACCACGAATTATCAACCTTTACATGCGCTGTTGTCCCCTGAGGCAAGGAACAAGCACTGCCTGACGGTATAAGACTGCGGCTACCCGCATTTTGTTCAATCAGTGTACAATGACAGGGGAGTACAATTTCATTCCTTCCTGAAACTAAAGCCTTAATAGTACGGACAACAACATTATGACAAATTACATCTAAGTCACTGGTCGGGTTAAGCACAGAAAATGTATCGTTCCAAATTGACTGAACAGTGGATTCCTTTATATCATTACAGGAGATATGACAATGGTGCTGCAAGTCGGACACTTCCATTCCAGTTAGAATTCTATGTATACAGTTTGTCAAACCACTATTTTCACTAACTCTGGGTATAATTTTCACAAATTTATTATTAAGAACGTCTTCGCCGTCTAGTGGCCGGATGGATTCACCATCTGATGCAATCAGAACCGTTTTATCAAGCACTGAACATGTTTGTGAGTTTAACAAGAAATACAAGGGTTTGATTGCGAATACTGTCCATTTATTTCCCGCTGTAGTAATCGGAATGTTTAGCGTAATGGCGAGACTGGTTTGACTGATAAGATTACATTGTGCCGATTTCAAGAGGTAGTACAAATCAATTTTATCATAAGGTATAGCTAATTTCAAGTCGCCTGCATTTAACAAGATATTCTTTTGGTTTAGGATTCTCTTAAGTTCTCCTTCTGAAACAGCAAGCCGATCCAACATATTTGCCTGACAACTGTAATATACTGATTTCATCGCCAATAGATGACTCTGAAGCATTTGAATCATTGATTGCAATTGAATCGCCATAAGTAATTTTTGAAATACAATATCTCCATCAGTCTGAGAGTCATTGAGTGATTGTACCAGAACGTTATACGCTTTTGTGTACTGAGACATCACTTCCTGCATAGTTTTAGATAATCCTTGTATTTGAACAGCATGAGTATTAGTAACCGAAATTAAATCTTTAGTTTTATTCCTAATTGCGCCAACATCGTTTCCAAGACTATTTAGGTTTTCAATAACCGCGTTTAGCATATCATCTGTCACTGTTCCTTCAACGAAATGCCTGATTTTCCCCAAAAACGGAAGCAATGACCTCCTCCGTCTGGTTGCCACTGGACCTAGTTTTGCAAATATTTGGGAAAGTTCTCGAATAATCTGTGTACTAGTTTCATGGAGGCCTTCGATTATCTGGCAAACCTCTTTATTACTTTTGATATCTTTACATGTCACTATATCTGAATACTCAATAACTGTCATTGATGGTAAGTTAGCGGTCAAGTTTATTTGGATAAGGTCAGTGGCAATAAGCAGGTGAGGTAGGGCTTCTATCTGGATTCCCTTGGATTGGACGACCTTAACTGCGACTGCATCACCACGCACATTGTGCGGCGTCAGAGCCACACAAGCCAAAACCCACCACCAAGCGAACATCTATATGGAGAAAGAATTTGATGCAATTAATGTTTAATTCATTGATTTAACATAATTTCCCCAAAGAAAATTAATATTTAGAACAAAATAAATTCATAATAGTTCTAATTTAGATACGGAGAGAGCAAATGTATATATCTAAATTTTGCAGTCGTCAGGAAATCACCAGTGATACATATAAATTACTACCGGAGTATTTTGAAAAATACATGAAATCTCTCAGTGCGAACAGTGATTTTTCCAAATCCTCAATTGTAGGTTTATGAAAGCAACGATCCTTTGTAATTAAATTTATAATAAATCTAGTATCTCGCCAAAGTGCCACCAAACCACTAACATTTCTCTGTGAAGTTAAAATATCAGTCCTCAGATTAAATAACTGCTGGAAATTTACCGCAATTCCACGAGACATTTTTGCGTCTCTCGAAATGCAATGGGCTAGACTAATATGAGACGGACATGACAAGTCACTTTGCACGTGGATCAACTGCATTCTGTATTTCTCTGTAAAAGCGGAAAACAAATACACAGAATTACATTACAACACAACAACAAACAACGGTCAGCGCACCAACTTCAAACGAAAATGCAATGAACGAAATCAATTAAACAATTAAAAATTTATCTTTTACGTTTCTATAAGCAAAATAAAATTATCGGGATGTTCACAGTGTTTGCGCCTCGGAGTATCGAAGAGTAGTTTTGAATATTCGCGCTGTCGTCGTTCAGTTGTCGCCGAGACAGCGTCCCTTCGCGCGGCTAGTGGCTTGCGTGCGTAGTGCCAACTTCTACTGGAGCGGATGCTGTGCGGGGCATATAGTTCTAGGTTTAAAAGGAATTATGGCTAGTCATCCCTGCTATGTTTACATCATGTCGGTTTGTGGCGTGTAATGTTTATATTCTATGATGGTTAATTATACCTGATTCATTCCGAAATATTTATAGTTAAGTAAGTATGTGTTATAAGTTGGTAGTTATCATCTGCTCTCCCGCGAATGTCTGTTCTGGAGATGGCCCCGGCGCCAGTCCGAAACCCTTACTATGCACAAAGTTGGTTCCACGGGGGCCCTGCATGTTGGACTCGGCAGTGTTCGTCGAGCTTGCATCGTAAAACGTGTCTCCTATCAATGGCTGCTCCGTATGTGCCTGTGCCGCATGTGGCTATTGCCGCTTAATTTCTAATTCCTAGGGGGCTCCAGGGGGTGCCTGTAATTGTATGCGGACACTGTTTCGCGCGCGCGTCTAGTGAGCGCCGCTTTAAGAGGTTTGCGCGGCTTGCGCGTGACTGGCGTAGCGGAAAATTTCGATTCCAATGTCATCCCGTAAGTCCGGACCTTATGGGTAACCCATGGTACCTATGCGCCGTATGCGGGATGTCGACCTGTGTAAGTAGTATTCTGTTGCTGCGGTAATTACCGTCGAAAATCATTGTCGTAACCTAGTACTGGTAATCTTATACAGGTACGGTATGGAGTTATACTCCCCGCCGCACCTGCCGCAGTACAAGAGTCCGCCCCCGTCCCGTCCATGGCCTCTCCAAGGCCCCAACCCTTGGAGGAGGTTATTCTGGGGCCGGGGTGCGGCCCGTGCTGGGCTGTAGAAGACGAGCTCGATGCAACTGACCCCCTAGGGGACCTAAAAATGAAGTTGGAGGAAGAGGAAATTATCGTTATAGACTGAAGGAGCAAAATTTTATGTGTAGTGTTGTGGTGATTTTAGTGTGTTTATGTAAGAGTATTTTAGATTTCATTCGGTTCAAAAGTTATATTTCGTTTCTGTAATTTAATTTAGTGTAAATCCTGGTCTAAAACTCCTTTTTTTTTTTTTTTTTTTTTTTTTTTAAAAAAAAATTTTGAATTAAAATTTGTATTTTTATTTACAGCAGATTTTGTTGTTGTTTTTATTTCTTGAAGGCCTGCTCTGTTGTTGGTGGCTGCGCTATCTAGCGAAACGTGTTGGTTCGTGGAAGTGGAGTGCTTAGTCTGCTAGACGATGTTGGAGTGAGCGCGCTGCTAGTGCAGCCTGGCTAAGGCGGGATAGAAAACCATTTTTGCTTATGCTAGTCTCCTGCGCTCCGCACGGCGTGCATGGACGCGTTCTGGACCACTCTGGTCAGTGTATCGGCGGCCTCAGGGCTGGAGAGTAAGGCGTGTACTTGTGACGAGAGAAAGAGAGAGGGAAAAAAAAATTTCGGTTAAGATGAGCGCGCAGCCTTGCTGCAACTTATACTGCGCGTGCTGTGGAGAGCACGCGGCCACCGGAATAGCGGCCGTAAGCCACCGTGTCAATGCGGCTGGTCCTGGTAAGGTAGACACGCTGCAGTTTCTTAAAGGTCCTTTGTACCTTCTCCCCACGGTCATATCAATTCATTTCGCAGCCCACTGCTTCCGCGCCCCTATCGGGTGCGGGTGGTGTGGGAGGGCCTACCCGCTAGCGGTGGATGCGATCGCCTGCGTGCGGAGGCACCGCCTGAGTGAGTGTATTATAATAGTATATAATAGTGGATTACATATCATTGTAGTTTTGTACATCTCTAAATTATCCCGTATACAGCCGCTGAAGCACAGCGCATTGCACGGCTGTGCGACTGCTTAGTATCGGGTGGTCGCGGGCGGGGGAGGCTTCCCCCCCAATAGCTAGACATAAGAAGAAAAAAAAAGGGGAAGAAAGAAGAAGGAAGAGGAGGGAGAAATTTTTTTTTTCTAAAACTACCTTTTTTGTGTTTTTCGGCCCAATAGACCTTCTAAATTAAACTTTTGATTCCCACCTTTGTGTCATTATTTTAGCAATCCCTTGTATATAATATATATATCCTACTGCACAAGTTAACCTCATTCAGGTTTCTTATATTTACTCATGGTTTACTCATTGACGATAATCATTGACCATTTACCGAAATTATCCATATTTCTGTAAGCACGTTTAATTTTCATGTTAAATTATTTTCTAAATTTATTTTATTTTACTAGTATTGATGTTATCAGTTCCAGGCATTCCGAATTATTCATATCTTTGTATTCACTTTACACAATTTTAAATCTGACGCCGCGGGGTTCTCATACAAAGACTCATTGTTCGCGTAACACTCTCATACAACCACATGGTTTGGGTCCCCTGCGGCAACATAACCCTACAACATGTCGACCATTGTGCATTACTCACAGCCGATCCTAATTCTTTTAGTTTAGTTCCGATACTTCTATAAATTATCATTCTAGTAGCTTTGTCATTTCTCGGTTCCGTAATTTATTTATTCTCATTCTCGGTCTGGGTATCCTTGTTTCCCCATTAATTAATAGTTCTCTCTCTTTCTTTTTATACTTTTTTTTTCGCGAAGAAGATAAACACATAGAATATTAGTAGAGCTAGTTGCAAATCACAGACGTTAAAGTCAGCAATTAATTAAAAAAATTTTCTCGTGTAGGCCTACACTAAAGGTAAAGTACTAAAGAGAAGCTAAGTTGGACATCAAAACTCACCAAAACTCTTTTACACTAACTTAAATTGTAGAGGTACCGCAGTCTTTATTCTCATTCCTAACTTACAGTAAAGAAGTCCAACTTAGGTCTAAAGTATTTTAAAACGAAAGAGTTATAATTTATGTGATTTGCAATTAATTAAGGTTTACCCACTTTGATTTATGGTAGCAAGTTACACATAAATGCAAAGGCAAAGTACCTGGATGGAAGTAGGAGCAACGGCAATTTAGGCAGGATGTTTGTCTGACATCTATATCAGTAAATTGTACAGTTTTTCCGTCATCTAAAGATATTCCTGAGGAAGAATTGGAGGAGACATACTGCCGTGTGGGTCGCCTATCCGACTGGAGTGATAACCATGGGAACGGAGTCCTAACTCCGTCCACCTGAACCAGGAAAACATTAGTATTCACCTTCTTAAAATACGTTTTCCTTTTTATTTTATGTTTCATATGATTCACATGAGTTAACCTGTTTCTTACCCTACCGTTGGGTTCCTTGAGTCCTACTATATAAACTAATTTTGAAATTTTCTTCTTTACAACTCCTAATTTATATTTAGGTTGAAATTTTAGGGGATTTGATTTTGTAGCTTTTCTCTCTTTAAATAAAAACACCGCTTGCCCCTTGGCAAAGGAAACATCACTTTTGTTCTTATCATACCTCTTCTTGTATGTAAATCTAGCGTCAGCTTGACATGCTTGTGTTTGGCTTCGTATTAATTGAAGTGTTTTCATTCTCTGTTGTAGCGTTTGTTGTTGTGGAAGGACTGATTTAAGAGTTGCTGGGTCGTCAAGTATTCTACCAAAACAAATCTGATGTGCACTTAATTTTGTTGACAAACCTGGCATCTTGTTGAGATGGAACTGGATAAAAGGTAAGTATTCATTCCATTTCTTAAATCTCGACTGCTTATTATCAATCAAAAACCTGAGCGCATATACTACCCTTTTCACTTGTGACTCTACCCTACCACTAGAAAAATGAGCATAGCTTGGGCTTACAATAAGTTCAATACCTAATCTTTCAAGAAATGCTTTCATTACTTTTGATTTTGATTGAGGGCCAGCATCAATATGCAAAGTCCTGCATAAACCATTCATTGAAAACCATTCCATTAAACCCTTAATAAGATTATCTGTAGTAGGCTTGTCACAGGCTTTTAATAAAACTAGCTTAGAAAAACTGTCACTTATAACTAAACATAGCTTATATTTAGGATGTCCACTATGAATATGAGTGAAGTCAGCATTAATGTTTTCAAACACTTCTGTTGAAATGTTTGGTTTCAATTTCCCATAATTCTTAAATGCTAATTTATGCCTACTACAAACCACACAAGATTGAATATAATTAGTTACCCATTCTTCCATATAAGAAAAATAGTAGTGTCTACGTAAAACTAGGAGCATTACACTACGTCCACTATGTAAACTCAAATCGTGAAAGAGTTTTATTAAACTATGTATAAGTGAGGCTGGGACAACCGTTCTAGGTTGGTCAGTATTAGTAACGAGTAAGCCTTTCCTCAATGCAAACTTAGGGACGCCTTTAATCCTTTCAGTTCTTAACGTTGGGTTACCTTTAGAGTCAAATGTAGATATAATTTTGAGTAGCTGTGGGTCTTCTCGCTGAGCTGCAATGAAATGTGAAAGCGCTGGTATTCTGCTGCTCTGATAAAAGTCAACACTAAGCTTACTCTCTAATTGTTGTCTGATTTCCATTAATATTTTACCAAGCATATTTTGAGAGATTATGTTTGTGCATTTAGCACACAAACATGTTCCTAAAAAGTTGTCACAGTGATAATTACCATTAATTAATAGGTTAGGTAAAGTATCTAAAAGTAGAATTGCCATAATAGTATTCTCACAGAATTTAACTTTTAAACAGGTTTTCAGAAAGTTAATATCAATTACATCTAAATCATTGGTCTGTTTAGCCCTGCTTTCTGCTGTTACTGGATTCTTGGCTTGAGAGACGAATCTATGTTGAGCATTGGACTTAGCCATATTGCTCGCCAAAGCATGTGTGACAGAGGGATAGCTATGGTTGTTTACAAAGATTTTAACTGGAGACGAATTAGAAAGAAAATAATAACTGCCTATAAAGCTTCAAATAATTTTGTCACTCTTTGTATTACAGAACTTTCTCCAAAAGTCAACACTGTCACTCAACGTCTTCTGCTGCTCTGTGGCCTTCGCCGAGGCACCGCCTTCCATCGCTCCGGCCTGCTGCGCCGAACGGTCGAAATTAGTTCGGCTCCGCTTAGAGATGCCCGATATCGATACCAAGTATCGGAATATCGATACTTTTCACCGATATATCGATAAAAAGGTATCGATTCTTCCGCTTTTCGATATAGCTGAAATCGATACTTTTAGGCCGGATATCGATGGTATCGGTACATGGGGAAACGTCGGAAAAGCTAAAATCTTTACTCTGTGAGCAACTGAGTCGCGACTGGTCGCGACTTACTTGAACTGCCGAATGGCTCGGCTCGGTGCTCGCTCGTCGCTCGAGTCGAGCGAGACGAAGCCGACCCGGACAGGCGGTTGCTGCGCATGCGCGTTCCCCCACTTCTTTCCTCTTTTCAAGACTGCCAACAGCAGCACTGTAACTGCATAACACACTCAACGAAACGCATTGATTGCGTATATCATAATATCAGGTTACTGCAAGGATATGATATGACGACGAAAACATACAAATTTAATATCAAAACGAAACTTTTATTGATTAGGGCAAATAATTTGAAGTGAACATTTTGTCGTTGCGTCAAGGCCAAGGTTGGCACCATAACCCAAAGCGGCTGATTGTTCAGAGAAGGCAGTGAGTGAGGTTGTGTAGCGCGTTTCAGAACCTGTTTTAACTTGTCGAGATCAGTCAAGTCAAGAGCTGTGATTTTATTGTGAGAGTGATTTTGTATGAAATGAAACTATGGCTCCAGGCAAGAGTGATGTCTGGAAACACTACGACAAACAAGCTAATGGCACGGCTGTGTGTCGCAAGTGCAATCACTCGATAAAAACGTCTTCTAATACCACAAATGCATGGAAACATCTAGAGCAGAAACACGATATCTATCGTCCTAAGAAATTGCCATCCAAATTACCATCCAATGCTGATGCGGAAGATGATGAGCAGGCAATCTTTGACAACGCACCAGTCGTACCCGAGGTAACCTTAACCTAATAGAAGTTTCTGTAGTCCGACTGCTGCAAAAAGTAACCTGAAACCGCCCGCCAGAGCAAGGCGCGGGCTACGAGTTCGAGAGAGAGATCCAGGGTACTCCTTGCAGGAGTCGGACTTTAGAGACGTATTTGACGCCGAAACAACGTCAGTTTTTTTTTTCTTCTACTGTATTTTCACATTTAAGGATTGTCAGCGGCCATCTGGTAGTGGTAGCGCGAGTCGCACAACTACACTCACTTCGCTACTTGGGAGGAAGAGGAAATCAGATGGTGATCCTCTTACCTCTCCGCCAAAACAACCGACGCTGCAAGAGTCCTTCCATAGGGCTGATTCCTTTAAAGGTACGGTCCCGACGTGCACGTAAAGCGGGTTGCGCCATTCGGTGCCGGCCGCCCCGATTCTCATTTCCGCGCTGTTCCGTTCATTGTTTCAGCGGGTGGAGCTCGTGCGGTTGAACTTGATGAACAATATCTCTACATGGTAATGAAAGATAACATGCCTCTCAGAACTGGCGAGAAGACTGGCTTTAAGGCTTTTGCCAAGAAAGCCGTGCCCCTCTGGAAACCCCCGGGGCGCAACAAGACGACCGCCATGATGGAGTCTAAGTACGAGTCGCTCTCTACTCTAGTCAAGAATGCCCTTTCCGAGTTACCATCCGTGTGTTTGACGGCAGACTGTTGGACTGAGGGGCACAACACGACGAGTTTCCTTGGAGTGACGGCTCATTTCCCGATTGAAACAGAACTGGAGTCTGCTATTTTGGGGGTACGTCTGCTAAGGGAAGGACATACCACTGGTTACTTAAGTGGCCAATTTCAGGAGGTTTTGGATACATGGGGCCTAGAAACAGGAAGAGTCAGCATGGTAATCACAGACAATGCTCCCAATATTGTGGAAACTGTTCGACGCGTATTTGGCACTGATAAGCAATTAGGGTGCTTTGATCATACCCTGAATCTCATTCCCAAAGCAGCATTGGGATACAAAACGGTCGACAAGGTTCTTGTCCCTTGTGTGCCTGGAGCCCCAGAGCTTCTTGGCAAAGTGAAGAAAATAGTGGCATTTTCTCACAGAAGCTATAATTTTAAAAACGAACTCACTAGGATCCAAATGGAGAAAGGGAAGACCGAAGGTACGGCGCTTTCTCTGCTTCAAGATGTACCGACGCGTTGGGGCTCAACCTACATAATGCTGGAACGTTTCCTGGAGATGAGAGAAGTTATTGCAGTGGCGGCCTTGAAGTTTCCCAGCGAAGTAACCATGCTTACCGCAGCAGAGATCGCCACGCTCGAGATCATGAAGTCTATTCTTGCGCCCTTTCACTTTGTGACCAAAGAAATGTCGGCGGATCAAACCGTCACCGCCAGTAAGGTCATCCCTATGGTCTCCTTAATCAGAAAGGTAAATTCTATTACTTTACTATAGGTGCAGATGAGTAACGCGGTGGGTGCTTTTACCACAAGTTAAATCATTATTTCTTTCAGGAGCTGCAGAAAATGTCAATTCCACGGTCGGACGACTTAGCTACTCGCTTTTACAAATTTACTTGCGCCGAGTTCGACCGTCGGTTTGACAAAATTGAACAAGTTATGCCCCTTGCCATTGCGACATTGCTGGACCCGCGGTACCTCCGTTCATATTTTCAAGATATTACTGGCGTTGCAAGGGCCAGAGGGCACATTGAGGAAATGGTGAAAAAGCACATTAGAGAAAGTGTTAATGCTGCAGAGGCAGAGCTCGCTGCTAGAGTTCCAATCAGAATCGAACCTGGCGTGGGCGAGGTGAGTAACGCGCAGGTTTCACTAAACAATTTCCGAAAATCGTAAATGTGATGCCCTGTGCCCTTTGTTACAGGCTACCTCAACTTCAACTGCTCGCCGCTCTCTCTGGGATGAGCACGACGAAAGGATTGCGCGGGAGTACGTGAACCAGACCACGGACGACATCGGAGGGAAGGCCCGTACTGAGCTGCGGGCGTTTCTGGATCGAGCCCCATCTCCTAGGACCGCCAACCCACTCAAAGTTTGGGAAGGCATACGCCACGAAAACCCGAATTTGTACAAGGTTGCTCGCGTCTTCCTGAGTATGGTGGCAACGTCTGTTTCGTGCGAACGTATGTTTTCGGATGCAGGCAACATCTTAAATGACAAGACTAACCGTCTTACCCCAACTCACCTGCAGATGAGACTTTTCTTGCTTAAGGTTTCTGATTCTATTTGGGAGTTTGCTATGTCCTGATCGCTTGTCGGTGCTTCCCTTGCCTAGTTTCAGGATTTTGATTCTCCTCTTGTTGCCATTTTAATGTGATTTTTTTGAGACTGTTTAGTGTAACAGATTTAGTTTTTATCGAAGCATTAATAAACGTGTTTCCAGTCTTTCAATGTGTTTTTTTTTTTAATCCTTTTTTTTAAAAAAAAAAAAAAAATCCTTATTTTTGTCAAATATCATATGATATTATCGGAATATCGATACTTTTTTCCGATATATCGATACCTAATATCGGAAGGATCCGATACTATCGATACCAAAGGTATCGATATTTTTTATGCGATATGAAACTCTAGCTCCGCTGCTCTCCCTCTCCTCGGCTGCCACCCGAGGAGTGGGGGCCGTTCGGGGCCTCACTTCGTCGCTCGCTCGGCTCCGCCGGAGGCGAACTCCCTTCCACGCGCGCCTCGCTAGCCTCGCTAGCCTCGCAGCCAACCGTTTCACCAGGATGAGAAACTGCGCGCGCATGTGCCTCGGTAGCAGACGACGTAGACTCAACGAGACTGGACTTCGGATAATTACCAGCTTGGTTCTGCCGTACTTCACCGGCTTTGCTATTACCGCTGGGGAGCTGAGAAGCAGAAAGATTGGGAAGAAGACTCTGCTGTTGGAGCTTCGCAGCGCGGCGGGTTAGTACTGGGAAAATATCATTATTTACCAATTTAGTCACAGGACTGTCAGGGATTTTTACATCATCAGCTGAGGGATTTGGAGGTTCTAACCTAGACAATGAGTCTGCCACTCTGTTTTGTTCAGATTTAATAAACTCAAATGAAAAATTAAATTGAGACAAATAGGCTATAAATCTTTCGAAAGGAGGTTTTGGATTTTGCATAGCCAAGAGATATTTTAGACTTGAGGCGTCTGAGACAACGGTGAATTTATTGAGCAACAGTAATTCATAACTAAAGTAGCGAATAGATTCAAACAACGCCAAAGCTTCTTTATGATAAGCACTATAAAGACTATATCTGCCCGTAATAGCTTGACTGAAATATGCAACTGGTAAATATTTATCTTGCCGTTTTTGAGCTAGCATTGCTCCTAAGCAATCCTTTGAAGCGTCGATAAATAGTTTTGTTTCTAAATTTTCATCAAAGAGAGCCAGAGTGGCTTCTGAAAGGAGGTGATTATATAAGCTTTCAATGAATGCTTTATCCTTATCTGTCCAGACAAACGGCAATTTCACTGAAAATCTATCGGCGTGACTTCGTGCCTTATTAGGGGCGTGAATAAAGTGTCACGCCAAAAAACGGCATGACAAAAAAGTCATGCCCAAAATCGGCGTGACTCAGAAATTCACGCCAATTTTTGGCGTGAATTTCCTGTCATGCCGGTTTTTGGCATGACTTTTGTCGTCAAACGCATTGCTATTCACGCCACATGACGGCGTGACTCACATGTCATGCCGTTTTTCGGCGTGAATTTCCAGTCACGCCAGTTTTTGGCGTGACTTTTTGCCACGCCATAATTTGGCCATGTGTCCGACCGTAACATTTTCAGTGTTCTCTGAAACCATATCATTATAAATTTTAGTTTTTACTGCAAAGTTTTTAATATAACGCCTAAAATAACTGAAGTAGCAAATTGTCGATTTTAGTTGTGCAATATTTTTTGGAGTTGCTAGAGGAAGAAGGGGACGGAAGCGAGAGGGGTCAGGTCGTACCGACTCCCCTGCTTTTATAATTAGACCCAAACAAGGAAGTTCATTTTTAAACAAAATAGCTTTACTGGGGTTTAACCTCAAATTGTTATCTTTCATTCTCTGCAATGTTTTCTCAAATAAGTCAAGCAAACCTTCAAAGTTAGCTGCCCCGATAAGTATATCATCCATAAAGTATCGGGAGGGAAGATTTTTCAGAACAACTGACATTGCCATTTGTGCAAATTGGGGGCTTTACGATAAGCCCTGGGGAAGTCGACAATAGACAAATGCTTTATCTCTATGAGTGAAGCCTAGCAGCGATTTACTACTTTCGGAGATTTTAATTGTGAAAAAATAATTTACTACAACCATTGTACAAAGGAGTTTCTTGTCGGCAGCATAGGACAAAATATCTTGAATTGTATAACTTTTAAAATTTGGCTTTTCTAACGTTTTATTTAAAAGTCTGGAATCAAAGAGGACTCGCCCAAGTGGGCGTTCTGGTGTTGAGTCTCTCTTTTCAATTACAAAGAAAGGGAGGGTGACTGTACTGGGGCCTTCTTCCACAACACCCCACTTAATTAATTTATTTACTTCGGTATCAGCAATAATACGCTGTCTTGAAGAAAGAGGCCATTGTCGTCTAAAAATGGGTGTTGGTTCTTTTTGTTGCAGTTGGACCGTTACATTGGGAATAGTTTTACCGGATGTAGAGAATAACCGAAGACATCAGAGAATTTATTGAGGACCTGTTGGACTAATTCTCTTTGGTTTTCGTCTAAATCTGAATTATCTAACGATGGTAATGCTGGACGACCCTCGTCATCCAGAACTGCATTACATTGAAGGTCCTCGCCTTCAAGTTCGTCAAAAAGGAAAATATCGTTATCTACTGCAAATTTTATATCTGCTAAACTAGCGTTCGTTAATCTAGCAGGGCGCAACAATTCCAGGCGTCACTGCGGAACTGAAACAAAAAGAGCCAATTTCGATATTTAAACGCCAATGGCCGCTTTCGGCTAAACAAAAGAAAATTGCTAATCACCAAATTTCTAAACTTGCTGAGCAGGGTGTAGTAGAAGAGGGACCTAGTAATGTAACCCTTCCATTTTTCGTCATAGAAAAAAGAAATTCTACAGCAGAGCACCCTATCGGCAGAGTCCTTTTTGACTCGCGCCTCTTGAATAAAACATTAGAGAAACCTAATTACAAAAGTTACACAATACAAGATGTATTGTCTTTCGCAGCAGATAAGAAATTACTTTGCACCATGGATGTTGTTAACTATTTTTTCACTATCAAAATGTCTGAGGATAGTAAATTATTGCTGGGTTTTACTCATAATAATAAAGGTTATAGGTTTGCCAGGTTACCACAGGGGCTTTCAATTTCACCAAGTGTAGCACAATCAGCTATGGCCCTAGTCCTTAAAAATTTGGGAGCTATCTACTTTATGGATGATATCCTTTTAGGTTCAAAAAGTTTTGAAGGTTTGCTCGATTTGTTCGATCAAACACTGCAGAGAATGAAAGATAATAATTTGAGGTTAAACCCCAGCAAAGCAATCCTGTTTAAGAAGGAACTTTCTTGTTTAGGCTTGATTATCAAAGCAGGGGAGTCAGTACGCCCTGACCCCACTCGCTTCCGCCCGCTGTTGTCTCTCTCCAATCCTAAAAATATTGCTCAGTTAAAATCTACCATTTGTTATTTCAGTTACTTCCGGCGATACATTAAGAATTTTGCAGCAGACACAAAATACTACAATGACATGGTGATAGAAAAACTGCCGTTTGTTTGGACAGAAAAAGATAGGACTTTTATCGAAAATTTGTATAGTCACCTTCTTTCCGAAGCAACCTTAGCATTGTTTGATGAGAATTTAGAAACTAAACTCTTTATTGACGCTTCAAAAGATAACCTTGGGGCAATGCTATCCCAGAAGCGGAGTGGCAGATATTTGCCAGTTGCTTATTTCAGCCAACCTGTAACAGAAAAACAAAAACACTTCAGTGCTTTTCATAAAGAGGCAATGTCATTGTTTGAAAGTGTAAAATATTTCCAATCAGAGTTGCTTTTGTTAAATACATTTATAGTTGTGTCAGATGCGTCATCTCTGAAGTATTTGCTACAAATGGAAAACCCGAAGGCACCTTTTGATCGGTTTATAGCATATTTGGCACAGTTCAACTTTACTTTTGAGTTTATTAAAAGTGACCAAAACAAAGTTGCTGATGCTTTGTCCAGGATAGATCCGCCAGAGAAGACAGCAGAAAATGTGAAAATCCCAGACAGTCTTGTTACAAAATTAATAAGTAATAATATTTTACAAGTACTCACCCGTCGTGCAGCAAAAGAGCAGGAGAGAGAGGGGGCTCAAACCCCTTCAAGCTCTCACCAGTATGACAAGGGAGCCGGAGAGGTTAAGTTAGAGTTTGTAAACAAACAACCTTTCTCAGCCCCGTCGTCTGCTCCGCCGCGGCGCTCTCCTCGCTTTAAGTCCCCGTCGGGCGGCGAGGTAGGTGGCGAGGCTAGCGGAGAGCCGAGCAGCACGTTCGGCGAGGCAGGCAGTGCCCCCAGCGCCGAGGCGCGTCGGGCAGAGAGCGCGCCGGGCGTGACGTCACGTTCCGAGTCGGGCAGCGACCCGAGGGGCAGCGCAAGTCAGGCAGAGAACGCGCCCGCGGTGGAGACGCGGAGCGGGCCGATAGAAGGCGGTGCGTCGACTCGGGAGCAGCAGACGCCTGTAGTAGACATTTGGAAATTAGAAAAATTATTATCAAGTGATCAGACAGTTAAAGAATTCACGGGTCAATTTTACTTTTTGTCAAATTCTTCACCAGTAAATATTTCCGTAAATAATTACAATTATAAATCGGTGGCGCATGCCTTGGAAAGCAGGAAAGCCAAAACAAAAAGCCACCATAAGTTTATCTCAGAGGCCAAGGATCCAGTAGCAGCAAAAAGTAGGGCTAGTTTAGGCCTGGATGACACCAAAATTGATCTTAAATTTTTGAGAACCTGTCTCGAAACTAAGTTTTGTGAAGATTCAATTATGTCCACATTACTGTTGGACACTTACCCTAAAATGCTTGTGAATACTAACTATCAGTGTGATAATTTTCTGGGCACTTGCTTATGTGAGAAATGTGTTAATGTATATTCAAAGAATAATTTAGGAAAAATTTTAATGGACATAAGGCAACAACTAAGGGAGGTATTAGAGGGAACATGTTCTCAGAGCAGCAAAATTCCAGCGCTTGAAAAATTTATAGCAGCTCAAAGAGAGGACCCCAGGTTGTTGCAGATAATATCAACATTTGACTCAAACGGTAGGCCAACCCAAAGGACAGATAAAATAAATGGCGTACCAAAATTTGCTTTGAAAAGTGGCTTGCTGGTGACAAACACAACACCACATAGAAGTGTTGTTCCAGCTTCTCTCACGAGCTCAGTTATTAGGCTTTTCCACGATTTGAGTGTTCATAGTGGACTTAGTATAATGCTTCTGGTTTTGCGTAGACATTATTTTTTCTTTCACATGGAAGAATTAGTTAAGGACTATGTCCAGTCTTGCCGGGTGTGCAGTAGGTATAAAATAGCATTTAAGAATTACGGTAAGCTAGAATCAAAAGTTTCTACTGAAATTTTTGAAAATATAAACGCTGACTTCACTCATATTCATAGTAGTCCCAAATATAAACAATGTTTAGTTATTAGTGATAGTTTCTCTAACCTAGTTTATTTGAAAGCTTGTAGTAAGCCTTGTACAGATTCATTAATCGAGGGTTTAATGGAATGGTTCTCTAGGTATGGACTCTGTAGAAGTTTGCATCTAGATGCGGGACCCCAGTCGAGATCGAAGGAATTTATACAATTTATTGAGAGGTTAGGTATCCAGCTAATTGTAAGCCCATCGAATGCTCATTTTTCTAGTGGTAAAGTGGAATCTCAGGTCAAGAGAGTAGTTTCTGCACTACGATTTCTATTAGATAACAAGAAATCTAACCTACAAAACTGGCATAAATTCTTACCTCTAGTGGAATTTAACTTGAATAAAATGCCAGCATTGGCGACAAAGCTGAGCGCACATCAGATATGTTTTGGTAGGATCCTCGAGGAGCCAGCAACACTAAAATCAGTACTCCCACCCAGCACTTCACTACAACAAAGAATAAAAACACTTCAGTTAATACGCAGCCAAGCGCAAATAGGACAGGTGAAAGCACGAAATACTTACAAAGAGAAGTATGACAGGAACAAATGCGATATTACTTTCCGCAGGGGACAAGCGGTGTATGTTTACTTTGAAAGAAAAGCGACAAAAGCAAATCCTCTCAAATTTCAACCTAAGTTCAGAATAGGGGTGATTCGGAAGAAAATCTCTAAGGTAATTTATATTGTAGGTTTCAAGGATAGTAATGGTAGGGTTTGGAATAGAATGACTCATGTAAATCATATGAAACAGAAAATTTTGAGGGTAAAGGCTCCAAAAGGGGAAAACGACAGTGTTTTTATAGTTAATATAGAGGGTACGGGAACGACACTGTTCCCACTAACGGCTCATTCCGGTGAACGGTCCAGGCAAAGCTCTCTTTCTTCTCTTTCTTCGTCTGGAATTTCATCGGATGAACATTCTAATGTCTGTCTGAGTGATGCAGCTGTGCGACAAAAGTTTTGTCTGCAATGCTATCGCTCCTTTTCTCAAGCTGGCAGCTTGCCATCAAAATCCCTTTGCATAGATTGCTATGACAAGGAGCATTGGACACCTTTCGAGTGAATCAAAGTGACGTTGCGCTTTGAGAATTAAAGTACTATTAGAACTAAATTGGACTTCCTTACTGTAATTTTAATTTTGAGAATAAAGACTGCGGTACCTCTAGTTTTGTAAGTTTAGGGTAAATGACGAATGGAGAGTTCTGATGTCCAATCTAGTATTTCTGTGGTAGTTTAAGCCCAGTACAGGCCTGTACGACCCAAATTTGTGAGCATTCATACGCGCTGTGTCCGGATTTTTTTTTTTTGAAGTCTTTCTCTTATCTCTCTGTCAAAAGGGGGTCGGGCTGTGGCAGCGTCCGACCACCTTACCTTTCCTAGTTTTAGGGGGGACATTTTAGGGCTAGGTTGGGTAGCAGGTTACCAGACCGGGGATCACCGGGGTCTTGCGGTGGCAGCGTTCGGCAGCCCGCCCTGCTCTGATCTTGCTACCAACATTTTAGGGTTAGGATGCCCAGCGGGGCTTAACAACATGCGGTTGTATGAGAAATAATAATATTCAAATGAGCTCAAATTTGCATAAATGGATACATAAAGGAATGTGGGGAAATGAGAATACCCATCGAGAATAATTAAATGAATAAATAAACGGGAAAACAGGGAATCCTCGCGAATTAGAAATGAAATAAGTGTCTAAATGGGGAATAGGATATCAAAGTCAATATCGAATATTAACTGGGGAATGTTTGAATGTCGTTTCACTATGATTTAAGCATGAGTCACACAAACGAAGGGAAATTAATTCAATTTTGGTCAAAGTACAGAGTAATTTACGGGGATTTAGCAACGGCTAATCGGAAAGGTCAACTTCCTCCATTTTAATTTCTTCCTTTACTTCAGGCTCAACAGGGGGAGAAGGAGGACCTGGTTGCAGTGTTCAGGATTTATATTACTGATGTTAGTGGTAGTAAGGGGTATCTACGGTGGATTTTGCAATTTGAGGTCGCGGAGCCGGACGCGGAACCGTCCAGGCAAGTCACACAGACATGTCCAGCGGGACATAGGGGTGCCTGATTAACAGGAGCCTCATACATAACCTATAAACAACAAAATGGTAGCACCTTTTTTTTTAGGAATTGTTGGGGAAAAACAACAACCAGAAAACAGACAGCTGACTATTCACACACAAGCTCGAGTCGCACAGCGAGCAGATGTACGTTCGGAGCGTGAGCTATGTCCACACTGCAAATGTCGCGAAGCTGTGGCGCGCGCGAGCCGCTAAGGCATACTGGTGGTAAAAATTGTTCGGACCCATAGTCTGCACGAATCCAAAACAACTTCCACAAAAACGCAGCGGCATCTGACGAAACGGCACAAGGCAATACGTGGCAATACAGATCTGCACGACAGACGCCATGTTCTCAACGCTAGGAAGAAAATCTGCCGGCGTTAGCACTTTTGATACAGGGACTCAAGGCAGCAGTCATACGACACACACCGCGATAGAATAATGGTTTATTAACATGTTCAAAAAAAAAAAACGGTGAAAACAACACTCAAGGAGTACTAGCAGTTTTCTTCTCAGTTTTTTTTCCCCTATCCCTTTTGGTACCTTTCATTGATCACGGCGTTTGGTATTGAGTCGGTGTACGGCTGGTGCGTTTTGTATTGCTCTTTGTGTGATCCATGTCTCTTTCCACTTTCAGAGACATGCAGATCATCCACGTTCAGGGAGACCTGTTTAGTTGCCCTCAGCATATCTCCATGGCGCACTGCATCTCCTACGATGTCAAAATGTCTCGCGGTATCGCAGTGGCATTTCAACGCTATTTTCATCTCAGAGACGAGATTATTGCCTCGCCTAGACTCGTGGGTGGTGCAGTCGCCATTTGGCGAGAACCTAAATTCATCGTAAATTTAATAACTAAGTACCGCTGCTTCCACAAGCCCACGGTCGACGACCTGCGGCGGTCGCTGGTCGCGCTGAGGGACTTCATGGCCTTCAATCGCCTCAGGGAGATAGCCATGCCTGAGATCGCGGCAGGTCTGGACGGAATACCGCTGGATTTGACGATAAATATGCTATATGAAATTTTCTATAATACTCCAGTTATTATTTATATGTATCATATTTAACCTGGCGACTGCAAAAACCTTATTTTTTTCTTTTCTCTCTCATTTTATGTTAGAAGCAGCATAGGATCAATAGAACCAGAATTTTGTGATTGTTAGTTATCTTACTGAAGCATAGCTGAATCGTGTAAATATTGTCTACTTTCTCTCTCTTCCAGTGAGGTTTTGAAATCTCTTGATCGCTGAGCAAGTGGATTCTACCATGTGGGGGCTAGTGGTTTGTCTTACTGTCTTAGTACTGAAAGGGGATGCTCTGGTGAAATTCGACCCAGGCGTTGTGTTCAAAGAAGTAAAAACCCCAGTACAAACATCTAGCTACACGGTACGGTATAAATTGGATGTGAACGCCCACGCTTTAGACTCTCTAAGTGAAATTGATAGTTTGGAAAAAATATTGATCAAGGGTACTGAGGATTTAAACGACACTATCAGGGGCACCTGTACTGTTTTGAGGGACGTTCACCGGCAATTGGGCTCTCATTACGACGCCGTGGCCCATAAAGCTCATCTCTTGCGACGTAAACGGACCGTTAACCCTTTGGCATTTATTGGTGATCTTCTAGGTTGGTGTTGTTCAGTAGCAACAAAGGATGACATTGCAGTGGCGCTGGAAAATGACGATCTTATTCAGTCACAACTTGATACACTCTTCGACTCCCTCGGCGAGGCGATCAATGTTACCCAAATTAATAATAATAAATGGACAGAATTTATGGCAAATACTCATTCTCAGTTCCTAGATATTGATAGAGCCCTTACTCGTATTCTCAATTCAAAATCTCAGATGTTCGACTGGTTTACTCATGTAACTCTACGGTCAATTTCCAGCGCTGCTGAAATGGTCTTAAAATTACTCATGGCGGAACGCCTTGATCAAATTTACGCGTCTTGTACACAGAACCAAATACCGTTGAACGTCCTACCGCCCGAAACTTTATCAAAAGAATTGTCCGAAATTAATGCCAGGCTAGCTCCTAATGCCAAAATTGCAATTAGAAGTGTCTCGGCGCTGTATAAATTGAACATTGTGACCTGTAGTTTTAATGACGGCTCAATAGATATCGTCGTAAAATACCCAGTACACCATGCAGTAGAAACATGGAAAATTGTGGACGTCCAACCGACGCCATTTGCTTTTAAGAATAATGTCTGTAAAATTTTGGCTTCTCCTACGATGATTGTTGTTAATGGCTCATCAATTAGGTTGTTATCAGAAACACAGCGTGCCCATTGCCTCGAAAATTACATTTGTCCATTGCCCAGGGAAACCTCGCAAAACTTATTGTTAGGCGCTTGCATTCAGACATTGTATAATGGCGAACTCAATAATATGGACTCAATCAGGAATTTCTGTAAATTTCAGTGTACGCCGTTCTCCGGTACAGAGGTTTATGCTGTGGGGCTAAATAACTACATTATTGTTCATCCTCAACAAAATCTCTCTGTCATTTGTCCTTCGTATGTATCGGAAATCGAGCCTGTTAGCGTTGGTGCAACCAAAATCAACATACCGTGTGATTGTGTCTTGAAGACTGAAAATTATGTATTAATAGATGTACAGAGCCCTTGTGACCCTAGGCTTAGCAATGTTTTTAATAATACGGTCATCCTTCCTTCATTGTGGTCCAAACAGAACAGGCCTTGGAGTAAAGAACCGTCCAAGTTTGTGCACATGGACACTTCTGTCAATAGTGTAATTTCTAAAAATTTAACATTTGTTATTCCTGAGTTTGCTTCTATGTCGGGTCCCACTAGGCCCCAAAAGAGGGTCGTTTCGGTCCTACCGGACTATCAAATTAGTATCTTTGCGTTCTGTGGTGTGCTTCTGGTCCTACAAATTGTTCTGTTTGTTTGGATGGCATTTATACAAAGATCTATTTGCTCTTGTTGTTCATATGCTTTGACACCGAAGCCGACGTTTTCCCAAACAACTAGGTCTAGGAAAAGGAAAGCTGCCGAAACCCGGGACAGGGATCCCGACGAAATTGAATTAGAAACATTTAACTCGCGATATGCGAGAAGGCTTTAGTTGATTACCTTGTGACTGTAATTAGTGTAGGGTACTGGCTGGCGCCGTTGTGCCGGGGAGCCTCACTCCTGTGTGACTTATACTTCGTCGAGGTGCGGCGAGGCGAGTGAGACCCAACTGCGAAGTCCCGCCCAGACCTTCCCGGATCACCAAATTCTAAATTTCTCTCACTTTGCCGAGTCATGTAATGAGGAGGCACAGTCGTTGGCGTGGCCACGGCTGCCCAAGCCAAGTCCTTCGGGAGGCGGCCGGACAGAACTGGGAAGGCGTATGGCGCACCCTATCTCAGCCGAGGGATTTGAGGAAATTACCACGCCGTTAGCTACAAAGAATTTCATACCAAAATTCTCAGTATTGGGCGTTGGTTTTAAGTCCAGGCGCATGACTTCTAAGTACTCCGAACGTCATGCGTACTGTGGGCGGGTGCAACGCCCCCCACAGCACACTGTGGTTACCGTCGGTGCCATTAGCAGTGCCTGGCATCATCATCAGCTAAATTGCGAAAGGAAGAAGATACGGCTCTTTCGCCATCACGGTTCCGACTCAGTTTCTTCGATGAGTCACACGGGAGGCAGCGTCCCTGCCCGGTGGTTAGCCAGTAAGAAGAGAGAGATTAGGTTTAGTAGTTATGTTTCTTCTTAGCGGACAATAATCGGATTGAGACTTCAGGTACCTCTGTGGCCGACAAATTTCGTTGTTCTTTCTGGCCTTTAAGTGCAATATGTCGGGTCGACAATTCTTACACTCCGCGGAGGTTGGAAACCAAAATTTTGTACCTATAAAATTTTGATTCATTCCTTTTGTCATTGTGCTCCATTGCTTCGTGCATTTTGTTGTTATTTGACTTGAATTGTGTACTATTTGTACTATCGTAAGTTTCTTACAACAGCATTAATGCTGTTTGGAAATATTGCTCAACATTGAATCTCTGTATATGACTGATGGACACACACACACATTTCCATTATTAGGCATCTTATGTTAGTTGATTGCTTAATAGTATTTAGGGTTAACAATTTAGTGGCGAGGTCGCCATAGTTTTCGTACTCCGCGGCTGTTACGGGGGCTTATTCAAATGACCCGCCGCTGAGTCGTCTCGTGTCAATCACGGCCATCTGGAGCGGGGCGACTCGGCGCGGCGATGAGGCAGTAGCAGTCGCGGCGGTAGCGCCCGGCGGCGGGCCCTTCGCGAATCCGCGAGGGAGCCCTGGAGCCCGCCGCGGGGCATAGGGTAGGGGCAGTCGCCCGGTGTCGCTTAGATTAAGAGGTGTGTGTCCTCAGATCGATCCCGATTATCTAGAATATAGATCAGTTTAATCAAAGTTCAATCTCCTGTGCCATTATTCCCTTGACCCTCGAACAACCGGAAACCACCACCGAAACAACACCAACATAAACTAATTGAACTACTTTTCAACATGCCTTCTACACCACTCACCATGAACCTCATTGTTCACATATTAACAAACCGCGTTCCCCTACATAGTAATACACTTTTCACTTGCACCATCACGTCGTTAAGCCTTCGCAGCAGCCCGCGTTTGTTCCCTCGTGCTGACGGTTGGCAACGGTAGGATGTGCTAGCCGCGCAGCAGGCCGTGGACTGGCCGACAAATGAACGTCGTGCGCGCGGGAAAAATTTAAAAATACGCATCCCGGCTGACAAACACCATTATCGATCTCCCTCTGTACGAAAAACATCTTACGAGGGCGTTCACCTCCAACTTGCCACGGATATTATAATATTACCAACACATTGTTTTTAATTACGTTTTTTTCCCAGCATTGCATAATCGGTATATATAACTAAATGGGAAAATTCATCGTTGCGAAACTCGTTGCATTCTGTTGGTGTTGGTGCGCTGACCGTTTTTTGCTTTGCCATTTTGTTCTGTAACGACTGTGTTTATTTCTCCATTACAGGATTTAAAAATGCAGCTAATCCATATAAAAGGGGATTTATTTTCGTGCCCTCAGTACGTTTCCCTTGTTCACTGTATTGCATATGACGCCCAAATGGGGCGTGGTATTGCGGTAGCTTTCCAAAACCTGTTTAATCTCCGGGACGAAATTGTAAATTCACCTAGAAAAATCGGAGGCGTAGTGCCTCTTTGGCGAAATAATAGATTCATTTTTAACTTAATCACAAAGCACCGATCATTCCAAAAACCAAAAACTGCTGACATAGAAAACTCACTGATATCTCTTAGAAACTTCATGTATCATCACAATCTCACGCAGATTGCTATGCCTGAGATCTCAGCAGGCTTAGACGAAATTCCGTTGCCGATAATTCTTGATATTTTGCAAGTCACATTTAAATATAGTCCAGTAACGATATATATGTATCATTTGTAGAATCTCTTGACGACTCCAACAGTCCTCTTCTCTTGGCTTTCCGCCTTTATAGTTTATTTCCCTTTGTCAAACATTCTTTAGAAAAATATAATAACAAAATTCTTCCGCTGATCAGAATACCATTCTTTTCCAATGTAAATGGTCCAGATGTAAAAATTAACAATAGACTTTGTCTCTATTTTAGATATGTCTTGGTGGTGGTGTTTACTAACCTTGGCGGCCATGTGGCAGCCGTCAAGCCAAAACGACACTGGTGGAGTAGAAGTCCTCCAGTCCAAAGGTCTTCAAATAATATCTCAACCCCAGTACCTTGTAGCCCATGATCTTGTCCAAATCAACCTAGTAGCGAACTTGCCTTCAATGACAGTGCCTCAAAGCAAAGATGAACTCTCCTGTGACGACATTAAGTCAAACAAAGACGTATGTAACGTGATAGAACACCTCAAAGATGTCAGCCAGAAAATTATTACAGAACTCTCAATGATTTTTAGGAAATTAGGACCAGTAGCAACAAGGCAGAGGAGATCACTGATCCCGCTCATAGGAAAAATTAGATCTTTTATTGAAGGCACGGCAACTGTAGAAATGGTTAACAATGTAATTTCCAACCTCAATTCCCTTGGTCATGACGTTCAAAGTTTGCGAAATAAGACAGCTCAACTTATACCTGTTGTAAATACCCATGCGGTTCACATCCAGGGTTTGTCCAGGTCTCTTCAGGAAATGACGTCAAAATTCTCCATTGCATACAATGTATTGGCACAATCAATGGCGCAATCAGCAACTGATGGCGCGATTCTCTCCCATAAAAATCTCATGATAATGCAACTTCAAACTATGATCCAGCTACTCCAAAGCCACCTAATGGCGATGACAACGGTTTATCATTCTTGCCAATCAGGCCGTTTAGACAGACTGGCAGTAGCTGAAACCGAGCTAGCACGGATTTTGACACAAAAGAATATTTTGCTCAAAGCAGGAGATTTAACACTTGCTATCCCCCCCACTCAAATTGACCTCTATTACTTACTAAATTCAGCTCGTTGTCATCTTGTCAGTCAGACCGCTCTAAACATAACGCTAACAGTGCCAATAACTTCAGTAATTCACAAATGGGGAATTTTCGCCATTAAACCGCTTAAATTCTTGCTAAACTCTCAAACTCGTGATATCCTTAGGAAGACTGTAACAATTGCTACGGACGGAGAATCAGTACGTCCGTTGAATGATCACAATGAACTAGGTACCAGATTTGTCAAAGTTTTACCCAGGATTAGTGACAATAACGAAATAACAAATTGTATTCATAAAATTTTGGTTGGAATGCAAATCGACGAACTTCAGCAGCATTGTCATGTAAATTGCATTCAGCAGTCCGAGCCCACCGTGCAGTATATAGACCAGGATAAGTTTTCTATTCTAAATCCCTCTTCAGAGCTTCATGTGCTTTGTGATAATGCGTTACTCCGTACGGTTGATGTGATGGTTATCAACCTGAGGTTTCAGGTCGGCATGAGATTACCCTGCCATGTCATTGTACTTTAGTTGAAAAGCGAGCGGGCGAACGCACGCTTATTCCAGCAGAAAGCGCGTGTGCAATTCCGCAACTTGTAAATGATTTAGTTAAAGTGGACAACTCCTGGACTGAAATAGGAAATTTCTCATTGTTAGAAGTGTTCGTACCTAAGGACCATGTTCCTGCACTTATAGCTGAAAATGTCATTCTGCCGCCGCTTAAATTAGCGACAGTTGCTCCATTTGCCGACACTGAACCCAAATGGCACAAGCTAGAAATTTATAAAAGCGGCTGGATTGAAACGATCATATTCGCTCTTATTTGGTTGGCAGCCATAGCGGCATTATGTTACTACGTTAATCTCAAGACAGGAATCATTTCCCTGTTCTGGAAATGTGGCAAGCGTGTAGTCACCGACTTTGCTGGGCCAGCAAATGCTGAAAGCCCCCCGCAGGCAACTACGGCTACGGGCCAGTTAAATGAAAATGAAATTGAACTGCAAAGTATGCGCCAACGCGCGGCAGCTAGACTGTGAGGTACATATAGAGTCCCATTTAGAAGATAAGTTAATCATAATTTTTTCTCTCCATTTCCTGTATTTTCAGTAGTGTTTTAGAGTAGGGTACTCAGCAGGCGCCGACGTGCTAGGGAACATGACTCCCGTGTCACTTACTCCGAGAAGGGACGATCCAAGGAAGGACCAACACCCGTCTACCGTTCCCAGGGGCAGCTTTAACTGGATCACCACATTTTCGTAAATTTTCACCCAGAATGCCGAGTCATTTTATGAGGAGGCACAGTCGTCGACTGCGGTCACGGCTGCCCAAACCGAGTCCCTTGATGGGAGGAGGTCGGACAAGCATGGAAGGTGTTTGGCGCGCCTTGCTTCAGCCGAGGGTTTTGGGGAAAACAGACCACGCTACTTGTTAAAACTCGAAATCTACTCTTTCGATTCGTAGTGTTGGTAAAGTCCAAGCGCAAGACTCGCTAGATACTCAGAGTCGCGCGAGCTGTGGTCAGGTCTTCCCTGCCACAGCCCACCGCGGTTTCCTTTGGAGCCTAATGCGGTGTTGTCACCTTTCGGCGTTTTTACAAAGGGATGAAGAACCGACCCCTTTGTCATCAGAACGTCCAACCAACAACACCCGCCTTAAGTCACACGGGAGCGAGCGTCCCTGCCCGGTCGCTTGCAAGTAAGAAGAAAGAGAGTAGGATTCTAGGATTAGGTGACTAAGTTCTTTTAATTAGCCTTATTCCTCGTGTTTCCTTTGATCAATATCAGTAGCTGTAGACAATCACATCTGTAGCATTGTCGGTTTATCAGGAGCAGATTATGTTTCGGTTACCTCCGCCTGTTTTTGCTTAGAGTGCGTTTTGTACCTTTTATTATATAAGTGTTAGGTTAGAAAAAAAATCCAAAAAAAATATATTAACATGGGGAGTAGAGTTAGTTTTGTTTAGGAAATAAAAAGTTTAAGGTCAATTCTGTTGGGTATCTGTACCATAAGGTCATCTTCACGTTTTGTCTGCACTCCGTGTCTCTAATTTTGTTACGTGACATTACCTTGTCGCCAGGATTATTTTTTTTTTCTCTTTCCCCTCTCCTATCTGTGCATTACTGTGTTGTGACCTTGTTTTTTCTCATTGTTGTTTTCATTCTATTATACGAAGGGACGCGTTGAAACGCTTGACCTTGTTTGTTAATTCTTAATGCCGGTACCATGTCGAGGTCGCCAATTTTTGTACTTCGCGGAGGGTGTAAACCAATTTTTTTTAACTCTTTAATGTTTTGTAAAGTAAAAATTTTGTCGTCCACATTTCTCCCTCCACTTAGAAATTACTATTTCACTGTAGGTCCTTGTAGGCGTGGGCGCCAACAATCTTCGTACTCCGCGGCTGTTACGACGGCCTATTCAAATGACCCGCGCTGAGTCGCCGCGAGTCAATCACGGCTATCTAGACCGCGGCGGATCAGCGCGGCGATGAGGCAGTAGCTGTCGCGGCGGTAGCGCCCGGCGGCGGGCCCTTCGCGAGTCCGCGAGGGAGCTGTTTGGATCGTGCCAAACGGAGAGGGTTCAGGAGATCGAGGTAGTTCTCAAGACTAGGTATGCGTTACTGGTGATATATTCTGATACGGGTTTCGGTACAGGTTCGGTCCACACACCTTCACAGTTATAGTGACTCCCGGCGACTGCCCCGAGCCTCTCCCTTCCCTCGGGCTCCAGGGCTCCGCGGGCCGCCAAGGGCCCGGCGGATCGTCGCTCAGCCGGCCTCCGCGCGGCGAGCGTTTACTAGTGGGGTTTTCTATAAGGGTCAGCAGTTTCGCTACCGTAACATCCGCCGAGCTTAAAGATTGTCGCCCGCGACACATACTAAAGGTAAAATTTTCGGTACGTGGCGATAATTGTGAGTTACAAACAAAATTAGTCATAAGTTAAACTAATGATACAAGTTAAGAGGTGTGTGGACCAGATACAAAAAACGTTTTCACAGTACAGGAAACACAAGGTGAAGAGGGAAAAAAAAAATTAATCTACATACGTTTCAAAAGTCAAATGGAGAACAATACACAGTTCACGCACAAAAAGAACATTTTCTACCCCGAACAAAGTTATAACTTAATACCCAGTTATAAGTTTTGATTAATTATTATTCTTGGATGGACTTGACGTAATAGTAATGAGAAGCGCTGTTATTTGAAACTCTACTAGTTTCGAGGGAATAATTGTCAAGTTCCATCAAAATTATTCTAATACTAAACAGAAAAATTATAGCCATGATTACTAGCTAAAATAGCGCTTAAAGTAAAGGCATTTATTTTATAATTATAGGCTAACTAGTATAGTGGTTTACTAATATTACCCTACTCCTAATCTCTTTCTTCCTACTCGTGAGTACCGGGCAGGGCTTCTTCTCCGTGTGACTTTTATTACTACGCCGTGGGAACGTTGGCGAAAGGGCCGATTTCTTCTTCCTTTCGCAAAAATGCTGAGGTGGGCCAGCACTGCTATGGCGCACAAAGCAACCGCAGTGGGCTGTGGCAGGCATTACACCTTGCCACAGCTCGCGCAACTCTTGGTTGTTATGAGTTATACGCCTGGACTTAAGGCCTACGCCACCAAATTTTAAATGTAAATTTACAAGATTTTATAGGTGGCGTGGGAAGTTCTGCAAATCCCTCGGCTAGGATAGAGCGCGCCAGACGCCTTCTCATTTCCGTCCGGCTTCCTCCTATACAGGACTCAGCTTGGGCAGCGTGGCCATGCCTCCGCTGTGCTTCCTCAAAATTGACTCAGCAATTTGACAGAGACATGAAAAATATGGTGATCCAGAAAATTGACGTCCCAGGTAAGGCTCTGCGATGACTCCTTTGGCTCATCGCGCTTCATGTTGTAGGTCACACGTGGGTCACGCCACTAGCAACTACGGTTCTCACTGAGTACCCTATGCTAACTCCTACATTACTTATTTAAGAAAAATAGAGAAAAAAATTAAAAAAACCACTTACTAGTTTATTAATCTATGTCTAAGTTCTACAATCTAGCTGCAGCCCTTTGACGCAATTCCTGTAATTCGATTTGCGACGCGTCTTGGTTTACCGGTTGAGGCTGGGGCGCCGCAACATTTGCTGACCCAGCAAATCTCCTAATCGCGCTACGACCACAGTTCCACAACGATGAAATCAGTCCGGTTTTTGAGTCTACCCAATAACAGATTGCCGCTATTGCAGAAAAACAAATTAACATAAAAAGAATAGTTTCGACCCAGCCTGATTTATAAAGTGGTAACTGCTTCCATGCCGGACCGGTATTGCCAAAGGGCGCAACTGTAGCTAATTCTATTGGCGGTAGAGTCACATTATCTGCCAGAAGCGCTAGTGCATGGCTTCGAGGAACAAAAACTTCGAGGAGCGAGAAGTTGCCCATATCAGACCACGAATTATCTACTTTTACGTGCGCTGTCGTTCCCTGAGGTAAGAAACAAGCACTGCCTGACGGTATTAAGCTGCGGCTACCCGCATTTTGTTCAATCAGTGTACAATGACAGGGGAGTACAATTTCATTCCTTCCTGAGACCAAAGCCTTAACAGTACGAACAACAACATTATGACAAATTACATCTAAGTCACTAGTCGGGTTAAGCACAGAGAATGTATCGTTCCAAATCGACTGGACTGTAGATTCTTTTATATCATTACAGGAGATATGACAATGGTTTTGCAAGTTAGACACTTCCATGGCAGTTAGAATTCTATGTATACAGTTTGTCAGACCACTATTTTCACTGACTCTTGGTATAATTTTTACAAACTTATTATTAAGAATATCGTCGCCGTCTAGTGGTCGGATGGATTCACCATCTGATGCAATCAGAACCGTTTTATCTAGCACTGAACATGTTTGTGAATTTAACAAGAAATACAAGGGTTTTATGGCGAATACCGTCCACTTATTTCCTGCTGTAGTAATCGGAATGTTTAGCGTAATGGCAAGACTGGTTTGACTGATTAGATTACATTGTGCCGTTTTTAACAGGTAATACAAATCAATTTTATCATGAGGGATAGCTAATTTCAAGTCGCCGGCATTTAACAAATTATTCTTTTGGTTTAGGATTCTTTTAAGTTCTCCTTCCGAGACAGCAAGCCGATCCAATATATTTGACTGACAACTGTAGTATACCGATTTCATCGCTAATAAGTGACTTTTAAGCATTTGAATCATCGATTGCAATTGGATCGTCAGAAGTAATTTATGAAATACAATATCTCCATCCGATTGAGAGTCATTGAGTGATTCGACCAGAACGTTATACGCTTTCGTATATTGGGACATCATTTCTTGCATTGATTTTGATAAGCCTTGTATTTGAACAGCATGAGTATTAGTGACCGAAATCAAATCTTTAGTTTTATTCCTAATTGCATTAACATCGTTACCAAGGTTATTTAGGTTTTCAATAACTGCGTTTAGCATATCATCTGTAACTGTTCCTTCAACGAAATGCCTAATTTTCCCCAAAAACGGAAGCAATGACCTCCTCTGTCTGGTTGCCACTGGACCTAGTTTTGTAAATATTTGGGAAAGTTCTCGAATAATCTGTATACTAGTTTCATGGAGACCTTCAATAACCTGGCAAATTTCTTTATTACTTTTAATATCTTTACACGTTACTGTATCTGAATACTGAATAACTGTCATTGATGGTAAGTTAGCGGTCAAGTTTATTTGGATGAGGTCAGTGGCAATGAGCACGTGAGGTAGGGCTTCTACCTGGATCCCCTTGGATTGGACGATCTTAACTCCATCAGCGTCGCCACGCACAATGTGCGGCGTTAGAGCCACACAAGCCAAAACCCACCACCAAGCGACCATCTACATGGAGAAAAATTTAATACAATTAATACTTAATTCATTGTTATAACAAAATTTTTCCAAAGAAAATCAATATTTACAACAAAATAAATTAATAATAGTCATAATTTAGATTCTGAGAGAGCAAATGTATATATCTAAGTTTTTGCAGTCGTCAGGAAATCACCAGTGATACATATAGATTATAACCGGAGTATTTTGGAAAATTTTGATCAGGAGATCAATAGTTAAATCTAACGGTTTAGAATCAAGGCCAGCCGCGATGCGGGGCATGGCAATCTCACAGATACTATTGTAATACATGAAATCTTTTAGTGCGAACAGTGATTTCTCCAAATCCTCAATTGTAGGTTTATAAAAACAGCGATCCTTTGTAATTAAATTTATAATAAATCTAGTATCTCGCCAAAGTGCCACCAAACCACCAACATTCCTCTGTGAAGCTAAAATATCAGTCCTCAGATTAAATAACTGCTGGAAATTTACCGCAATTCCACGAGACATTTTTGCGTCTCTCGAAATACAATGGACTAGACTAATATAAGACGGACATAAGAACAAGTCACTTTGCACGTGGATCAACTGCATTCTGTATTTCTCTGTAAAAGCGGAAAACAAATACACAGAATTACATCACAACACAACAACAAACAACGGTCAGCGCACCAACTTCAAACGAAAATGCAATGAACGAAATCAATTAAACAATTAAAAATTTATCTTTTACGTTTCTATGAACAAAAGAAAATTATCGGGATGTTCACAGTGTTTGCGCCTCGGAGTATCGAAGAGTAGTTTTAAATATTCGCGCTGTCGTCGTTCAGCTGTCGCCGAGACAGCGTCCCTTCGCGCGGCTAGTGGCTGGCGTGCGTAGTGCCAACTTCTACTGGAGCGGATGCTGTGCGGGGCATGTAGTTCTAGGTTTAAAAGGAATTATGGCTAGTTATCCCTGCTATGTTTACTTCCTGTCGGTTTGTAGCGTGTAATGTTTATATTCTATGACGGTTAATTATACCTGATTCATTCCGAAATATTTATAGTTAAGTAAGTACACTGTAAAAAATTTTTGTAGCCAAATTCCTATACATGTATATGAAACAATTCACATATACATGTATACGAATATTACCACACACTTGTATGGCAATTTTCCTATACATCGGTATGGCATTATGACTATACGTGTATAGGCGTTGCCCTATCTGTTGTGCAGGATTTTTCCTATACATCGGTATAGCAGCTTTGCTACGCATGTATAGAATTTCTCGGATTTCCCAAAAAAGAACGCAAATTATGCAAGCCGTTAGGCTGTGTTGACGTTATCATATTCTAACCTCCACGGCTATGATTGTTGCCGTGTAATAATGACTTGAGGTGCAGTCGGTCCGCCAATCTGACGAAGTCAGACCACTACTTGTCCTCCCATGGTGAAGGGGGACGTATCATAGTCAAAAATTGTAGGCAGTCGAATTGCCACCCGACTATTCCACACTCAAGGAAAGCGCGTGCCTCTCCACCCAACGAAATTCCTAACCGTAGCTTCCACCGAGAAGTAAGTCCGTAAAAACGATACTAGCGCCATCTAGCGGATCATCTGGGTTACAGACATAGAAGCAGCTTTGCGACTTTTGTCACAAGTGAAGAATTAATCGCATTGGCTCCCATTATTTGTACGAGTTAAAAAAAATTGAATCTCTGCTAAAACACTTCAGAACAAAATTATTTTTTTCAGTCAGTCATATTTCTATACACGGGTTGGAAAGTTCCTATACATGAATAGGATTTCAGGGCGTTCCTATACATGGATAGGAATTTTCCTATACATTTTCGGCTTGAATACCAAAAAACCTATACAAATCGGAAAATTCCTATACATGTATCGGAATATCCATGTTTCCTATACATGTATAGGAATTTTGCTAGACCACTGTATTGTAAAAGTCCGATCATTTTTTACAGTGTATTTGTTATACGTTGGTAGTTATCATCAGCCCTCCCGCGAATGCCTTCTGGAGATGGCCCCGGCGCCAGTCCGAAACCCTTACTATGCACAAAAGTGATACAATGGGGTCCTGCATGTTGGACTCGGCAGTGTTCCTCGAGCTTGCATCGCATTCGTATCTCTTAGCAATGGCTGCTTCATACGTGCCTGTTCCACATGTGGCTATTGCCACTTACTTTCTAGTTCCTAGGGGGCCCCAGGGGGCGCCTGTAGTTGTCTGCGGGTACTGTTTTGCGCGCGCGTCTAGTGAGCGCCGCTTTAAAAGGTTCGCGCGGCTTGCGCGGGACTGGCGTAGCGGAAAGTTTCGCTTCCAATGCCATCCCGTAAGTCCGGACCTTATGGGTAACCCATGGTACCACTGCGCCGTTTGCGGGATGTCAACCTGCGTGAGTAGTATTCTGTTGCTGCGGTAATTACCGTCGAAAATCATTGTCGTAACCCAGTACTGGTAATCTTATACAGGTAGGGTATGGGGTTGTACTCCCCACCGCACCTGCCGCTACCGCTACCGCTACCGCAGTACACACTGTAAAAAATGATCGGATTTTTACAATACAGTGGCCTAGCAAAATTCCTATACATGTATAGGAAACATGGATATTCCGATACATGTATAGGAATTTTCCGATTTGTACAGGTTTTTTGGTATTCAAGCCGAAAATGTATAGGAAAATTCCTATCCATGTATAGGAACGCCCTGAAATCCTATTCATGTATAGGAACTTTCCAACCCGTGTATAGAAATATGACTGACTGAAAAAAATAATTTTGTTCTGAAGTGTTGTAGCAGAGATTCAAATTTTTGTAACTTGTACAAATAATGGGAACCAATGCGATTAATTCTTCACTTGTGACAAAAGTCGCAAAGCTGCTTCTATGTCTGTAACCCAGATGATCCGCTAGATGGCGCTAGTATCGGTTTTACGGACTTACTTCTCGGTGGAAGCTACGGTTAGGAATTTCGTTGGGTGGAGAGGCACGCGCATGCCTTGAGTGTGAGATAGTCGGGTGGCAATTCGACTGCCTACATTTTTTGACTATGATACGTCCCCCTTCACCATGGGAGGACAAGTAGTGGTCTGACTTCGTCAGATTGGCGGACCGGCTGCACCTCAAGTCATGATAACACGGGGCTCCAATCATAGCCGTGGAGTTTAGAATATGATAACGTCAACACAGCCTAACGGCTTGCATAATTTGCGTTCTTTTTTGGGAAATCCGAGAAATTCTATACATGCGTAGCAAAGCTGCTATACCGATGTATAGGAAAAATCCTATACAACGGATTGGACAATGCCTATACGACGTATAGTCATAATACAATACCGATGCATAGGAAAATTGCCATAAAGGTGTATGGTAAAATTCCTATATGCGTATATGTAAATAGCTTCATATACATGTATAGGAATTTGACTATAGTTTTTTTTTACAGTGCAACAGTCCGCCCCCCCCTCGCCCATGGCCTCTCCAGGGCCCCAACCATTTGAGGAAGTTATTCTGGGGCCGGGGAGCGAACCGGACTGGGCTGTAGAAGACGAGCCCGATGCAAGTGACCCCCTAGTGGACCTAAAAATGAAGTTGGAGGAAGAGGAAATTATCGTTATAGACTGAAGGAGCAAAATTTTATTTGTAGTGTTTTGATGATTTTAGTGTGTTCATGTAAGAGTATTACGGATTTCATTCGGTTCAAAAGTATATTTCATTGTATTTCAGTATATTTCATTGCTGTAATTTAATGTAGTTTAAATCCTGGTCTAAAACTCCCCCTTTTTTTTTTTTTCGAATTTTGAATTAAAATTTATATTTTTATTTACAGCAGATTTTGTTGTTGTTTTTATTTCTTGAAGGCCTGCTCTGTTGTTGGTGGCTGCGCTATCTAGCGAAACGTGTTGGTTCGTGGAAGTGGAGTGATTAGTCTGCTGGACGATGTTGGAGTGAGCGCGCTGCTAGTGCAGCCTGGCTAAGGCGGGATAGAAAACCATTTTTGTTTATGCTAGTCTCCTGCGCTCCGCGCGGCGTTGCATGGATGCGTCTGGACCACTCTGGTCAGTGTATCGTCGGCCTCAGAGCTGGACAGTAGGGCGCGTAGTTGTGAATAGAGAAAGAGAGAAAAAAAACCTCCAGTTAAAATGAACGCGCAGCCTTGCTGTAATTTATATTGTGCGTGCTGCGGGGAGCACGCGGCCAACGGCATAGCGGCTGTAAGCCACCGTGCCAATGCGGCTGGTCCTGGTAAGGTAGACACGCTGCAGTTTCTTGAAGTTCCTTTGTACCTTCTCCCCACGGCCATATCAATTCATTTTTCAGCCTACTGCTTCCGCGCCCCCATCGGGTGCGGGTGGTGTGGGAGGGCCTACCCTCTAGTGGTCGACGCAATTGCCTGCGTGCGGAGGCACCGCCTGAGTGAGTGTATTATAATGGTATATAATAGTGGATTACATATCAATTGTAGTTCTGTACATCTCTAAATTATCCCGTATACAGCCGCTGAAGCGCAGCGCATTGCGCGGCTGTGCGATTGTTTAGTATCGGGAGGTCGCGGGCGGGGGAGGCTGCCCCCCCAATAGCTAGACACAAGAAAGAAAAAGGAAAGAAAGAAGAAGGAAGAGGAGGGAGAAATTTTTTTCTAAAACTACTTTTTTTTGTTTTGGCCCAATAGACTTTCTAAAGTAAACTTTTGGTTCCCACCTTAGTGTCATTATTGTAGCAATCCCTTGTATATAATATACATATATATCCTACTGCAGACACTGAAAATGTTACGGTCGGACACATGGCCAAATTATGGCGTGACAAAAAGTCACGCCAAAAATTGGCGTGACAGGAAATTCACGCCGAAAAATGGCATGACATGTGAGTCACGCCGTCATGTGGCGTGAATGGCAGTGCGTTTTACGAGAAAAGTCATGCCAAAAACCGGCATGACAGGAAATTCACGCCAAAAATTGGCGTGAATTTTTGAGTCACGCCGATTTTGGGCATGACTTTTGGTCATGCCGTTTTTTGGCGTGACTGTTTATTCACGCCCCTAAAACGGCACGAAGTCACGCCGATAGATTTTCAGTGGAAGTTAAGCTCATTCAGGTTTCTTATATTTACTCATGGTTTACTCATTGACGATAATCATTGACCATTTACCGAAATTATCCATATTTCTGTAAGCACGTTCAATTATCATGTTAAATTATTTTCTAAATTTATTTTATTTTACTAGTATTGATGTTATCAGTTCCAGGCATTCCGAATTATTCATATCTTTGTATTCACTTTACACAATTTTAAATCTGACGCCGCGGGGTTCTCATACAAAGACTCATTGTTCGCGTAACACTCTCATACAACCACATGGTTTGGGTCCCATGGGCAACATAACCCTACAACATGTCGACCATTATCCATTACCGACTACCGATCCTAATTCTTTTGGTTCAGTTCCGATACTCCTATAAATTATCATTCTAGTAGCTTTGTCGTTTCTCGGATCCGTAATTTATTTATTCTCATTCTCGGTCTGGGTATCCTTGTTTCCCCATCAATTAATATTCGGTCTGGGTATCCTTGTTTCCCCATCAATTAATTATTCTCCCTTTTTCTGTTTATTATTTTTTTTTCGCGAAGAAGATAAACACATAGATTATTAATAGAGCTAGTTGCAAATCACAGACGTTATAAGTCAGCAATTAATTAAATAAAATTTTCTCGTGTAGGCCTACACTAAAGGTAAAGTACTAAAGAGAAGCTAAGTTGGACATCAAAACTCACCAAAACTCTTTTACACTAACTTAAATTGTAGAGGTACCGCAGTCTTTATTCTCATTCCTAACTTACAGTAAAGAAGTCCAACTTAGGTCTAAAGTATTTTAAAACGAAAGAGTTATAATTTATGTGATTTGCAATTAATTAAGGTTTGCCCACTTTGATTTATGGTAGCAAGTTACACATAAATGCAAAGGCAAAATACCTGGATGGAAGTAGGAGCAACGGCAATTTAGGCAGGATGTTTGTCTGACATCTATATCAGTAAATTGTACAGTTTTTCCGTCATCTGAGGATATTCCTGAGGAAGAATTGGAGGAGACATACTGCCGTGTGGGACGTCTATCCGACTGAAGTGATAACCATGGGAACGGAGTCCTGACTCCGTCCACCTGAACCAGGAAAACATTAGTATTCACCTTCTTAAAATACGTTTTCCTTTTTATTTTATGTTTCATATGATTCACATGAGTTAACCTGTTTCTTACCCTACCGTTGGGTTCCTTGAGTCCTACTATATAAACTAATTTTGAAATTCTCTTCTTTACAACCCCTAATTTATATTTAGGTTGAAACTTTAAGGGATTCGATTTTGTAGCTTTTCTCTCTTTGAATACAAACACCGCTTGCCCCTTGGCAAAGGAAACATCACTTTTATTCTTATCATACCTCTTCTTGTAAGTAAATCTAGCGTCAGCTTGACATGCTTGTGTTTGACTTCGTATTAATTGAAGTGTTTTCATTCTCTGTTGTAGCGTTTGTTGTTGTGGAAGGACTGATTTAAGAGTTGCTGGGTCGTCAAGTATTCTACCAAAACAAATCTGATGTGCACTTAATTTCGTTGACAAACCTGGCATCTTGTTGAGATGGAACTGGATAAAAGGTAAGTATTCATTCCATTTCTTAAATCTCGACTGCTTATTATCAATCAAAAACCTGAGCGCAGATACTACCCTTTTTACTTGTGACTCTACCCTACCACTAGAAAAATGAGCATAGCTTGGGCTTACAATAAGTTCAATACCTAATTTTTCAAGGAATACTTTCATTACTTTTGATTTTGATTGAGGGCCAGCATCAATGTGCAAAGTCCTGCATAAACCATACATTGAAAACCATTCCATTAAACCCTTAATAAGATTATCTGTAGTAGCCTTGTCACAGGCTTTTAATAAAACTAGGTTAGAAAAACTGTCACTTATAACTAAACATTGCTTATATTTAGGATGTCCACTATGAATATGAGTGAAGTCAGCATTAATGTTTTCAAACACTTCTGTTGAAATGTTTGGTTTCAATTTCCCATAATTCTTAAACGCTAATTTATGCCTACTACAAACCACACAAGATTGAATATAATTAGTTACCCATTCTTCCATATTAGAAAAATAGTAGTGTCTACGTAAAACTAGGAGCATTACACTACGACCACTATGTTAACTCAAATCGTGAAAGAGTTTTATTAAATTATGTATAAGTGAGGCTGGGACAACCGTTCTAGGTTGGTCAGTATTGGTAACGAGTAAGCCTTTCCTCAATGCAAACTTAGGGACGCCTTTAATCCTTTCACTTTTTAACGTTGGGTCACCTTTAGAGTCAAATGTAGATATAATTTTGAGTAGCTGTGGGTCTTCTCGCTGAGCTGCAATGAAATGTGAAAGCGCTGGTATTCTGCTGCTCTGATAAAAGTCAACACTAAGCTTACTCTCTAATTGTTGTCTGATTTCCATTAATATTTTACCAAGTATATTTTGAGAGATTATGTTTGTGCATTTAGCACACAAACATGTTCCTAAAAAGTTGTCACAGTGATAATTACCATTAATTAATAGGTTAGGTAAAGTATCTAAAAGTAGAGTTGCCATAATAGTATTCTCACAGAATTTTACTTTTAAACAGGCTTTCAGAAAGTTAATATCAATTACATCTAAATCATTGGTCTGTTTAGCCCTACTTTCTGCTGTTACTGGATCCTTGGCTTGGGAGACGAATCTATGTTGAGCATTGGACTTAGCCATATTGCTCGCCAAAGCATGTGTGACAGAGGGATAGCTATGGTTGTTTACAAAGATTTTAACTGGAGACGAATTAGAAAGAAAATAATAACTGCCTATAAAGCTCTTAATAATTTTGTCACTCTTTGTATTACAGAACTTTCTCCAAAAGTCAACACTGTCACTCAACGTCTTCTGCTGCTCTGTGGCCTTCACTGAGGCACCGCCTTCCACCGCTCCGGCCTGCTGCGCCGAACGGTCGAGATCAGTTCGGCTCCGCTGCTCTCCCTCTCCTCGGCTGCCACCCGAGGAGTGGGGGCCGTTCGGGGCCTCACTTCGTCGCTCTCTCGGCTCCGCCGGAGGCGAACTCCCTTCCACGCGCGCCTCGCTAGCCTCGCTAGCCTCGCAGCCAACCGTTTCACCAGGATGAGAAACTGCGCGCGCATGTGCCTCGGTAGCAGACGACGTAGACTCAACGAGACTGGACTTCGGATAATTACCAGCTTGGTTCTGCCGTACTTCACCGGCTTTACTATTACCGCCGGGGAGCTGAGAAGCAGGAGGATTAGGAAGAAGACTCTGCTGTTAGAGCTTCGCAGCGCGGCGGGTTAGTACTGGGAAAATATCATTATTTACCAATTTAGTCACAAGACTGTCAGGGATTTTTATATCATCAGCTGAGGGATTTGGAGTTTCTAACCTAGATAATGAGTCTGCCACTTTGTTTTGTTCAGATTTAATAAACTCAAATGAAAAATTAAATTGAGACAAATAGGCTATAAATCTATCGAAAGGTGGTTTAGGATTTTGCATAGCCAAGAGGTATTTCAGACTTGTAGCATCTGAGACAACGGTGAATTTATTAAGTAAAAGTAATTCATAACTAAAATAGCGAATAGATTCAAACAATGCTAATGCTTCTTTATGATAAGCACTATAAAGACTATATCTGCCTGTAATAGCTTGACTGAAATATGCAACTGGTAAATATTTATCTTGCCGTTTTTGAGCTAGCATTGCTCCTAAGCAATCCTTTGAAGCGTCGATAAATAGTTTTGTTTCTAAATTTTCATCAAAGAGAGCCAGAGTGGCTTCTGAAAGGAGGTGATTATATAAGCTTGCAATAAACGCTTTATCCTTATCTGTCCAGACAAACGGCAATTTCTCTGAAACCATATCATTATAAATTTTAGTTTTTACTGCAAAGTTTTTAATATAACGCCTAAAATAACTGAAGTAGCAAATTGTCGATTTTAGTTGTGCAATATTTTTAGGAGTTGCTAGAGGAAGAAGGGGACGGAAGCGAGAGGGGTCAGGTCGTACCGACTCCCCTGCTTTTATAATTAGACCCAAACAAGGAAGTTCATTTTTAAACAAAATAGCTTTACTGGGGTTTAACCTCAAATTGTTATCTTTCATTCGCTGCAATGTTTTCTCAAATAAGTCAAGCAAACCTTCAAAGTTAGCTGCCCCGATATGTATATCATCCATAAAGTATCGGGAGGGAAGATTTTTCAGAACAACTGACATTGCCATTTGTGCAAATTGGGGGCTCTGCGATAAGCCCTGGGGAAGTCGACAGTAGACAAATGCTTTATCTCTATGGGTAAAGCCTAACAGCGATTTACTACTTTCAGAGATTTTAATTGTGAAAAAATAATTCACTACATCCATTGTACAAAGGAGTTTCTTATCAGCAGCATAGGACAAAATATCTTGAATTGTATAACTTTTAAAATTTGGTTTTTCTAACGTTTTGTTTAAAAGTCTAGAATCAAAAAGGACTCGCCCAAGGGGGCGTTCTGGCGTTGAATCTCTCTTTTCAATTACAAAGAAAGGGAGGGTGACTGTACTGGGGCCTTCTTCCACAACACCCCACTTAATTAATTTATTTACTTCGTTATCAGCAATAATACGCTGTCTTGAAGAAAGAGGCCATTGTCGTCTAAAAATGGGTGTTGGTTCTTTTTGTTGCAGTTGGACCGTTACATTTGGAATAGTTTTACCTGGATGTAGAGAATAACCGAAGACATCAGAGAATTTATTGAGAACCTGTTGGACTAATTCTTTTTGGTTTTCGTCTAAATCAGAATTATCTAACGATGGTAATACTGGACGACCTTCGTCATCCAGTACTGCATTACATTGAATCTCCTCGCCTTCAATTTCGTCAAAAAGGAAAATATCGTTATCTACTGCGAATTTTATATCTGCTAAACTGGCATTTGTTAATCTAGACTGTTCTATTCTAGCATCATCTTCTGTGACAAAAGCAACAATAGAGTTCTTTGGAACAAGGACATCAACAGCACCACAATTAAACACCGGGACGAAAGGCTCTTCTATGACTACGCACTCGATACTGAATACTGTGGGATCACCTTGAACCAACACAGGAGAGATAACGGCAGGTAAAAATTCATGATGATTAATTCTAACCATTTCGTAAGAGTTTGAGGCAATGTAGGTGTCCTCTGCCGCCACCAGCTGTCTGCCAGTGTCGGTAGAGTCCTCGCTATAAAGGCATGAAAAAACTGGGTTTTGGTTTAGCCCCGTTAAATCAGGGATTCTGGGGATTCGAACAGTTTGGTTATTTATTTCAAAAGTAGCTGTTTCAGTTTTCCATGAAATTTCGGATTTATACTTTCTAGTAAAGTCATTACCTAATAGTAAATCAATGTCATGTGGTAATTGTGCAACAATTACTGGGTGCCGCACTTTGACCGTACCGACTGTAATTTCTGGGTAATAGACACCGTCTACTGGCAAAAATGAACCATTAGCCACCCTAAGTTTAATCTTCGCTGGTTTTAACGCAGTGGTGTCTGTGCACCATTTACTGTGAAGAATTGTACGTACTGCTCCCAGGTCAATTGCAGAATTTAGTTTTAGTGAATCTACTTGGAGTTCGATTTTAAAAAGTTTCCCTGCGTCCTCCAAATTTGACAAATTTAAAATTTCCCACTCTTTATCATACCCAGACTTACACCTGTGCTTACTTGCAAGGAAACCGTCCTGCAAAAAGTGGTAAGCGTCACTTTTGGACGCATACTGGCCGCCAAACCTTCTAAGAAAATCTTGACCAAACACTACCGGAACTGATTTTGGCAAGTCGGCAACAAGAAGTGGAAAACCTCCCTCAATTTTTCCTGAGATTTGAATAAACTCCCACGCGACTCCTGTAACCTCTTTCTTTTGGTGATCTACTATCACTACTCCATCAGTAGGCATTGGCTTGACCCTATCTTTATCGGCGGCGTGTTCGGCGAGTACAGAGTATTTACTTTGAGAGCTAATTAAACCGGCTACTGTTTTTCCACCGATTTTAACTTTAATCGGAAAACAAGATTCAAAATCATCAAGCACTACAGGCCTTCGCCGCGTGGCGAGGTCTTGAAAAATCTCAATTTGTTCTGGTTCATAGTTACACGAGCACACTAGGATGGGGTCATCTTTCAAGTCGGCAGGCGCATCGGTCTTTCCCACACTCCGCGACGCGGGAGCTGCCTCTTTCCCTGACTCAGCCGATTGGTGGCGGTCTGCTACTTCCGCGCTCCGCGCCTGGCCGTTTCCAACTTCTGGAGTCGCGCCTAAGTCGTCCGCTGCTGGTTTCACATGACTTTTACTTTTCCGCAGAATCGTCTGCCAACCGTCGCCACCGGGACCGGACCCTGAGAAGCTATGGGCTCTACTGGAACTGCCGGCGGCTGTCCCGTGGGACCGTTCGCTGCAATCGGAGCCGATTCGGTCGGGCCATTGGCCTGAATCGACGGGACTTCGGCGACACGTGGCGGCGTGGCTCTTGCCTGCGCCACTTGCAGGGGGACAAGTGCGTCGTAATGCCCCCCATCGAGCGGGCCAGAAAACCGCATAAAGAGTGTACGTACCGGGCTTACTGCAGTGCACTGGTAGACCTGCACTCCTCCTTGGACCTGCACTTCAATCCTAAGTTCAAGTGCCTCTGCTGCTGCTTGCACCTGCACCGCTGTCGCAAAAACTCCGGGCTTTGCATGCTCTGCACAATAACTTACTCTATCCTCACTTAAAGTATAGTGTTTAAATTCGCTACCTGCGTGCAGGAAACACCTCGTTCACGGAGGCTTCGTAGAACGTCTCAACTCGCCGCGGCTCTCGTGTAGTGTCCTATCTCACGGGAGCGCGGAGTACTGTCCTAATCCAGGGAGGCCGCGTAGAAGCTCTGAGGTCTATTTTTGGGCAGTTCTGCGTTAGCTATCATATAATATTCTTTTTTTTTTTCTCTTTATTTTATGTATCGGGTTGTTTTGACCGTAGCGGGCTGGTTTTATTGATAAATCGTTGCAAAGATTTGAGGCCCTCCGACGAGTGCGCGCAGAAGAGTCTCTATTCGCAGGAGCGAGCAGGAGTGTCGTTACTGGACCCCGAGTCGGGGGAGTAGGCGCTGGGAGTGTGTGTGGTGTGGTGACGAGAAGGAAAGTACAAAAAGGAGAGAAAGTAGTGTAAAGCGGCAGTGTGTGTAATGGCATCCTCTAGGGCCAAGAGGATGGCCTTGGTGGCGCAAAAGGTGCACCAAAAAACAGAAATTGAAGGTAAGACGTTAAAGTTAGTTCGCATCAACACGTTATGCTTTCTCACGTCGAGCTTGTAATGACGAGTACTTCAATACATTTCACGAAAAGAAACATTATTCGAACGACTTGTTGTAAATTTGAGGTCGTAGAAACGTTTTATATCGGTGGCTGCAAAGCTGCGATGAGGTCGCTGCCTGCCCATAACCATCTTTCGCCACTGCATAGACTATTCTGTTCATTACTTTGTTAGGTTAGCCAACAAGTTGTTACCTTTAACGTTAAATGCATTTTTAACTAAGTTCCATTCGTTTTATGCAAAAAAATTCTGTCTTTCTTGATATAGTGATTGGTAATTACAGTATTCGAAGCGTTACACCTGGAAAGCTTGTATTTTGCCCAACCTTTTTTTTCTTGACTGTTTTTATCACTTCTAATGTTTTTATTTTTTGTTTCTTCCTATAGGCTCTTCTGACTCTTCTGCTCAAGCAGACTCCTTTTTGCCTCCAGAGAGCCCCTGCCCACCAGTTGTCGATGATGGTGGAGCCTGGGCGGGGCCAGCGCTAGACCGATTCTTGAGCAATTTGTCTAAGATTCCTCGGAAACTGAAGTACATGACTAAAGAAGGTGAGGAAGGTGAAAAGCCTTGTTAATTTATAAACACTACTCTACAAACTAAATTGTGTACATGGTCAACTCTTATCATAGTCGACCATGTACATGATTTGGTTTCTAGAGTAATGAATGTCTGATATCAGGTAGCTTCATAATGCTACAGTCCATCTGACTCCCCATTTTACTTACTGTTTTATTATTCATTTTGTAGCTACTGCAGTGCAACCAAAGAAACAACGCAAACCTCTTTCAATTATTGGTCAAGATTCTTTGCCACGCCCAAGCAACAGCAACAACATTGGTGTGTATAAACCCCCTCCCACTTTCAAAGAAAAATTTTACTGTACTGTAAAACTTTTAAATTAATTATTGGTTAACATCTTTCAACAGGTAATATAGCACTTCCACTAAAACAGAGAAATACAGAATGCAAAGAGCGGCATGAAAAGAACATAGGTTTACCAGTGGAGACAGAGAAAGCATTCAATGAAGATGATGCTGTTGGCAAGAGCAGTCAACGAATTGAGACTGGAAACATAATTGTCTGTGAGGAGAAAAATACTGCTTTCTACATTCCACCAGGACAGGGTGAAGAATCTTGTAATAAGCTGAGTTCTGACAACATAGGTGAGTCTTTATAGTTTTACTCCTGATCTGGTCAGACATCGTCATTTATTTTTTAATTTAACTAACCAGGGGCAGCTGAAGTTTCCTTTGAGGATACCACTAAGGATGTTTGCCTCAAGAGTAGTGCTGAAGTCACCATCAATTCATCGGAAGAGGGAGAGTTAGCACAGCCCCATTTCGGTTTAGACATTAATAACAACGGTGAGCAATAATAATAATAATAATAATTCACTGTTGGTTCAACAATAAACTTAACCGGTGTAACAGTGCAAAACCAGTAGTGTGAGGTCAGTGAGGAACTTCACTGCCATTACACCTGAGGTTTAATGTTTAACCAATAGTGATATATTTATGTTAATTTGTTATTTTTATTACACTGTTTTGAGCATAAACCTAATGTATGTTGTCCTATAATTTGCAGGAGCAGCTGTAGTTCCTTTTGAGAAGACCTCAAAGGATGTTAGAATTGACAGTAGTGCTGTGGGCACCACCAATTTATCCACAGAGGGAGAGTTAACACACTTAAATCTTATTCCAGACATCAATAGCAATGGTGAGTAATTATTTCTGTTTCCAGGTCTGACATCTTGCACTAAACTGAATATTAGCACTTTATAAAAAAATCTGCTGTTGAAAGCGCAATATTAAAAATGTAACAGTTTATTTTTATTACTCTATTTTAAGCATAAACTTAATCAATGTTGTTATATGCTTTCTTTAAACAGCTGCGGGTCCTCTGGAGGAGATCATAAACATATCGTTTCTAGGGGAAAAGCAACTTGGTGATTTGGATCAATATGGTAAGAAAATGGGAAGCACTTTCATACTTTCTGGGTCACTTCCAAATATAATGTTTTGAGGCTGAAGTTACCTAGTAGAAATTTAATATTTCAGGTGATCTAGCAGTACCATTAAGTGCCAATAAATCTACTCACCCATCATCAGATAGTAATTCTGTAATTCTTACTGAGGGGAATGAAGTTACCATCTACCAATCTTCCTCTAAAGGTGAGTATTCTCCAATATTTTTTTCTTCCCTTTTTTCTTTAAAGAGTTATTTTCTGAAACTTTTTTGTTGTTGTTTTGTATTCTAGTGGTACCTGTGCTGACACCTGTCCATTTCATCCCAGAGCATGACTTGATTCTTGATTTGGGTCCAATTGAAGAATTAGTTGTTGCAAATACAAGCAAACTTGATCAAAGAGCATCGGGCTCTGTCCAGGATTTGGGCGCAACAAAAGAATCTGGAACAACGACCACCGAGCTTAATCAAAATTTATTGGACTTTGTGGAGAAACGTACAGCTGGTAGGTTTATGTTTTTTTTTGTTTTGTTTTTTTATGTGTACTCAGCAACATTTTAAAGCTGTACTTATATTTTATTTTATTCTTCAGATGAAATTGATGATCTATGGCTACAGGGCTTCAATCAAGCTTGGAACGAGTTAGAAGTCAATGCTGTCAATCAAACCCAACAACTTCAAGACAATGTGCAGAATGTCGAGTCCCAACAAGAATTATTGACACCTGCTTCAGCGAATCAAGATCAAAGTGACAATGAGGAAAGTGATCGCCAAAGTGAGGGAGAACATCCTGAAGAGAGTGAGGGTAGAAAGAGGATGCGCAAAGAAAGTACATGGAAAAGGAACCAAGCCAAAAGATGTTTGGATTTTGGCCTTGAACATGTTAACAGTAAGGGGAATTTGACTGCCGGAAGACAGATGGCATCTGGATGCAAACCTGATCTGTGCCGCTTCAAATGCCACACAAAAATTTCTGAAAATGATCGGCAACTGATTTTTAAACAGTTTTGGGGGCTTGGTGATCATACCCGTCAATGGGATTTTGTCAATAAGCACACCAATGTTGTCCCAACAACTGCCTCAGCAAAGGGTGGTAAGGCAAGGTCTATCTTCAGGAAATATTTCTTATATGTTGAAAGACTTCCTGTGAGAGTTTGCCGGACTATGTTTTTGTCAACACTTGACATTTCAGAGTCTTGGGTGAAGACTGCTCACAAGAAACTGGGAACGGGGCATATAATTTCTCCTGACAAAAGAGGTAAGAATCCCAAAATTAGTCCTGATGTTCGTTCTAATATTGAAAACAACATCAAAGCCCATATCAGAAAGATCAAGTGTGTTCCGTCCCATTTCTGCCGAGCTAGAACCAAGAGAAAGTACCTTGATAGTAAACTATCAATTAAGAAGATGTACAAATTGTACCAAGAATGGATGGCAGAGACAAAGCCAGGAGAGAAGATATGCGCTGAAAGAAAATATCGCCAAATTTTTAATGAGAACTTCAATTTAGGTTTTCATCAACCGAAGAAAGACTTGTGCGAGACATGCCAAGTTTATGAGAATGCTCCTCCTGAAGTAAAAGCTCGCCTCAAAGCATCATACGATGAGCATAGATTGAAGAAAGAAGAGAGTAGAAGCCTGAAGATTCAAGACAAACAGCTTGCAAAGACCAACAAACAGGTATGTTTTGCAGTGTTTGATCTTCAGAAGACACTCATACTTCCAAAGTGTGAAATTGGCCCAGTTTACTACAGTAGGAAACTTTCTGCTTATAATTTGACTGTCTGGGAAGGAGTTATGCACTTGGGTGTTTGTTATGTTTGGGATGAAAGTGAGGGGAAAAAAGGAGCCAATGAAGTGGCCAGTGCCCTTTATCATTTTATGGAAACAATGGTGACACAGCACCAAATGACTGAATTCAGACTATGGTCTGATAATTGCACTGGCCAGAATAAGAACAAGTACTTATATGCCATGTATACAATGTTCTCTGCCAAGTTCAACGTCAAGATTTACCATCGCTACTTAGACACAGGGCATACTCAGAGTGAGTGCGACAATGTGCACTCTCTTATTGAGAGAACCGCAACAAATAAATCCTTCTTTGTCCCTGAGCAATGGTACGACCACATCAGAACTGCCAAAGAAGAAGGTCTCCCATACAGGGTAGAAAAATTGCATGACAAAATTTATGATTTTCACACCCTAGCTGACAAATTCCAGTGGAAGATGCCTATCAAGAATGTCAGAGAAATTTTTGTGGACCCAGAGCACAAACGCAAAGTTTTCATCAAGAAAGAATTCAAGGATGACTATGAAGAGTTCAGTATCACCAAAGGGTGTGGTGCTGGGCGTCCTTTTGAGCCAAGCTCCTTTGCTCTTGTGTCTCCTTACACTGGACCATTGTCACTACCTGACTTAAAACTTAGAGATTTGGCTAAACTTTGCCAGAAACTTTTAATTCCTCCTCAGTTTCATGAATTCTACGAGAAATTGAAGAATTTCCCGCAGCTGAACATTCCAATTCTTCAAGCTGAAGAGGACGAGGAAAATAACATCGAGTATGATGAAGAAAATGTAACAGAAGATGATGATCGTGAGTAATGTATTTTTGGTCTTTGCACGTGTGATTTTGTTTTATTTAATATTTATTATCCAATGGAAACATCTAGTGAGCTACACTAGTCAATCAGTATTTTAAAAAATTGATATGTCATAATGTTTGTTTTAACCTGCTCAGTTGCAGTTTGTTTTAGAACAATGCTGAATGTGATTTTAGCAATAATGTTGCCCTATTTTTTGAAAACAATTGGTGTTTATTTTGATCTTAGCAATAGCCATAGTAGGGCTAATTATTATTTTTATTTTTTTCTACTTCTTTGGGTTTCTTATGTGTGATTTCCACGTTCCTGTCTGCATGTGATAACATGCTTTACTGAACATGTCAAAGGTAATTTAGAGTTTTGTGTATTAGTTTTGTGATATTATGTCAATAATTGATGATAGTTAACAATTTTCCTGTATGCATGTGCTAACATGCTTTCTTTAACTCAATGCAAATGGTAATGCAAATGTTTCTTTAATTTTAAGTTTTGTGATGATTTCATTATAACTATGTGATTATCAAGTTCCTATGCTTGTGCTAAGATGCATCCTTTCATTATGTGACAAGTTTTACATGATTTATTAAAAATCTTGATAAAAAAATTGTTGTTGTGGGACTTGGGTATCATCAATCAGTACTCGTTTGAGGCTCAGATGCAACAAACTAATTTATTAGACTTTACAGGAACACGAAACAGCTGCACAGAGAGTAGTGTCCTGGCCCAGCATGTGAACTTCAATTCATATTTGGACGTTCTTGAGGTAATTAACATTAATTAATTTTTCTATAAGGTGCTCCAACAATGAACTCATGAGACTCATCTCTCATTAAGTCGTGACTTCAGTCTCAAGTTGTTGTATCTGTCAGTCAACATTGCACTGGTGCGGGGTTGTGGGCCATCGCTGTGTCCCGGTTTTATATTTAGCTACAGTCTAGTAGAGAACAATATTCTGCATGCCCTTACACTAGTTTTAGTCTTCTTGTTACCACACACACATAGTTTTATTACAAAACTAGTATATTCTTATTGAAAAAAACCTTTTTGAGACAATAAATTTGCAATAAAATTATGTGTGGTAACAAGAAGACTAAAAATAGTACAAGGGCATGCAGAATATGGTTCTCTACTAGACTGTAGCTGAATATAAAAACAGGACACAGCCATGGCCCACAACACCTCACCAGTGTGATGTTGGCTGACGGATACCACTTGAGTCTGAAGTCACGACTTAATGAGAGGTGAGTCTGATGACTTCATTGTAGGATCATCTTATAGAAAAATTAATTAATGTTAATTACCTTGAGAACGTCCAAATATAAATTGAACAAGTTGTTGAATAGGTCACGTACCACTGGTGATTAACTCAACAGCTGCTTCTGGTGATACAGAACGTTGTCCGTCAAGGCACAGGCTGCAAGTGAACACGGACCATTCTAAGCTGGAAAAAGAGAAACAAACACAAATTACTTTTCTCGTGGGATTTTCAACATACATTAAAGACAATTATACTGTTTAGTAATACAATAATTAAATAATAAAATGGTGACTGAAAACTTAAAAATATGTATGGGAATTGGTACTATCATAATCGCAACACTACAGCTGCGTCAGCTGGGAACGCAAAGCTGGAATGCCATGACTAGCATACATTATAATATTGTTGTTCTTCAGACCTGAAAAAATAAAACAAACAAAAGTTACAAAAACAATCAATGAATTTAAGATCTGAAACCATTTTTAGTACAATCCCAACCAAACAATACTGATAAAAGACAGTATTTTTGTGGGACTGAGGTAATAACTTGTGCAAGAAAAGTGGCGCAGCTCACCTGCACATCATATGAAGTCACAGAAAAAGGTCCCAACCTCAGCTATATAAAAGAAATAGCACATAAAACAGCAAATCTGTAACCAGTGCACAAGGTGCATCAATACTTTGTTGTTCAGAATGCAGTACATGTCAAACGGGCAACAAATGTACGTCTGGCCAGTTCAGAAATTCTCTCTCTTTTCAATGGTATCAAACTGGTTGCTTAAAAACTAATCTGTGAATTGATTGAACCGATCGAACTTTCAATTCGCTCTCCTTCCAAAAGACGCTTTAGGGACCTCAGAGCTTCTACGCGGCCTCCCTGGATTAGGACAGTACTCCGCGCTCCCGTGAGATAGGACACTACACGAGAGCCGCGGCGAGTTGAGACGTTCTACGAAGCCTCCGTGAACGAGGTGTTTCCTGCACGCAGGTAGCGAATTGCTCCCAGTTATACGAGACGTATTTAGAAATTAATTCTCTCAAGTTAAAGCTACACTTAAAATTACCAAATAAACCAAAAGACAAAGAATGGTAAAAGCATGAACCATCCGCTGGTGCCTTAATTAAAACTAGTTTACTTATGTCTATAGCCCCATTAGTACTATTTTGCTGCTTCACTCCCTCTAAAAATTTTGCAATTTCGGGCACTGAGCCACTCTGTGGTCAAAGCTGTTGCAACCAAAACAGGCTCCCCTGGCCTTTTGGCCGCTGAAATTCCCACGTGGTTGGCCCCCTTGGCCTCCACGGGCTTGGCCACCCCAATTACCTGAGCCTTGTACTTGACCACCCCAGTTGCTTTGGCCTTGTGCCTGGCCACCCCAGTTGGGGCCTTGGGGCTGGCCACCCCAGTTTGGGCCACCCCACACTTGCACCGGGCCGGCGGTCTGGCCGTACATCGGGGGCGGTAGATTACTATAACCTTGTTGCCCAAAACCGCCGCGGTAATTATTGTTGTAACCGTAGTTACCCCGGTTTTGCCAACCACCTCTCCTGTAATAGCCTCTGCTATTCCCATAGTTACTCCCACGATAGCCTTGCCCACGGCCTCGGCTGCCACCCCGGCCGCCGCGACCGCTATATACTGCCCACACATTTTCGGATTTGCTAGAAGCTTCCCCCGTCAGTGAAAGGGATTCCAACTTTTCCATAATTTTATCTTCCAGGGAAAGTTCTTAAGGCTTTCCCAGGTTCTCCAAAACTGCCAGAATTTTCGTTGCTTTATCTTTCCCTTCCACTTGTGGGTTCAGCTTTTTATCCAGCATTTCCTCAAACTTGTTAAGCCTATCTTCAATAGCCTGCTGTGAGCTACTCTGCCCCTTTCGCAAAATTGCTCTATTCTCGAGGGCATCTCTGAGCCTTGCAATCAGAGCTGCTACAGTCTCACACCCTGAATTTATAATAAGCTCTGCGTCCTCACTGGGCAGAATTTCAATTAGGATTTTAACCTTTTCCTCCTCTGTAATTGTGGGTACATTTGCGGCCAACGCTTGGGCTCGCAACACAAACTCAATGGTGTCTTCTGTTGGCTTCTTGCGCAAACCTAGCATTCTCGCACGGATGGAGGAACCAGTACATTTTATAGACATATGATTTTGCATATTTTTCTTATATTGGTCCCATGTTGCACCCTCTGATAGTGATTCATGAACTGCTTGCAGGTATGGTGGGAGAAACTGTCCCAGATATTCAAGAATGGTTTCTGTGCTGGTGATGCCGTGTTTCCTATAGACTGCTGCTACGTGATCGAACCAATGATCTGGATTATCTGCATCGAATGGCCTAACTGTTGGCTGTAGTGAAAGTGGCAAATTTTTAGCCGTCATTGTCTTAGCTCGAAGGAATTCTGCTTGATATTCAATGTAAACCAGGTACTGATTTGTACCTTCAATAAAATTTTCTAAAATTTGAAACAAGCGGTATTGCTCGTGTTCCTCTGTGTTGCCTTCGTAACCTTCTTTAAGTTTACTAATTTCAAGTTGCAACCTCAAGATTGATAACGTACACTCTGGGAATCTATAATTATCAAACTCCTCTTCTGTTGAAAGGACTCTTAAAGCAGCTGGCGGGTCTGCTGTGATTTGGTTTCCGTGAACGAAGTCTGGAAATTTATTTGTTCGTGTTTTCGGTTTTTGAGACTTAGGCAAAAATGTGTTTGGGAAACTATCTAGGTTTTTCTGTAGTATAGCCGCGATGGATTTGGACGTTTCCTCGGTCCAGCTATTATTATTATCTATCACGAATACTGGCTCTAAACCATCTGAACCCAAAAGATGGCGGATTTCTCGAAAAAATTGATTGTTCATTGCATTTCGCTTTCTGCCAGTACACTAACCTGCTGCAGTTGGTCTGCTGGTGAATGCCCACTCCGGAGATCTGTTCCACGTGGTGATAATCCGTTCCACGTGCAAGTGGCAAAGTGGCGAAAATGGCGAAGATTCAGAACACAAAATCACAAATCACTAAGTAATTGCTCTCCGGACCACCCCGGTTCACTGAGCACTGAGGGAATTTTCACACACTACACAATAGGATGAGATGCACTCACTCCGCCAGCCCGAGTCGCCACAAGGCTGGCAGACGTTCACGACCGCGAAATTCCGAAAGAAAAAAAAAATTATATTACACGGAGAGCTAACACTCGATTTCCCGGTCGATGCACCAATGTTTGGATCGTGCCAAACGGAGAGGGTTCAGGAGATCGAGGTAGTTCTCAAGACTAGGTATGCGTTACTGGTGATATATTCTGATACGGGTTTCGGTACAGGTTCGGTCCACACACCTTCACAGTTATAGTGACTCCCGGCGACTGCCCCGAGCCTCTCCCTTCCCTCGGGCTCCAGGGCTCCGCGGGCCGCCAAGGGCCCGGCGGATCGTCGCTCAGCCGGCCTCCGCGCGGCGAGCGTTTACTAGTGGGGTTTTCTATTAGGGTCAGCAGTTTCGCTACCGTAACAGAGCCCTGGAGCCGAGGGGTAAATAACTCGCCTCGGCCGTGTACGAAGTATTATAAATAGTATGTACTATCGATATTATAGGTATTATAGGTATTATTGGTATTATGGAGGTATTATTGGATTATTATTAGTATTATTGGTATTATTAGGTACTTTAGCATGTATTATTGACCAAAACTGTGAATAAACTGTCCCCCTGGCACCTAGGCAAGTTGTTGAGACCGTCGCACCCCGAAGCAAGATGGGTTGCCTACCCATCCCCTGTCTTTTTTTTTTTTTATCAGGAACAGTACTTGCACCTAAAGTAAGTGGAGTGCGTGTTGCTTGGGCTCAAAATGTCTGTAGGTGTCCTATCATTAGTGCTGCAAAGGGATTGGCAGTTCATCTAAAAAAAAACACTTCAAATAAATCATCAGTTTGTATGTTAATAAAACAAAAATTTAGGCATTATGTTTGCCAAGAACAAAAACAATTATAAATAGCTTTAAGTTAAATCACATAAATCTTTGTTTGATAAACAATTTTCTATCTTAAACTTAAACCATAGTAAACAGACCAGGTACAAACACTTTAGTGTCAAATCAGTTGAGTTTGTTGAACAAAATCTTAAAATAAATAGCATCTCACATCCTTCAAAAGTATAATAATGTCAAATGAGATCAGATGTTTGAGATCAAACAAATCCTTCAATTAAATATCTTATATTTAATTTGTTAATTTGAATTAGTGAAATCAGACAGTTTTATTTTGGCTATATAATTATAGGTGTGTTGATAAAAATACTGAGAATAGCCCTGGGGTAAAAGGAATCCTGTTTTCTACAAGACTATAACTCAGTTTCATTACAGAGAGTAACCATATGGCTTGGAAGTCCCTACCAATGATATCACTTAAAACACAAGATGAGTGTGTGAAATGAAAAATTGACCAGCCATGAGTTTGTTGGCTTCATTGTGGTAGCACCCTTAAAATTAGTATTTTTTGATAAGAGGAGAATCCCAAACAATCTGACTCTGACAGTTGCAGTAATTAAATGGTGATAGCTATAGTTTAAGAAATTTTCATTTTTGAATTGCAATTGGTTTGGTAGTTATTTAGCTTAAGCTGGTCTCGGCTTCAGTTTCGGATAAGAGGTGACTTTTTAAAATAAGCATTAGAACTTAGTAAGACAATTAACAATAGATTCTGATTATTGTTTGATAAAGTAGACAATATTTTATAACAGTTTGGTGCTTCTGTTTCTGCTTGGAGGGACACACTAGGTATGGTGACTTTGGTTTGGTATTTATTTCACTGAAGCAGTTCTCCGCTTTAAATTCGGAAAAGGGATGACCTTTTAAACTGAGTGTTTGAGATTTGTTAACCCACTTAAAAGTGAATCTGATTATTAATTGAGTTAAGTAGACAGTATTTTAAACATTTGTAAAGCCTCCATTTTTACTCAAAGGGACACTTGGGCTGATCACTTTGCTACCCCTGTTGCTCTTCTATTCCTCAAATTTGAAGTGACAAGCAGAGTACAGAGAGTAAACATTTAAAATACTTAGTTCAGTTATACATTGCCTGTCAGCAGGTCAATGGAGTATGTTCACTTTTATTGGCTATTTGGTCAATAAAAGTAACCTTAGAACAGAACTAAGTATTTTAAATGTTTACTCTCTGTACTCTGCTTTGTCACTTCTAATTTGAGAATAAAAAGAGCAACAGGGGTAGCAAAGGTAGCAAATAATCAACAATATTATTTGGTACTATATGTGTCTTATTTATGTATTATGAGGCCGCGTACGAAGTATTATCCGAGTTATTTACCCCTCGCCTGGAGCCCGCCGCGGGGCATAGTTAAGTCAGTCGTCTGGAGAGCTCGAATCAGGTGTGACTAAATTGTAGCGAATCGTTGTGCAAGGAACAGAGAGAGAATATATCTAACAGTTGACTTTATAACCAGTGTTGTCTAACTACTCGATCCTCGACCACCCGATCCACACCACCGAAACAGAACTGGCGATTAAGTAGTTGCCCCTTGAAATTTTTTTGGGTTTTGTCCAAAGGTTTCAGACGTCGTGCCTTCTTAGGCGTCGCCCGCTGACGACGTGACCGAGACATATCTGTAGAAATGATTGAAGCAACAAAAAAAAAAACACAACACAATTTTCCGATCACATAAACTTCGCGCAATATAAATGAAGCGGTCACACGTCATAGACACCACGAACAATGACGGCAAAGTATTATAACCCAGCAAAATGTTTCAGGCGGTCCAAAAGCTTCAAAACCTCCTAAAGGATTTTCACTTGCGTACATTTGAAAATTGTTGCAGGTTATGTTCATTTATTTATTTACTGAGCCGTCTTCTGCTTCGCGCCTCGACTCTCATTTGTTGCGACGGCAGCGCCGTTATTTCAGCAAACCGCCGCTACCCGAGCGGACACCCGAGGCGCGCTCGGAGAGAGGAGGGGACCGCTCGGGCGAGTGGAGGGGGCAGCCAGGCGGACCAGGACGGGAGGGGAGGAGCTTCTGTAACGGTCGCGAGAATCACCACCTTTGGCTGGCTCGACTATAGCCTCCTTGGCTGTACCCCTGACCATTGTCATGTTCCCTCTGATTCTGTTCTGAGTAATAATTGCCATTGCTCTCTTGATATCCTTGTGAGTTATTGTTATAGGAACCACGGCTTCCTCCACCGCGGCCTCTTCCTCGGCCTCTGAAGTTTCCTGAGCCACCACCCCTCCTCTCTAAGAGATTCACAGAGAGGGTTTTAAATTCTTCTGTAAGGTCTTCCAAGACATCCTTCATTTGGGCCATTTGGTCTACTTCATTCTTCTTTCCATTTTCCAACAACTGTGCTTGTTGTTTGAGAATAGTTTCCAATTTCCCTGGTGTCTTATCGGTTTTGGCCGCTTTGCTTTTCTTAGCCACCTTCTTCTTGTGTTTTCCCTCTTCTTCCGATTCTGACGAAGAAGAGCTGTCATCCGAGCTGGAAGACGAACTGGAATCTGAGCTTGATGTGGAGATTGACCTCTTCTTCTTTGACCCCCAAAGGACCTTTCTTAGCTTCTTCTCTCTTGGGTTCCCTTCGATTAACTTCATGGCTGTTGACATGTACTCCATTGCACTCATTGTTGGATATTTGTCATCTACTACTTTCTTCATTTTGTAATAAATTTCTGATGGGGTGTATTTTAGTAATTGGGTCAATATAATTTGCTTTATTTTCTCTTTGCTTTGGTTAATTTTTGCTATTTTCTGCAATTTCTGTGAGTAGCTCTGAAGAGATGTATTTTTCTTCTTCTTTTTGTTGTACAGTTGTCTCCCAATCTTCATGTCATTTTCTTCGGGTTCATAAATGTCCTTGAGAGCTTGAGCAATCTTTTCAAACGTGATGTTTTTATCATCCCTCACTAACTGATCATAATGAACGCCTGTATCTCCTTTTAAGCAATCCCTTAAGGGAACCTTGTACTCCTTCTGATCTACTCCCCCAATGTACATGTACCTGCTGAAGCTTTCAACAAACCCTGTGAAATCTTCATTTGGCTTTCCTTACGGTTTGGTTGGTTTGCAGGCTGCCATCGTTAAGCTATCCGTCTGCCTACTGAAGATGCTGTTGCGTTCAACAAAATCTGGCTGAAGAGGATTTTCTTCAATTAAGGATTGAGAGGTTGAAGATGAGCTTAAGAGGTAGAAATTTCTCAAGACCTGACGTCTCTCAGTGAAAATATCCTCTTCCCAGAAACTTGGATCCTCGTGAGTGAAAGAGTGACTCGGCTCTTCCCGTGACTGGTAAAAAAGTTCCGCAGTTGGGTCGTCCTTCATCACTTCGTAATCGTTGTCCGAAGACGATTCCCACACAAATTCTTCTGGTTGAGAAGCTCTCTCTGAGTTTTCTGCGTGGTAGGAATTTTCTGTTTGGCTTAAAATGTCTTCATAAATCGGTGATGACTATCGTCAAGACAACATCCAGGACCCGGGTCTTACGGGTAAACCCGGGTACCTGGGTGCAACTGCACAACCGGGTACCCGGGTAAAACCCGCGGAACCGGTTCTACCCGCATGGACGGGTATTACCCGGGCGGGCGGGTACACGGGTTACCCGGATACCCGGGTAAATGTGCGAGCCCTAGTGCATATGTGACAGTCGAGCCACACCCATCGACAAAACACTTATACTTAAAGTTCTTCAAGTATCAGTGCAGTCTTCTAACATGAAGGCAAAGAGTGGGCAAGTCATCTCCAACGAAGTCACAGTTCGCCACAGTGCAGGGAAACAACATTGTGATAACCCCTCACAAAATACTCACTGGAGGACCATGAGGGTTGTTTAAATCGAACATTGCCATCTTCAGAAACCTGAAACAGGTGGAGTTAAGTGCTATGTGTTGACTTTGTTATAACTGATAAATGAATACAATACTATACAATGGAAGACGCGACAAGGCTTCAAAAGTAATGGACTCACGATCACTAAAATGTACCAGGGTAAAATAATTAGTCGAATTCGCACAGAATCATAGCAGAGGCAGGTGTCGGGTGCACACAATTGGCAAAATTTGACCAAATAAACACACAAAAAGACTTTTCCAAATGCACAGTGTGTCCAAAGCCTAAGGAATGAAGTTCAGGACGCCGTAATGGCGGGCGTCGCTGCTCTTGGCTAGGGAGCCCTGACTCTCAGCCAGGACAAATGGACAAAATCCCGCAATATTAACTTTGAGGCAAAGGAAATCATAGATAACAATGTAAAATTATTTTAAAATGTTTAAATATGATAAGTTGCATTGTTTTAATTACCGCAACACTCTGAAAACTGAAAAGATTGCTGCCTATCTGACCAGCGACAGTGGCGCTCCGCGCGGGCAAGGTTAAAGTTAGTCATACGTTTTCGTTTTCCTCTTGTATTGCTTTAGGTTTGAAGCACGAGGACCAGGGTCACCAGTGTTGTGTTACTTGCTCTGTGGTATAACCCTTTTCTCAGAAGGTTCAAATCCATTGCACAATGGCGTTGCCCGAATATATGGAACTAATCTTGGCCAGAAAAATTTTTCTGGCCAGAAGAAAAAACTTTTTCTGGGGACGATCTAAAAATGCGTTTTTCGACCCCAAGAACAACATATCGAATTATAGTGGACCATAATAAAAAAAATTTCTGGCCAGAAAAAAAAACTTTTTCTAGGGACTATCTAAAAATGCGTTTTTCGACCCCAGGAACAACATATCGAATTATAGTGGAACATTATTTTCACTAAAATTTCGGATTTTGGACTTAGCCCAAAAAACCTTTTTCAGTGACCATCCCAAAATGCGTTTTCCGACCTTACAAACTGTGCTGGTATAACTCACCCTTTTACTTTTGTTCAATAGTAGACCAACCCTGGTACCTTCCCTGAAATTTACAGCGGTTATACCAGCACCGTTTTTCAGCAACTGTCGATCAAGAAAGGCGTATCAGCACGCTGCAGCCATTTTTAAAGCCCAGCTTACTAAGAAACTGCGCTGGTATAACTCGCCCTTTTACTTCTGTTCAATAGAGGACCAACCCTGCTACCACACCTGAAATTTACAGCGGTTATACCAGCACCGTTTTTCAGCAACTGTCGATCAAGAAAGGCGTATCAGAGCGCTGCGGCTACTTTTCAATCCTAGCCAACTTACAAACGGCGCTGGTATAACTCGCCCTTATACTTTTGTTCAATAGTGGACCAACCCTGCTACCATCCCTGAAATTTACAGCGGTTATACCAGCACCGTTTTTCAGCAACTGTCGATCAAACACCGCGTATCAGAGCGCTGTAGCCACTTTTCAATCCTAGCCAACTTACAAACTGCGCTGGTATAACTCGCCCTTTTACTTCTGTTCAATAGTGGACCAACCCTGCTACCATCCCTTAAATTTACAGCGGTTATACCAGCACCGTTTTTCAGCAACTGTCGATCAAACACGGCGTATCAGAGTGTTGTAGCCACTTTTCAATCCTAGCCAACTTACAAACTGTGCTGGTATAACTTGCCCTTTTACTTCTGTTCAATAGTGGACCAACCCTGCTACCATCCCTTAAATTTACAGCGGTTATACCAGCACCGTTTTTCAGCAACTGTCGATCAAACACCGCGTATCAGAGCGCTGTAGCCACTTTTCAATCCTAGCCAACTTAAAAACTGCGCTGGTATAACTCGCCCTTTTACTTCTGTTCAATAGTGGACCAACCCTGCTACCATCCCTGAAATTTACAGCGGTTATACCAGCACCGTTTTTCAGCAACTGTCGATCAAGAAAGGCGTATCAGAGCGCTGCAGCCAGTTTTTAATCCTAGCCAACTTACAAACTGCGCTGGTATAACTCGCCCTTTTACTTCTGGTCAATAGTGGACCAACCCTGCTACCATCCCTGAAATTTACAGCAGTTATACCAGCACCGTTTTTCAGCAACTGTCGATCAAACACGGCGTATCAGAGCGCTGGAGCCACTTTTCAATCCTAGCCAACTTACAAACTGCGGTGGTATAACTCGCCCTTTTACTTCTGTTCAATAGTGGACCAACCCTGCTACCATCCCTGAAATTTACAGCGGTTATACCAGCACCGTTTGTCAGCAACTGTCGATCAAACACGACGTATCAGAGCGCTGTAGCCACTTTTCAATCCTAGCCAACTTACAAACTGCGCTGGTATAACTCGCCCTTTTACTTTTGTTCAAGAGTGGACCAACCCTGCTACCATTCCTGAAATTTACAGCAGTTATACCAGCACCGTTTGTCAGCAACTGTCGATCAAGAAAGGCGTATCAGAGCGCTGCAGCCAGTTTTTAATCCTAGCCAACTTACAAACTGCGCTGGTATAACTCGCCCTTTTACTTCTGGTCAATAGTGGACCAACCCTGCTACCATTCCTGAAATTTACAGCAGTTATACCAGCACCGTTTTTCAGCAACTGTCGATCAAACACGGCGTATCAGAGCGCTGCAGCCACTTTTCAATGGTAGCCAACTTACAAACTGCGCTGGTATAACTCGCCCTTATACTTCTGTTCAATAGTGGACCAACCCTGCTACCATTCCTGAAATTTACAGCAGTTATACCAGCACCGTTTTTCAGGAACTGTCGATCAAGAAAGGCGTATCAAAGCGCTGGAGCCATTTTTCAAGCCCAGCTTACTAAGAAACTGCGCTGGTATAACTCGCCCTTTTACTTCTGTTCAATAGTGGACCAACCCTGGTTTCATTCCTAAAATTTACAGCAGTTATACCAGCACCGTTTTTCAGCAACTGTCGATCAAGAAAGGCGTATCAGAGCGCTGCAACCAGTTTTCAATCCTAGCCAACTTTCAAACTGCGCTGGTATAACGCACCCTTTTACTTTTGTTCAATAGTGGACCAACCCTGCAATCATCCCAGAAATTTTTAGCGGTTATACTAGCACCGTTTTTCAGCAATTGTCCATCAAACACGGCGAATCAGCACGCCGCAGCCATTTTTCAAGCCAAGCTTACTTAGAAACTGTCCTGGTATAACTCTCACTTTTACATTTGTTGAATAGTGGACCGACCTTCTTCTTTCCCTTAAATTTTCAGCGGTTATACCAGCACCGTTTTTCAGCAACTGTCGATCAAGAACGGCGAATCAGAGCGATGCAGCCACTTTTTAATCCTCGCCAACTTACAAACTGCGCTGGTATAACTTGCCCTTTTTCCTTTTGTTTAATAGTTGACCAACCGTTTTACCTTTCTCTGACATTTTCAGCGGCCATACCAGCACGGTTATTTAGCAATTGTCGATCAAACACGGCAAATCAGCACGCCGTAGCCCTTTTTAAGCCAAGCTTACTTAGAAACTGTGCTGGTATAACTTGCCCTTTAACTTTTTTTAAATAGTGGACCAACCCTGCTTCCATCCCTGAATTTTTTTAGGTGTTATACCAGCACCGTTTTTCAGCAACTGTCGATCAAGAACGGCGTATCAGGGTGCTGCAGACACTTGGTGCCCTGGGGTACTCTAGTGTCCTATAGTGGGAGAGACGCCAGCCCGATCCATACATCCAGTTGCACAATTTTTCGTAGTGTGTTGTAACAGAGGCACGAAACGGGTGGACCTGCGCGTCCGTTTAGAAAAGTGGGGTGAGGTGGGGTAGCTAGACACTGGGTCGGCGATCCGATGCGTCAAACGACGGACAGACAGACGCGATCGCCGGTCCAGGCACAGTCACAGCCAGCGGCTGGCCGGCAGTGCCAGCGGCGGCCGCTGCAGGCGACGGGAGAAGGGAGAGGTGTTCGAAGCACCCGCTGGCTGACAGCGTTGCCGAGCCGAAGTAGCTTCGGCTACCTTCCGAGCGTCCGTTTAGCATCCGTTTAGCTTCGGGATTAGACCCCGCCCGTTTCGTGCCTCTGCGGTGTAATGTGGCAACATTGGACGGCTGAGCTACTGCTTCAATAGGCCTTACACTTGCAAGACTTCTAAACCGGTAAAGTTAGTTGTGCCTAGTGAGCGAGCCGATTGTAGACTGAACTGAAAACTACAATCTGCTCTCCCACTATACCCACCTTACTTGAACAGTTCGAAAGCGATAAAAGAAATCAGCCCTCGGACCCACCTGCTTCCTGCAGGAGTCCTGCGGCAACCTGGCAGTACGGCAAATCACGCGTAGAGTGATTTTAGTCCCGGTACTCACACGTAAAATACAGACGTATTTTTCGTAAAACTCGTTAGTAATAAACGACCCCCCCTAAGATTGGTATTTTTTCCGAAAATCGTGTTTTTAAGTTGACAGTTAATTTATTAATGTAAAGGAATGCTATAGTTGGAGACACTTTTCTGTCTTTAAATCCTTCTGGGTGGAGCTGGCGAGGGTTGGGATCACTTAAGATCAGGCAATAACTCGGTGGTTGGGGTTAAACTTACTCTAGTTCAAATCTGAAGACCGATTTTAGGTGGCTCGAGATCAGGCCTGGAAATGCTTTTCTAAATGATCCGATGTCCATGAAATTGAAATTGCTATGAACGCTTCATTTTTGCACTAGGGTTGGAAAAACAGACGATCGATTATTCGATTGTTCGAAAAATCGACTCGGTTAATCGATTAACCTTCGCCGATATCGAAATGTCGTCGAAATGAATTAACCGAACAATTCCGTCGATTAACCGATTTATCTTCAGTCCGAATATTGCCTGTAAGCCGACGTTTCGCGCTTTGACGGTTGGCAAAATAGCGCAGCCAGCGACAGAGAAAAGAGAATCCGCACTGACTGAGCAGTGGCTTGGCGGCCTGGCGGGCGGCCTTGTTGCGCTCACGCATGCGCCGTGCGATGCTCCGCCCATCCCCCCTCTACTCGTGCCTCGACTTAAGGCTGCCAACGCCAACAGCGCAACGACACTCGACGGTTCATTACAGTCTTATTCGAGCAGGCTAATTCAAATTAAATTTTAAGGAATATCAAACAATTTTATGCTTCTCTTCTCATATTCTGTTGAATCACGGTCACGGCTTCTTGCGCCCCGAACGATTAGAATCTGCCAGTTTTCGTTCTTGCTTGGTAGGCCTAGGTGTTGCCGTCAACTGTTTTTTCCATACTAAACGCAACCTAACATCGACCACGCCAACTCGTGTTTTGACTTGACTCGAATACTGAGCTTATGGCTAGTGGGTATAGAAGCGGCGAGGGGAAGCAAGTCTGGACAAGTGTGTAGTTTTAAATGCGTGTGCTGCGCCTGAGAAATGGCTCCCAGTCCGGTGTGGACTTACTTCGCCAAGTCGGCGGACGGTGGTGTGAAGTGCAGTAAATGTGGGGCTTTTTTCACTAAGCCGTCGACCTCCACTCTGTACTACCATCTTAGCCATGTGCATTTCATCAATTTGAAGAAGCTCCCTCCTAAAGGACGCCCGCAGGCACATCACGATCGTGACAATGAAGACGAGGAGAGTGTAGACGACCCCGACCCTGTAAATGCTAGCCAGGTGAGTCTTGTTAAATCCCAGAGAATAAGGTTATGTTCAGTCCCGCTAGAGTACGTGTAGCGTTATGTACGCACGCCGCGACCGCTGCTAGTGTCAGGTTAGGTCACGCTGAAGTGCATGTGGCGTTACGTACGAAGCACACACTGAAAATTGAATGGTCGGAATGGCGTGACCTAAAGGCACGCCTAAAATTGGCGTGACGGGAAATTCACGCTGAATAACAAGTTTTCCGTCTTTATTTCAGGGTAACGATCCTAGCGATGCCGCCGCGGCCCCGCGGGCATCCACATCGGGAGCACGCTCACGCTCTGCAGGGCCAAGACCCCCGGTGACCATTGTCACCTCACCCCGCCCACGATCAGAGTCACAGCCGCGGTCGTTCTCAGAGGGGCCAATGGATCGCTGTCTCAGCACCGCTGCAGCATTCTCACGTAAGGAGCATGACGCTTTTCTTTTTGAGATGTTACCAGTTGCTCTAATTTTTTTATTTTATTGGCGGTTTGATTTTCTATTTGTTGTGCAGGAGGAGGAGCGCGTGATGCGGCCTGCACAGAGGCCCTTCTTTACATGATTTGCAAAGATGATATGCCTAAGAGGACTGTGGAACGGGAAGGCTTCAAGAAATTCGTCAGTACACTTCAGCCCTTGTACCACCTTCCCTCAGAGCCAACAGTCACGGTGAAACTGGAGGCGAAGTACGAGGAGCTGAAGGAGAAAGTGGGAGCTGAGCTAGCTTCGGCGCAGGGCCTCAGCCTTACCGCGGACATCTGGACGCACTCGGACACTATGACCTCGTACTTAGGCATGACAGCGCATTTCCGCAAGGGTAAGCGACTAGAGGGTTCCGCGAGTCTAAATAATAAAAGGGCCGTCCGTAAATTACCTTGCCCCCCTTTTTTTTTTTCAGGAAAACAAATTATTTGCGTGGAATTAGGAGCGCGTCCTATGCCTGAAAGGAAGACTATTGAGAATTTGAGAGCAGCTATGAGAGAGATTTGCGCGGACTGGCAGATAGACTACGATCGAGTGCGGGGTGTTGTCACGGACGGCGGCGCTAATATCAAGGGAGCGGCGCGCGCCGAGTTTGGTGCTGATAAGCACATCACTTGCGTAGCGCACGTGCTCAACGGTATTGGCCAGGCCGTTCTGAAGCAGCACGTCGACAAGCCCCCTTCGGAGCAAGAGCCCGCCGAAGCTCCACGAGATGTGCCAGAAAATGAAGACGAGGCGGAGAACCAGTTGGATGATGAAGTACGCGACGCTGCTTTTGAGAATAATGATTGTAAGTATCGGACTGACACGCTTTTCCTTATTTAAAGTTGCCGGATTTACAATTTTCATTCTTTACAGCTACTGTTTGCGTCCGGGCACTTCTTGTGAAAGTCAAGAAAATTGTCCGCTTCTTCAAAAGCAGTGATGTCGCCACCCAGGAATTGAAGGAGCGCCAGATGGAGGATGGAAAAAAAGAGCATGAGTGTCTGAAGCTCATTCAAGAAGTGCGCACGCGCTGGAACTCATCTTATTACATGGTGGAACGCTTTCTCCTGCTAGCTGATCCAATAAGCAGAGTGCTTTTCAAGCTTCAACGTGAGAAACGCACCAGGAGTAAGCCACCTAACTTCCCCACCACTGAAGAGTTAGATCTCCTTACTGAGGTCAGAGACCTGATGGCTCCCTTAGAAGAGGCTACAAGAGTTGTCAGCAAGTCTAAGGCTGTCAGTCTATGCCATGTCATTCCCTTTGTGACGGCCTTGAAAGCGGTAAGTCCACACAAAATGTGTGCACAAAATGAAATTATTTTTTCCTTTCAGTTTTAAGTGTATTTTTATGTGCAGCAAGTTGGTGCCTACATGCCCGTTTCTGGTCTGGCCTTCAATCTCAAAGAAAATCTTCTTAGTGAGATTGAGAAGAGGTTTTCTGTGGTCGAATTGGTGCGCCCGTATGCCGCGGCCACACTCCTAGATCCTAGGTACAAGAAATGGGCTTTTGAATCATCACAAGCATGCGCCAACATTATTCACCATCTAAGTAAGGGAGAAACAGATCAATTTAGCGCGCTAAAATTAGGGTAGGAATAAAATATTTTCCCTTTTTCAGGCGGCCGGATCACGGATATGATCAAAGAAGCAGGGAGGGCACTGGAAGCCCAGCAAGAACAAGAGAGTACCGGTGGTGCGGAGGCAACCCCTGCTACCGGCATCTGGGCTTCCTTGGACAAGCGGATCAAGGAAAGAAGTGTTGGGATCGCTGACCAAGAGGCAACGGCCACCATTCCCTCACAGCTGAAAGCGTACTTGTCAACCCCCCCTTTGGACAGGGCAAAGAATCCGAATCCTCTAGTTACTTGGGAGGCCATGCGGGTTGGCCTGGAGTATGTGTACGACCTAGCTATGGAGTATCTTCCTATTATGGCCACCTCTACCGCTGCTGAGAGACTATTCTCTCATGCAGGCTTAATTGCCACTCAAATCAGGAACAGGTTGTCCCCTAAACATCTCAACCAGCTCGTTTTCCTGCGATCTGTCGATGCTGATGTGTGGTTCTCATAGAGATTTTTGTTGAGACTGGTTGCCCTATTGTAGCACTACTTTTGAAAAATGTAAACTATATATTTATTATTTAATATTATTATTCTTTGCTAATTTTGAAGACTGTTACTTAGCACTGCCATTATTAATGTGATTTTTAAGTTTTTAACCAAAGCTAACCGTTCTGCGTACTGTGATTATTAATGATAATTAATATAGTACAAACATCAGACATGTGCATTTTTCTTTGTATACCTCAACGCATGTTGTACACTGGGTTACTTTAACAGAGAAAACCTCGCAGACGTCTATCCGGACGACAAAACACACAAATTTATTTTTTTTTTTCAAAAAAGTGGCGGTTAACCGATAATAATCGATTAATCGAATAAATTTATTCACTAGTCGATCGTAGTCGAACAAGAGGGTAATCGAACAACGGTTATCGATTAATCGAACAAAAATAATGTTTTTCCAACCCTATTTTGCACCGGCAGCATGTCCTGGTGCTGTTTTCTGATTCCTACCGGACAGTACAAAACCAATCTAACAAGACTTTATTGTCATTTAGAGATCAGATACCTATCAGGAACTTTCTTAACTTTCTGGTCTTATAGGAATTTTCTGAATGACAATAAAAAATCAGAGAAGGAATCAGGATTGTTCTGCCTAGAATTAAGAAATCAAACAACCACAGAATTCTGAGAAAATTCCCACATAAGAGCTGTAAGAGGTAGTTTTGTTTAGTTTAATTAAGACAATGTAGCATAGTGCAGAACGGAGTAGCGATTTGCTTCTGCACCAGAAAGTTCAAAATATGCTGATTTCGTGGGTTTTGGCCATTGGGGGAAAAATTACGAAAATTACGGAATAGATTACGTATTTTACGGTTTAAAATGTATATTACTATACGATTCAATAAATTACGGTAATTTTAAATCTCGCAGAACTGGCCAAGCGCGCTCAGGCACTGGCGGTGACGTCTCTCCACTCTAGGACTCTAGTGTACTGTAGTTGCTATCCGCACGTTACATGTAAACATTGTGGTAAGAGTAAGCGTTGTAATAGTCATGCCAATGTCACACCTTCTAGCCATACTAACAAGGGAACATATTTAGGTGGTACACTCCGATCTTGACCAAACTTTTTTTCTATGAAGACTAACCTATTTGGTCAAGGAAGCACCCCAAAGTTTGGGCAAGATACATTTCTACCACCCTTAACGAGTTTTCGAACCTTGAAATCGGGGTAAAAGGCATCCACGGCCCATGTTTAGGTCCGATCCGACAAAATTTAGTTGGTCGAGTTTTACATCGTTTCTCATAGTTTTTGGCATGCTGATCATGGAAACGACAAGCATTTTCACCAAAGACCACGTTTTAACTAACAAAAGGCACAATTCCGCATTCTGATAAGAAATGAGCCTTATGTTAATTAAAACGTGGTCATTGGTCAAAATGCTTGTCGTTTTCACAATCAGCATACCTTTTACTTTAGGAATCGATGTATAACTCGACAAACTAAATTTCGTCGTAACAGACCAAACTATGAGGCTAACAGTAGCCTATTTAACAGGGGTAAAAGGGCGAGTTATACCAGCGCAGTTTTTACGTTGGCAAGGATTGAAAAGTGGCTGCATCGCTCTGATACGCCGTTCTTGATCGACAGTTGCTAATAAACGCTGCTAGTATAACCGCTGAAATTTTCAGGGAAGGAAGAAAAGTCAGTCCACTATTCAACAAAAGTAAAAGGGCGAGTTATACCAGCACAGCTTCTAAGTAAGCTTCGCTTGAAAAATGGCTGCAGCGTGCTGATTCGCCGTGTTTGATCGACAGTTGCTGAAAAACGGTGCTGGTATAACCGCTGTAAATTTTAGGGATGGTAGCAGGGTTGGTCCACTATTGAACAAAAGTAAAAGGGCGAGTTATACCAGCGCAGTTTGTAAGTTGGCTAGGATTAAAAAGTGGCTACAGCGCTCTGATACGACGTGTTTGATCGACAGTTGCTGAAAAACGGTGCTGGTATAACCGCTGTAAATTTTAGGGATGGTAGCAGGGTTGGTCCACTATTGAACAAAAGTAAAAGGGCGAGTTATACCAGCGCAGTTTTTAAGTTGGCTAGGATTGAAAAGTGGCTGCAGCGCTCTGATACGACTTTATTGATCGACAGTTGCTGAAAAACGGTGCTGGTATAACTGCTGTTAATTTCAGGAATGGTAGCAGGGTTGGTCCACTATTGAACAGAAGTAAAAGGGCGAGTTATACCAGCGCAGTTTGTAAGTTGGTTAGGATTAAAAAGTGGCTACAGCGCTCTGATACGCCGTGTTTGATCGACAGTTGCTGAAAAACGGTGCTGGTATAACCGCTGTAAATTTCAGGGATGGTAGCAGGGTTGGTCCACTATTGAACAAAAGTAGAAGGAAGAGTTATACCAGCGCAGTTTGTAAGTTGGCTAGGATTGAAAAGTAGCCGCAGCGCTCTGATACGCCTTTCTTGATCGACAGTTGCTGATAAACGTTGCTGGTATAACTGCTGTAAATTTTAGGAATGAAACCAGGGTTGGTCCACTATTGAACAGAAGTAAAAGGGCGAGTTATACCAGCGCAGTTTCTTAGTAAGCTGGGCTTGAAAAATAGCTCCAGCGCTTTGATACGCCTTTCTTGATCGACAGTTGCTGAAAAACGGTGCTGGTATAACTGCTGTAAATTTCAGAAATGGTAGCAGGGTTGGTCCACTATTGAACAGAAGTAAAAGGGCGAGTTATACCACCGCAGTTTGTAAGTTGGCTAGGATTGAAAAGTGGCTCCAGCGCTCTGATACGCCGTGTTTGATCGACAGTTGCTGAAAAACGGTGCTGGTATAACTGCTGTAAATTTCAGGGATGGTAGCAGGGTTGGTCCACTATTGAACAAAAGTATAAGGGCGAGTTATACCAGCGCAGTTTGTAAGTTGGCTAGGATTAAAAACTGGCTGCAGCGCTCTGATACGCCTTTCTTGATCGACAGTTGCTGAAAAACGGTGCTGGTATAACCGCTGTAAATTTCAGGTGTGGTAGCAGGGTTGGTCCTCTATTGAACAGAAGTAAAAGGGCGAGTTATACCAGCGCAGTTTGTAAGTTGGCCAGGATTGAAAAGTGGCTACAGCGCTCTGATACGCCGTGTTTGATCGACAGTTGCTGAAAAACGGTGCTGGTATAACCGCTGTAAATTTCAGGGATGGTAGCAGGGTTGGTCCACTATTGAACAGAAGTAAAAGGACGAGTTATACCAGCGCAGTTTGTAAGTTGGCTAGGATTGAAAAGTGGCTACAGCGCTCTGATACGCGGTGTTTGATCGACAGTTGCTGAAAAACGGTGCTGGTATAACCGCTGTAAATTTAAGGGATGGTAGCAGGGTTGGTCCACTATGAAACAAAAGTAAAAGGGCAAGTTATACCAGCACAGTTTGTAAGTTGGCTAGGATTGAAAAGTGGCTACAGCGCTCTGATACGCGGTGTTTGATCGACAGTTGCTGAAAAACGGTGCTGGTATAACCGCTGTAAATTTAAGGGATGGTAGCAGGGTTGGTCCACTATTGAACAAAAGTAGAAGGAAGAGTTATACCAGCGCAGTTTGTAAGTTGGCTAGGATTGAAAAGTGGCTACAGCGCTCTGATACGCCTTTCTTGATCGACAGTTGCTGATAAACGGTGCCGGTATAACTGCTGTAAATTTCAGGGATGGTAGCAGGGTTGATCCACTATTGAACAAAAGTAAAAGGGTGAGTTATACCAGCGCAGTTTGAAAGTTGGCTAGGATTGAAAACTGGCTGCAGCGCTCTGATACGCCTTTCTTGATCGACAGTTGCTGAAAAACGGTGCTGGTATAACTGCTGTAAATTTTTAGGAATGAAACCAGGGTTGGTCCACTATTGAACAGAAGTAAAAGGGCGAGTTATACCAGCGCAGTTTCTTAGTAAGCTGGGCTTGAAAAATGGCTCCAGCGCTTTGATACGCCTTTCTGATCGACAGTTGCTGAAAAACGGTGCTGGTATAACCGCTGTAAATTTTAGGAATGGTAGCAGGGTTGGTCCTCTATTGAACAGAAGTAAAAGGGCGAGTTATACCAGCGCAGTTTGTAAGTTGGCCAGGATTGAAAAGTGGCTACAGCGCTCTGATACGCCGTGTTTGATCGACAGTTGCTGAAAAACGGTGCTGGTATAACCGCTGTAAATTTAAGGGATGGTAGCAGGGTTGGTCCACTATTGAACAAAAGTAGAAGGAAGAGTTATACCAGCGCAGTTTGTAAGTTGGCTAGGATTGAAAAGTAGCTACAGCGCTCTGATACGCCTTTCTTGATCGACAGTTGCTGATAAACGGTGCCGGTATAACTGCTGGAAATTTCAGGGATGGTAGCAGGGTTGATCCACTATTGAACAAAAGTAAAAGGGTGAGTTATACCAGCGCAGTTTGAAAGTTGGCTAGGATTGAAAACTGGCTGCAGCGCTCTGATACGCCTTTCTTGATCGACAGTTGCTTAAAAACGGTGATGGTGTAACTGCTGTAAATTTCAGGAATGGTAGCAAGGTTGGTCCACTATTGAACAGAAGTAAAAGGGCGAGTTATACCACCGCAGTTTGTAAGTTGGCTAGGATTGAAAAGTGGCTCCAGCGCTCTGATACGCCGTGTTTGATCGACAGTTGCTGAAAAACGGTGCTGGTATAACTGCTGTAAATTTCAGGGATGGTAGCAGGGTTGGTCCACTATTGAACAAAAGTATAAGGGCGAGTTATACCAGCGCAGTTTGTAAGTTGGCTAGGATTGAAAAGTGGCTACAGCGCTCTGATACGTCGTGTTTGATCGACAGTTGCTGACAAACGGTGCTGGTATAACCGCTGTAAATTTCAGGGATGGTAGCAGGGTTGGTCCACTATTGAACAGAAGTAAAAGGGCGAGTTATACCACCGCAGTTTGTAAGTTGGCTAGGATTGAAAAGTGGCTCCAGCGCTCTGATACGCCGTGTTTGATCGACAGTTGCTGAAAAACGGTGCTGGTATAACTGCTGAAAATTTCAGGGATGCTAGCAGGGTTGGTCCACTATTGACCAGAAGTAAAAGGGCGAGTTATACCAGCGCAGTTTGTAAGTTGGCTAGGATTGAAAAGTGGCTACAGCGCTCTGATACGCGGTGTTTGATCGACAGTTGCTGAAAAACGGTGCTGGTATAACCGCTGTAAATTTAAGGGATGGTAGCAGGGTTGGTCCACTATTGAACAAAAGTAAAAGGGCAAGTTATACCAGCACAGTTTGTAAGTTGGCTAGGATTGAAAAGTGGCTACAGCGCTCTGATACGCGGTGTTTGATCGACAGTTGCTGAAAAACGGTGCTGGTATAACCGCTGTAAATTTAAGGGATGGTAGCAGGGTTGATCCACTATTGAACAAAAGTAGAAGGAAGAGTTATACCAGCGCAGTTTGTAAGTTGGCTAGGATTGAAAAGTGGCTACAGCGCTCTGATACGCCTTTCTTGATCGACAGTTGCTGATAAACGGTGCCGGTATAACTGCTGTAAATTTCAGGGATGGTACCAGGTTTAATCCACTATTGAACAAAAGTAAAAGGGTGAGTTATACCAGCGCAGTTTGAAAGTTGGCTAGGATTGAAAACTGGCTGCAGCGCTCTGATACGCCTTTCTTGATCGACAGTTGCTGAAAAACGGTGCTGGTATAACTGCTGTAAATTTTTAGGAATGAAACCAGGGTTGGTCCACTTTTGAACAGAAGTAAAAGGGCGAGTTATACCAGCGCAGTTTCTTAGTAAGCTGGGCTTGAAAAATGGCTCCAGCGCTTTGATACGCCGTGTTTGATCGACAGTTGCTGAAAAACGGTGCTGGTATAACTGCTGTAAATTTCAGGGATGGTAGCAGGGTTGGTCCACTATTGAACAAAAGTATAAGGGCGAGTTATACCACCGCAGTTTGTAAGTTGGCTAGGATTGAAAAGTGGCTCCAGCGCTCTGATACGCCGTGTTTGATCGACAGTTGCTGAAAAACGGTGCTGGTATAACTGCTGTAAATTTCAGGGATGGTAGCAGGGTTGGTCCACTATTGAACAAAAGTATAAGGGCGAGTTATACCAGCGCAGTTTGTAAGTTGGCTAGGATTAAAAACTGGCTGCAGCGCTCTGATACGCCTTTCTTGATCGACAGTTGCTGAAAAACGGTGCTGGTATAACCGCTGTAAATTTCAGGAATGGTAGCAGGGTTGGTCCTCTATTGAACAGAAGTAAAAGGGCGAGTTATACCAGCGCAGTTTGTAAGTTGGCCAGGATTGAAAAGTGGCTACAGCGCTCTGATACGCCGTGTTTGATCGACAGTTGCTGAAAAACGGTGCTGGTATAACCGCTGTAAATTTCAGGGATGGTAGCAGGGTTGGTCCACTATTGAACAGAAGTAAAAGGGCGAGTTATACCAGCGCAGTTTGTAAGTTGGCTAGGATTGAAAAGTGGCTACAGCGCTCTGATACGCCTTTCTTGATCGACAGTTGCTGATAAACGGTGCTGGTATAACCGCTGTAAATTTAAGGGATGGTAGCAGGGTTGGTCCACTATTGAACAGAAGTATAAGGGCAAGTTATACCAGCGCAGTTTGTAAGTTGGCTAGGATTGAAAAGTGGCTACAGCGCTCTGATACGCCTTTCTTGATCGACAGTTGCTGATAAACGGTGCCGGTATAACTGCTGTAAATTTCAGGGATGGTAGCAGGGTTGATCCACTATTGAACAAAAGTAAAAGGGTGAGTTATACCAGCGCAGTTTGAAAGTTGGCTAGGATTGAAAACTGGCTGCAGCGCTCTGATACGCCTTTCTTGATCGACAGTTGCTGAAAAACGGTGCTGGTGTAACTGCTGTAAATTTCAGGAATGGTAGCAGGGTTGGTCCACTATTGAACAGAAGTAAAAGGGCGAGTTATACCACCGCAGTTTGTAAGTTGGCTAGGATTGAAAAGTTGCTCCAGCGCTCTGATACGCCGTGTTTGATCGACAGTTGCTGAAAAACGGTGCTGGTATAACTGCTGTAAATTTCAGGGATGGTAGCAGGGTTGGTCCACTATTGAACAAAAGTATAAGGGCGAGTTATACCAGCGCAGTTTGTAAGTTGGCTAGGATTAAAAACTGGCTGCAGCGCTCTGATACGCCTTTCTTGATCGACAGTTGCTGAAAAACGGTGCTGGTATAACCGCTGTAAATTTCAGGAATGGTAGCAGGGTTGGTCCTCTATTGAACAGAAGTAAAAGGGCGAGTTATACCAGCGCAGTTTGTAAGTTGGCTAGGATTGAAAAGTTGCCGCAGCGCTCTGATACGCCTTTCTTGATCGACAGTTGCTGAAAAACGGTGCTGGTATAACCGCTGTAAATTTCAGGTGTGGTAGCAGGGTTGGTCCTCTATTGAACAGAGGTAAAAGGGCGAGTTATACCAGCGCAGTTTCTTAGTAAGCTGGGCTTCAAAAATGGCTGCAGCGTGCTGATACGCCTTTCTTGATCGACAGTTGCTGAAAAACGGTGCTGGTATAACCGCTGTAAATTTCAGGGATGGTAGCAGGGTTGGTCCACTATTGAACAAAAGTAAAAGGGTGAGTTATACCAGCACAGTTTGTAAGGTCGGAAAACGCATTTTGGGATGGTCACTGAAAAAGGTTTTTTTGGCTAAGTCAAAGATCCGAAATTTTAGTGAAAATAATGTTCCACTATAATTCGATATGTTGTTCCTTGGGTCGAAAAACGCATTTTTAGATAGTCCCTAGAAAAAGTTTTTTTTTCTGGCCAGAAATTTTTTTTATTGTGGTCCACTATAATTCGATATGTTGTTCTTGGGGTCGAAAAACGCATTTTTAGATAGTCCCCAGAAAAAGTTTTTTTTTTCTGGCCAGAAAAATTTTTCTGGCCAAGATTAGTTCCATCCCGAATATCAGAATGTGAAAGCATTCAAGACACCAGAATGGGAAGACTGTAAGGCTCGTTATGAGGCAAGGGCTAAGGTGGCAGGCTTTTTCCTAATGCATTGTGGCAAGTGCCAATCTCATCCGCAAGATGAGATTCTGCTAGTAAGTCCTGCTAAAATTTTACTGTATATTTTTGAAAATTCCCTGCAACCCACGACACTTATCAGTGTGTATGCGTTTCCAGGGCGTCAACGCCATCCTGCGCACTCAAAAGATGCCTCTGCTATGTTTAAGGGCTGAGGTCTATCAGTTGTCATCTCCCAACCAGACATCGTGCTGCTTCTGGCGGCTCGATTGTACAAAATGTTACCCAGCCCGAAAGAGCATCATATCAGAAACAAATTGCAAGATGACCAACTAGTTGAAGTCAGAGCTCAGAGTAAGTGCCTCTTCTGTCCTCTGACGGCTGAGTTCTTCTTCACTTAGTAACTTTAGATTCATATATAGTTCAATTCGTTCTTGTTAATTTTCTTTATAAAAAAAAATAATAATAAAATGCGTGAGGTGTTTATCAGCCAAATTAATGTTTTCTAGAAAAAGAATTAAGTTTTGATGTTAAAATTAACACTAGACCTTGTCTCTATTTGAGATATGTCTTGGTGGCGGGTGCTCTTGTGTGTAGCCTTATGGCTGCACGCGGTGCAGGCAGGATATGAAGAGGTCGAAATTATGGAGTCTGAGGGCCTTCAGGTGGTTGCAGAACCTAAATATCTTGTTGCCCACGATATGGTACCGCTTACGTTCACGGCAGACTTACCCTCTATGGCCGCAGTCCCAGCTTCAGACATGTCGACATGCGCAGACGTCTAGTATAGTAAAGACATATGTTATGTAATTGAAAATCTAGAGAAAACCAGTGGAAAAATAATTAAGGAATTATCGATTGTCTTCTCTAAGCTAGGACCAGTGGCAGCAAGGTATAAGAGGTCACTGATACCAGCTCTAGGAAAAATTCGAAATTGGTTGGAAGGTGTTGCTACAGAGGACCAACTCAACCTTGATATTGAGAACCTTAACAATCTCGGCGCGCACCTTCAGGACCTCCAAAACAAAACTAAAGAATTAATACTGGTGGTGAATACTCATGCTGTCCAAATCCAGGGACTGTCTGGAAACTTGCAAGAAATGATGTCAAAATATTCGGCTGCTTATAATGCTTTACTTAAGTCAATGGCGGACAGTACAACCGACGGGGACATTATAGCTCATAAAAACTTGGTGGTGTTACAGCTCCACTCTATGATACAACTGCTTCAGAGCCACTTAATGGCAATGACTACTGTCTACCACAGCTGCCAGGCGGGACGCCTTGACCGCGTCGCAGTAGGTGAAAATGATTTGAAAACAATACTAAACTAAAAGAACCTATTGCTCAAAGCAGGAGAATTAGCTCTCACAATCCCAACGTCCAAAATTGATATATACTACATGCTAAATTCTGCTCGATGCCTTCTCGTTTCGCAAACCAGCCTGAATATCACCGTCGCTGTCCCAATTACCTCAACCACTAGAAAGTGGGGTATTTTCAGTATTAAGCCTTTAAAGTTTTTAGTCAATTCCCAAACTTGTGACATTATTAGGCAAACTGTAATCATTGCAACGGACGGAGAGTCAGTCCGGCCCCTAGATGACAAAAATACCTTCGGCACTAACATTGTTTAACTATTGCCCAGAATAAGCGAACATAATGAAATCACCAATTGTATTCACAAAATATTAACAGGTATGGAACTTAGTGATTTGCAGCACCATTGTCACATTAACTGTGCTAAATGCGAAGCACGTAGGCCTCGAAGGTCCATTCTCTGAGCGGTCGCAAAGGAGCTTAAGGTAAAAGTTGATAATCTAGAACATACATACTATCTTAATAAGAACTGAGGGCAAATGAGTTATATAATTAATTAAATACTGAAAGCACTTACTTTCCTGGTCGTCTAACCACCCAGTAGGTCGTATTCCAAGGCGGCGGTAGCGGCGGTAGTGGTGGGGCGGCGGCCATCTTGGTGCCCAGTTTTGCGCGCGCGCCTTAAGGATTGCATGGGGTGAGTGCATTTGTGGCCTCCCTTTCGGGAAATTGGGCCTTGTTTGACAGTTTTGTGACTTTGTGTGTTAACTCGGAAGGTCTGTGGTACGTTTGTACCTGATTTGGGGCCGGTACTTAGTTTGTGCTGGCAGTAACAAGCCTGGGAACCGGAGCCGGCGTAGGGGCGTAGCGGCTTGTTTTCTCTCAGTTTTCACGCCTTTTGCCACTTGTTTTAGTTATTTGCGGTGGAAATTTACGAGTCGACGGTTTTGTTTAAGATTCCTGATGTATGTTTTACACACCGTTTGGGTCATTAGCCGCCTTTAGATGGCGAAAATGGGAGTCGCTCTAACCTCTTTTGGAAGGGTTTCTGGCTTGCATTTGGCCGCTTTTAGAACAAAGTACACACTCTTTGAGGAATACGAACTGGGTTTAGGCCCTGCCGTGGTTGTTTCAAGTGATTTGCCACTCAAGTTGAGATTCTAGACTCACATTAGAAGATAACCCATATTTTCTGTCAGCGTGGGCGTTACTTTTCTTTCTCCAAATTCGAATCTTTGAGTAACATGCGTTTCTGGATACTTTTTTTAATGTTTGTCTGATTTTGTTTCAGCTTTTACGCATGTCAAGAATCTAGGCAGTTGGACATTACCGTTGTTCCCTGAGTAAACACTGGTTCTGATCTTTTCGAGAGACTGCTTAGGACTGTAAGATTTCATGAATAAAACAGCAGAGTATATGTCATGTGTGTCACTGGAAAAGTTTCCTCTCCTTACACTGAACAAGTGCACCTGACTACATGGGCTAAGGTATGTGATAAGTAAACAATACCACTGCTTATGATGCACATTTTAATTCAGCTAATAACCAAATTTTAGTCTTGGACTGACAATTATCATAAGAAAATGAACTTTGGCAATAAAATATTGTTGACATTGAACAAACAAATAAACTTTCCACATAAAAAAAACCTTAATGAGGGAGGCACTGTAATTATAAGTGTCAAGTCCTCATCTTTTAGAAAATTAATAATAATAAAATATTCTCATTACATGCTACAAATTCATTAACTTTCTACATTAAAAGAAACGAATAAACAGAATTCTCGGGTTTGAATATAGTACTGCATTTACACAAATGTAAGACTCAGTGCTCAATTCCTTGGACTAGGGTCACCTGGGGTAATTATGGGACAGCTGCTTTCTGAACCCAATTTAACATTTTAGAACTCGTACCATACCAAATGTGATGTTTTTAATGTGAAAATCACATTTGGTATAGCATGAGTTCTAGATTGTCAAATCTGGTACAGAAAACAGGTGTCCCATAATTACCCCAACTTACTTAATTATTTATGCATTCAACAGTTCAAGTTCAACAGCGCGAATGGAGAAGAGAAAGGTGCGTCTTACATTTGTGTCATGACATTATGACTAGATACTTAAGTACACATAGACTAGCATCAGACATTCCCTTGCCTGAAAGAAACCCTTATAGCAGACTATTGAAAACAAACAGTTAGACCAGGGATGAAGGTTTGCATTCTGGACAAAGCCATTGTTTGGGAACTACCTTAAGACTAACACACTTTAAGTGAAACCACCTGAAAGTGCAATTTTTACCAAGACATTTCACTTTGGGAAGATTGCGAGAACTTTGACAGTAACAAATAACACGTCCACAGTCCGAAATAGTAGAAATAGATAAAGTTTTATACACATGTTTCAAAGAAGAAAAATACCTTCCCATAAGCTCTGGCAAAACACAATTTTTACTGAACAGCTCAGTTTTGTCCAAAATTTCTTGCTGCCTCACAGCATCAGGGAAAATTCTCTTTCGAGTTACATCATCTTTATGCCAAACAAAGTAATCGGCATACTTGTAATCTGGGCCCAAACACAGTAAATAATGCTGCATTTGATCATAATGATCAGGGGGAACCAATTCCTCATCACGATTGGGAAATTTAGTGCATTTTATCTCCAGAATACCCTTCCCACAGCAATCACATTCAACTTCACCATCAGTTGAGGCAATGAGGAAGGGGTATTCCAACGGAATCTTAGCTCCACACTGTTTGAGAGAAAAGTTGAAGTGTCGATTACTCATAAAATCAATGTATTCTTTTCTTGCCTTGGGTTCATTTTCTGTTCCAGCAATCATCCATATTGTTTTTTTTTGAGGTCTCAAAGGGTCACAGACACCAATCACAGAAGCAAGAGAGGGATTGTTGATGTCAGTAGTCATGACACTGTGAACAGTAGATCCCCCAATGCGTCCTTTCTTGACTTTAAACCAAAGTTTACTGGTGCTCTGAGGGCGTGTCAAAGACTCAACTTTTACATGTTGCTCAAGGGTGACTTTCATATTATTGTTAAAAAAGGCAGTAGCTTCTCTTCTTAGCTCACTCAAACTCAACAGCATGGTTATCACAGTAATCTGGGAGCACACGAAAAATGGCAGAAGCTGGACTCACCAGGTTCAATTTCTCAAAAAAAAGACTCACACTTTCTGGAGTGTTCTGAATGGGACAGCGACGGACCAAAGGAGGTATGGGGTTTGCCGGGTCATCTTCACCTTCTTCATTTCCATTGTCATTTTCTCCCATCATGCGTTTCCTCTTGTTCGCAGGAGTTTCATAATCGATGTCTTTGATTTTTGAAAATGGTACATCCCTAAGATGAGGAGGAAGCCAAGCGTTAGCTCTTGATGTGCAAGATGTGGAAGACTTTTTGAAATTCCCAAACTCCAAAGCATACAGGATGCCGCCAAGATGGTTGCAAGATTCTCCACATCCAGCCTTGCAAGTACACCAGCCACAAAGGATTTCTCCATCTTGTTTGACAAGAGCCCATGGTTTGTTGTCAGGATCATTCACTCGATATGAGTGCTTCACTCTCCCCAAAGCTAAAATGAAGCCGTTTGAAGTCTTCTTGAAAGAAATTGATTTTACCCAGCCATCAACAAGGAAACGGTACGCATCAGAAGAATTATAATTTAACATTTTGTCCATAGTGACAGATCTGGTAGAATATACTAAGTAATTCATAACATGAAATAAATTGACTCTGGGAATCAAATTCTCATCACGTGAACAATCTTTTAAATCAACTTCATATGGATCAATACCCCCACACAAGTGAATTAACTGCCTATATCTAGCAAGATCTGACCCAGACAGGGTCTTAATGTAGCCAGTATTAAACTTACCCATGGCTAATAACACACAAATCCGTCAATAGAAAACCTGACAAAAGAAATAGAAGAACTAAAATTAATCACTTGGCTGACTGGTAACCAGCAACTTGCGGATGCAAGTAAAACAGCTTAAGAACTACATACAATTAATCACATGGCACAGACTGGTAACCACAAACTTGTGAATGCAAGCAAAACAGCTTAAGAACTACATACAAATAATCACATGGCACAGACTGGTAACCACAATAAATTATGGAATGCATCACAGAGGGGACTAAGATACATGATCAAAGTATAACATTACAAAACAATTTCTGAATCATCATGCATGGGAACATCAGACATTGGAACAATGGGAGAACTTAAATTACTAAGGGCACAGCAAATCATAACTACATCATCAATTCTTGCAGCATCTAAAGCACATGGAGAAGACTGAAGGAAGCTGTAGTCCAATTTATCATCAAGAATATGGTACTTGCGCCTCACTAACCCAATTACTCTTTCTACATGAATTCTGACATTGGCAATTCGACGTGATGATTCCACATCATCTGATGCCAGTTGAGTTCTTTGATGCATATAGGAAGGTGTTATTACTCGAGCCATAACTTCTCCCGTAACAGCACCAATGTCAAAACCTCTGTCTGCAAGAATTACATCACCAGGGAGAAGTTTGTCAAGAAATCCAGTTGAGTGTTCAGTTATAAACTTGTCAGAAGTTCTGCCTCCCCATGCAGGAGAAATATAGGACACTGTGCCTTGGGGAGTTATACCAATTAAGAATTTAACAGTAGAATGCTTCTTGTATTTTGAGTAGGTTTGAGCTTTGGCTAAAAGACCAGAAGGCGTAGGTGCTCTTGTCTCAAAGCAATCAATTATCACAGCAACACTTCTACCAAATGCACTTAGAAAACATTCTGGCATGGTCTTTCGAAGTGTTTCACGGTCAGGCCACACAATTAAAAAGCTGAAGCACTGAGCTAAAACAGGAATCCATAGATTAAAATACTTGCTGTAACAACTTTGGGAAATATCAAGGCGGTCCGCGATATCCTCTTCCAGTAGATTAAGTCGTAATCGGACAAGCACAGAGGCGAATTCTTGAAATTTTGTGACAGTCACCTTACCATGATTATAGTTTTTCTTGATGTGAGGTGCAACCAGATCGAAAAGCAGCTTCAGAACAACAAAAGAAGGCACACCAGTGTAAAAACGGCACTTCTTATCAACAGACAGGTGTTCTTCAGAGAAAGGAGCAGGTTTACTTCGAGATTTCAGTGGAAAGCAGCTCAAGTCTGTTTGACACGAAACTGATGAATCTTGATTTTCATTGTCACCAATATTTAAATCAGCAAATCTGTAGTTCAAGTCTGTTTGACACCCAACTGATTTTTGATTTACATTGACATCAATATTTTCATCATTGGCACCCACATTTCCAGCTTCATTCACATTTTCATGACCTGTAAACTCATGTGCTTCAGCCTCATTCACATTTTCATGACTTGCTCTATTATTTAAATCATCTTCATTTCTATCAGTATTCAAATCATTATTGTTCAATTCACCCAGTGGTCGTCTCTGCGTAGCACGATTAAGACACCGTCTGAATCTGTCTTCTTTTGGCTTTGCAGAAATTTCCTGTCCCAAATGCAGGGAAGGAGCCCAATCAGGATGAGTAACATGCATGTACTTAGCCGGAGCACCATGAATAAAATGCTTGGAGCATACCACTGTATTCCTGTTGACAGTGGCATCTGTAATGGTCTTACGGCCAATTCTTGCAAGCCAAGTGGTGCGCTGCCTAGTACTATTTTCAATGGTAACAGGACATCCTTTTTGAGAAGAAGGGATACGGAAGAAGTGAACCTGGTCACGACCTGACCGACTAGAGCAGCCAAGAATGCAACATGTAACCATGGTCACCCAATACAGAAATACAGGCTCTGGCAAAGTAACTTACAACTAAATTGATATAACAGGAAACAAAATAAATCAGCTCACCTATAATAACACGACACTGAAATTGTAACACAATACCTGAAAACAGAAGGTAAAAATAACTTTTGTAAATATTAAGTAACATTGTGAGAATTCTTGAAGGCAGTTAATACGAATTTTAAACAAAACTTATAAGAAAAGAACAATTCAAAGGCAAGCTGATTAGGTCTTAAACTAACTCAATGCCAGAGGACATTCACCATACTTTAAAGAATACAAGTAAACAAATAGACAAGATCCAGAGAGTCTTGTTAAAACATCTGAAACAAAAGATATATATTACTTAACAGTTAAAATTGGTTGACAAATTCCAAAACGCTCAAAGGAACTCAGAATTACCAGAATGTTTAGTTTTGGATGTGAGAATTTGTAGCAATCCAATCTGCTCATGAAAATGCACAGTACCGTATGGGCAGTGACCCTTCGTTTGCAAAGGCTTCTTGTAAAAATACAATACAATTGAACACCATCTGAACTGCTTCGAAGATATCCATGTTGATGTTCTTCTGAAATGTGACAAAGATAAGTTTAAGCATGGAAAAAAGTGTCAAAGAGTTTTGAGGGATTTATGAAAGTTCAGATTACTGTACCTTTTTTATCAGTCTTCAAATACGAAGTTAGGATTCCACAATAGCAACGATAGATACATAAGTACCTAAACAGAGAAAAACAAGTAAGTTGCATGGAACTGGCGCATGACAGGCAGTCTACACAACAAATGAAGTACGTACCCAAAACATACGAAGTACAAACCATTCAGAAGGCAAAATGTGTCTATTAAAAAAAAGAAAGAAAAATTCATTAGACGAGCAAGAAGAAGAGGGTCCCGAGTGGTAAATCACTTGAAACAACCACGGCAGGGCCTAAACCCAGTTCGTATTCCTCAAAGAGTGTGTACTTTGTTCTAAAAGCGGCCAAATGCAAGCCAGAAACCCTTCCAAAAGAGGTTAGAGCGACTCCCATTTTCGCCATCTAAAGGCGGCTAATGACCCAAACGGTGTGTAAAACATACATCAGGAATCTTAAACAAAACCGTCGACTCGTAAATTTCCACCGCAAATAACTAAAACAAGTGGCAAAAGGCGTGAAAACTGAGAGAAAACAAGCCGCTACGCCCCTACGCCGGCTCCGGTTCCCAGGCTTGTTACTGCCAGCACAAACTAAGTACCGGCCCCAAATCAGGTACAAACGTACCACAGACCTTCCGAGTTAACACACAAAGTCACAAAACTGTCAAACAAGGCCCAATTTCCCGAAAGGGAGGCCACAAATGCACTCACCCCATGCAATCCTTAAGGCGCGCGCGCAAAACTGGGCACCAAGATGGCCGCCGCCCCACCACTACCGCCGCTACCGCCGCCTTGGAATACGACCTGTAGGGGAAAGGAGCCTTGATTCTACTTCATCTTTATAAAAGGTAATATTAAAGGCATGTGAGAAAAACGGTCTTATCTTCACAAGTTGGGATGAGCCTTTTAATGTCGAGAACATTTCCGGGTTCCGGCCATTCGTAAACGGTTACATCCTAAGTGCGAAAGCCTAAGTGCGGGCGAGCGATAACGGCGGAGGGGAATACCGCGACAAAAGAAACAAGGAACCGCAGGATTTCTCATCGTGTACAAGGGTCCCCTAAGAATTCGAGCGGGGCCCACGGCCAGTCGGGTGGTAGCCGACATGGCGGGGAGCACCGGGCAGAGAACGCCAGGGACCTGGCGTCGCGGCAGACGACTCTCGAAGGCAGTGGACAAGTCGAAGCAGGCGCTCAGCAGCCGACGGATAGCCTAGATGTTTGGAAATCAAAGAAACTATTAGAAATGATCAAGTAATTAAAACTTTTTCGGGTCAATAAAGTTTTTTTAAAAATTGGGCACTTGTAAAAATCGTGGTGAATGACAAAACCTATTATTCTGTCACACAGTCTTTAGACAGAAATAGTGTACAATTCAACGTCAATTCAAGGACTGAGGACCCAGTAGCAGAACAAAGTGAAGATAAAGCAGATGTAAAGAGTATAGAAAATGTTCAATTTTTGAGAGCTTGTTTGAATGCTAAATTTTGTGAAAATTCTATGATGGCTTCTGTGTTGTTGGAAACTTTCCCAAAACTCATAATATATACAAATTTCCGTTGTGATAACTTTTTAGGTACTTGCTTGTGCATTAAGTGTGCAAACATAATTTCCAAAAATGTTCTTGGTAAATTACTGATGGACATCAGGTTCAAGTTGAGATTGAGAGAGACATTGGACAAGCAATGCTTTGAGAGCAGCAAAATACCAGCGCTTCATAATTTTATAGCTGCTCAACGAGGAGATCCTCAACTATTGCAAATCATAGCAACGTTTGACTCCAATGGTAAACCAACCTTACAACTGATAGGGTTAAAGGAGTTCCAAAATATGCACTGAAGAAAGGACTGCTTGTGACAAACACGACACCGCCAAGAAGTGTGGTACCAAAATCTTTGGTGCCAGGCATACTCAAATTTTTTCATGATATGAGTTTGCACAGTGGACGTAGTATAATGCTCCTAATTTTACGTAGACATTGTTATTTCTCCCTTATGGAGGAATTGGTTAACAATTATATTAAGTCTTGTCTAGTTTGTAGTAAACATAAATTAGCGTTCAAAAATTACGGTAAACTGGAGTCCCAGGTATCTACTGAAACTTTTGAAAATATCAGTGCTGACTTCACTCATATTTACAGTGCGGATGCTAAATACTCACAATGTCTAGTTATAACTAGACATTGTGAGTATTCTAGACATTGTGAGCGATAGCTTCTCTAACCTTGTTCTTTTGAAGCCTAGTAAGAAACCCTGCACAGAATCCTTGATAGAAGGATTGATTGATTGGTTTTCGAGGTATAGGTTGTGCAGAACACTCCATCTGGACGCAGGACCTCAATCTAAGAGCAAAGTATTGCAACAACTCTTGGAGAGGTTAGGGGTTCAGCTCATAGTTAGTCCATCGAATGCTCATTTTCTAGTGGTTGAGTAGAGTCGCAGGTTAAAAGAGTAGTATCTGCGCTTCGGTTTTTGATAGATAATAAGAAATCTAGGTTCACTCAATGGGATAAATATTTACCTTTAGTAGAGTTTAATCTTAATAAAACTCCAGGTCTAGCAACTAAGTTGAGTGCACATCAAATATGTTTTAGACGAATACTAGATGATCCGGCGACACTTAAATCAGTCCTTCCACAACAGAGCTCACTACAACAAAGAATCAGAACACTTGAATTATTCCGCAGCCAAGCAAGATGAGCACAGGCTAAAGCCAGAAATACTTACAAACAAAAGTATGACAGGAATAAGTCTGACGTTGAGTTCCAGAAGAGACAGGCAGTATTTGTTTACTTTGAAAGAAAAGCAACAAAATCCAACCCTTTAAAATTCCAGCCTAAATATAAATTGGGGGTTATAAAGAGGAGAGTATCCAAACTAGTGTATATTGTTAGTTTCAAAGAACCCAATGGTAGAATTTGGAATAGGATGACCCATGTCAATCATATGAAACAAAAGTTACAAAGAAGCAGGTATTTGCAAAACGCTGACAATAATGTTTTCATAGTCAACTTCGAAGGGTTAAGTATTCCTCTAAGAACAATGTAATTACGTTCAGGAAACGTTCAAATGATTATTAAGTTCCGAATCGATATTAATGTTTTGCGGTTAATTTTGACGAGTTAGGTATTCCTCTAATTACATTGCAAATACGTTCAGGGGAACGTTTGGAGCAATCATTTTGTTTTCAGGAGTCTCCAGGAAGGGAGTACTGCCTGAAGGGGCGTAGGTGATAAGGTTTTCTTCCTTTCCGCTGTTAGTCTGTTCGGATTAACATTCATTACAGCTCTATGTTTTCATTTCTTTTCGCGGTGTCTTTTCGTATGAAGCCACGCCCATTTTTCTCCACCGACAATATGCACATATACTTGTTGTCTGTTACTATGCTGCAGAGTTGTCGTTCTTTATCGAGATAAGCAATCGCAAAGCTTTGTACAATTTATAGTAACAAAGGAAAAGTGGACAAATCCAAGTTAACTCGGGAGAGTAAATTATTTTTTTTCGACAAATTAAAGCATTACTAGACCTAGGTTGGACTTCCTTACCGTAATTTTAATATTGAGAATCAAGACTGAGGCCTCTATTTTAAGAATTAGTGTAGAAGGAGAAGGGGGGTTCTGATGTCCAATTTGATTTTTGTAGTACTTTACCTCATGCATTGGCCAATGCGACTTAAAACTAATTTTACCATGTTTCATGTCCACGTTTTTGCGAGTATCTTCCTTTTTTCGTGTCTTTTTATCTATAGGTAGTCTTATGGTGGCAGCATAAGACGACCTTCTTTCTTTCTCCCCGGGGATTCTTGCCCAGGCCAATACAAACACACGCGGTTATATGAGAAATTCTAACGCGCGAAACGTGTTTGTATGAGAGACTGGTGACAAAAGTTTGAATTGAGTGGTGATGAGAGTGAAATAAATAATGGTGAATAAGCGAGACTATAAATGAAATAATGATATAAATTGTGACATATTAATGAGAAATGACATGAAATGATACAAGTAAGGTAAATGCAATGGAAAAGGGAATGAGGAATACACAAAATTGGACAATTGAAGAATATCAATCGGTACTTTAAAACAGGGCGGGGATTACAAATAACACTAATGAAAAAAAAGAAAAAAAAAAAAACACGAGGTTTTCTCAGCGCCACTTTATTTTCTTTCAACATTTATCTTGAGATTTCGACCATCCTTCTGTCTCGATGATTCAACTAGAGCCGCAAGTGCGGGCAAACCGGGTCGTTTCCCGGTGCATGTCCTCTAAATAAAGAAATAAACAAGCTGACTTAGAAAATTGGACACCACAATGAACAGGTTGACTTCAAAAATTCTACGCTTGCCGTAAATGTGCATTCTAGCACATTGGCGAGCCTCACTGTGAGACAAATAGACGCTCCTACACCGCGTACAGATTAAAGGAGAAGGGGAAGCGTGACCTGCAAGACACGCTTTACTAAGCAAACGAAGCCCGAACGGTACAGGACTTCGAACCAAATAAGCTTCTTCGGATAGGTTCTTGTACATCGTAGGTTGGCGATGCACTATGATAGAATCACTCACCTGGGCTATGACAAGTCAAAGCATGCTCATGAGCCCCTTCGTAGGTAAAAAATGATGTCAGGCATTGCCCGCATTCCAGAAAGGGGAAGATAATTTCAAACAATGGATGCCGCGGAGCAGTCATAGTTGAAAAGCAGGTAGGCGCGCGAAAGGAGCCGGGGGGGGGGGGGGACGAGGACTGGCGAGCCGCGGTCCAGGATCCCGACCCGAAGGGCCGCGAAAACTGCGACTTTAGCAAAAGCGCCGGATCGCTCTCTGTCTAGCGCATCCTCCAGACGCGCTGTCTCTTTCAAGCTTTGTCAGCTGACTCATTAATTTATCCCTCCGGGGCGTGTTTCGCTTCGCTCTCAACAGATGGAGCGCGGAGCCACTGTCTAGGGCCAGGAATGGTAATGACCCATAGAATAGGTAAACGTAAGGCAGCAAGGAAATACGCGTGTAGTCAGCGAATAGAACGACATAGTATTTGTAAATTCATCAACAAAAACCACAAATGCTCATAGTTTCGAAAACTAATAATTCCGGTAGCATAAACTCCTGCTATCAACGAGGGCGTTGGGCATCAACGCGTTGCGGACGTACGGTTTACTCACACTATCAACACGAAAATACAAGATGAGCTGACACTGTAATTAAGAAACTACTCCGTTTTCTTTCTATTCATTTCTATCAGGAACTCGTTTTCAGTGTATCGTGTGTGGGGTTGGTGTACTGACTGTGACTGTGTTGTTGTGTAATTTTCTGTATCCTTGTTTCTATTACAGAGAAATATCGAAAATGCGGCTAATCCACATGCAAGGAGACCTCTTCTCGTGCCCTCAGCACATTACTTTGGCACATTGTATTTCATACGATGCAAAAATGTCACGAGGCATTGCGGTATCTTTTCAAAATTTGTTTCAACTACGGACCGAAATTCTAAGCACGACAAGAACAGTTGGTGGTGTCGTGGCTGTTTGGAGAGACACCAGATTCATTGTAAATTTGATAACAAAGTTTCGTTGCTTCCACAAACCATCAGTAAAAGATCTAACAAATTTATTGCTGGCACTGAGAGATTTCATGTTCTACAACGGCCTCGTGGAGATTGCTGTGCCAGAGATCGCGGCGGGACTGGACGCGATTCCGCTGACTATAGTCATTCGGCTTTTATCAAATATCTTCCAAAATACACCGGTGACAATTTATATGAATCATTTGTGCTCCAGGCGACTGCAAATTTTTGATCCTATAATCAAAACTTGTACCTTGCAAATGGCTACAAATTATTATATCTTAACGCATCTGTGCGACTTCAACTAAATTACTACTTAAATTACTGACAATCTAGTATCTCGTAATGGTTGTTTATAATTGTTCTGATTGGTAAATATTCTTTCCCATTGCAGCTTGACTGCTTTCGTTGCGGAAATGAAACTGTGGCAAATTGTGATATGGATAGCGGTGCTGGCGAACTCTGCGTATGGACTGGTGAAATTTGAACCAGGAACAGTATTCCGTGAGGTGCGGACACCCGTCCAAACCTCAAGCATTGTAGTCAGATATCAGGTAGACATAAACCCTCACGCTCCAGACTCGCCCACAGAAATCAATAGCTTGGAAAGCCTGCTGCTAAAAGGTACAGAGGGACTAAATACTTCAGTAAAGGAGACGTGCCAACTTATGAGGGAGGCAAATAGACAATTAGACTCTCACTATGCTTCGGTTCAATACAAGGCTCACCTACTACGGAGGAAGAGAACGACAAATCCACTCGCGTTCATTGGCGACCTCCTTGGTTGGTGTTGCTCTGTCGCAACGAAAGGCGATCTGACGGTAGCACTGGAAAATGACGACCTAATACAAGCTCAACTTGACAGTATCTTTGAAGCATTTGAGGATGTAGTGAATGTAACTAAACGCAATAACATTCAATGGATAGAATTTGTCGGCTCGGTACATGATCGCTTTCTTTCAATTGACAATGAACTTGCTAAAATTTTTAATTCCAAAAAATGGATGTTTGATTGGTTTACATATGTAACAATCAGGTCAATTTCCAGTACTACCAAAATGATAATTAAACTCCTTATGACGGAGCGTCTCGACCAGATTTATAACTCGTGTACTCAAAACCAGATCCCTCTAAGTATCATCTCTCCTGAAGTGTTAGAAAAAGAATTAGTGCTCCTAAATGAAAAATTGGGTACCAAGGCAGAAATTGAAGTAACTAGCGCGATCTGCACTATATAAGCTTAAAATTGTAAATTGTGTCTTCAATAATCGTCTGTTGGAAGTGGTTGTTAAATATCCGGTCCGGAGTAAGGGTGATAACTGGAAGGTGGTAGATATAGTGCCAACTCCGTTTGCTTACAAAAATTTCGTATGTCAAGTCTTATCTCGGCCAACAATGATCCTCACAAATTTAACAAATATCAGGCTCCTTTCAAACCAACAACGATCGGACTGCGTTGAAAACCTCATCTGCCCCGTCCCTCGGGAAACATCCTATGACGCGGGTTTGGGTGAATGCGTTAGGAACATATACAGTAAAAAAAGTAAAAATATGGAATCAATAAGAAGAGCGTGCCCCTTCCACTGCACACCGTACTACGGACCGGAAATTTTGAACCTAGGATTAAATGATTATGTCGTTGCGCACCCAAAACATAATTTGCTTGTTGAGTGTCCTAACTCTGTTCTGCCTATACCAGCAGTGCCAATCGGTGCCAGTAAAATTAATATCCCGTGTAATTGTGTTCTGCGGCACGAGCAAACTGTTTTAATTGACACCCAGTATCCGTGCGACCCACGGCTTAACAATGTTTTCAACAGGACAGTGATTCTACCTTCGCTATGGTCTAAAACTAACAAGCCGTGGAGCGCAGACCCGGAAAAGTTTGTACATCCGGACCTTACTGTATCTCATGTAGTTTCGAAAAACCTTACATTAACATTACCAGACTTCGAATTTTAACAAGTAGCGTGGTCTGTTTTCCCCAAAACCCTCGGCTGAAGCAAGGCGCGCCAAACACCTTCCATGCTTGTCCGACCTCCTCCCATCAAGGGACTCGGTTTGGGCAGCCGTGACCGCAGTCGACGACTGTGCCTCCTCATAAAATGACTCGGCATTCTGGGTGAAAATTTACGAAAATGTGGTGATCCAGTTAAAGCTGCCCCTGGGAACGGTAGACGGGTGTTGGTCCTTCCTTGGATCGTCCCTTCTCGGAGTAAGTCACACGGGAGTCATGTTCCCTAGCACGTCGGCGCCTGCTGAGTACCCTACTCTAAAACACTACTGAAAATACAGGAAATGGAGAGAAAAAATTATGATTAACTTATCTTCTAAATGGGACTCTATATGTACCTCACAGTCTAGCTGCCGCGCGTTGGCGCATACTTTGCAGTTCAATTTCATTTTCATTTAACTGGCCCGTAGCCGTAGTTGCCTGCGGGGGGCTTTCAGCATTTGCTGGCCCAGCAAAGTCGGTGACTACACGCTTGCCACATTTCCAGAACAGGGAAATGATTCCTGTCTTGAGATTAACGTAGTAACATAATGCCGCTATGGCTGCCAACCAAATAAGAGCGAATATGATCGTTTCAATCCAGCCGCTTTTATAAATTTCCAGCTTGTGCCATTTGGGTTCAGTGTCGGCAAATGGAGCAACTGTCGCTAATTTAAGCGGCGGCAGAGTGACATTTTCAGCTATAAGTGCAGGAACATGGTCCTTAGGTACGAACACTTCTAACAATGAGAAATTTCCTATTTCAGTCCAGGAGTTGTCCACTTTAACTTAATCATTTACATGTTGCGGAATGGCACACGCGCTTCCTGCTGGAATAAGCGTGCGTTCGCCCGCTCGCTTTTCAACTAAAGTACAATGACATGGCAGGGTAATCTCATGCCGACCTGAGGTTATCACATCAACCGTACGGAGTAACGCATTATCACAAAGCACATGAAGCTCTGAAGAGGGATTTAGAATAGAAAACTTATCCTGGTCTATATACTGCACGGTGGGCTCGGACTGCTGAATACAATTTACATGACAATGCTGCTGAAGTTCGTCGATTTGCATTCCAACCAAAATTTTATGAATACAATTTGTTATTTCGTTATTGTCACTAATCCTGGGTAAAACTTTGACAAATCTGGTACCTAGTTCATTGTGATCATTCAACGGACGTACTGATTCTCCGTCCGTAGCAATTGTTACAGTCTTCCTAAGGATATCACAAGTTTGAGAGTTTAGCAAGAATTTAAGCGGTTTAATGGCGAAAATTCCCCATTTGTGAATTACTGAAGTTATTGGCACTGTTAGCGTTATGTTTAGAGCGGTCTGACTGACAAGATGACAACGAGCTGAATTTAGTAAGTAATAGAGGTCAATTTGAGTGGGGGGGATAGCAAGTGTTAAATCTCCTGCTTTAAGCAAAATATTCTTTTGTGTCAAAATCCGTGCTAGCTCGGTTTCAGCTACTGCCAGTCTGTCTAAACGGCCTGATTGGCAAGAATGATAAACCGTTGTCATCGCCATTAGGTGGCTTTGGAGTAGCTGGATCATAGTTTGAAGTTGCATTATCATGAGATTTTTATGGGAGAGAATCGCGCCATCAGTTGCTGATTGCGCCATTGATTGTGCCAATACATTGTATGCAATGGAGAATTTTGACGTCATTTCCTGAAGAGACCTGGACAAACCCTGGATGTGAACCGCATGGGTATTTACAACAGGTATAAGTTGAGCTGTCTTATTTCGCAAACTTTGAACGTCATGACCAAGGGAATTGAGGTTGGAAATTACATTGTTAACCATTTCTACAGTTGCCGTGCCTTCAATAAAAGATCTAATTTTTCCTATGAGCGGGATCAGTGATCTCCTCTGCCTTGGTGCTACTGGTCCTAATTTCCTAAAAATCATTGAGAGTTCTGTAATAATTTTCTGGCTGACATCTTTGAGGTGTTCTATCACGTTACATACGTCTTTGTTTGACTTAATGTCGTCACAGGAGAGTTCATCTTTGCTTTGAGGTCTGTCATTGAAGGCAAGTTCGCTACTAGGTTGATTTGGACAAGATCATGGGCTACAAGGTACTGGGGTTGAGATATTATTTGAAGACCTTTGGACTGGAGGACTTCTACTCCACCAGTGTCGTTTTGGCTTGACGGCTGCCAAATGGCCGCCAAGGTTAGTAAACACCACCACCAAGACATATCTAAAATAGAGACAAAGTCTATTGTTAATTTTTACATCAGGACCATTTACATTGGAAAAGAATGGTGTTCTGATCAGCGGAAGAATTTTGTTATTATATTTTTCTAAAGAATGTTTGACAAAGGGAAATAAACTATAAAGGCGGAAAGCCAAGAGAAGAGGACTGTTGGAGTCGTCAAGAGATTCTACAAATGATACATATATATCGTTACTGGACTATATTTAAATGTGACTTGCAAAATATCAAGAATTGTCGGCAACGGAATTTCGTCTAAGCCTGCTGAGATCTCAGGCATAGCAATCTGCGTGAGATTGTGATGATAAATGAAGTTTCTAAGAGCTATCAGTGAGTTTTCTATATCAGCAATTTTTGGTTTTTGGAATGATCGGTGCTTTGTGATAAAGTTAAAAATGAATCTATTATTTCGCCAAAGTGGCACTACGCCTCCGATTTTTCTAGGTGAATTTACAATTTCGTCCCGGAGATTAAACAGGTTTTGGAAAGCTACCGCAATACCACGCCCCATTTGAGCGTCATATGCAATACAGTGAACAAGGGAAACGTACTGAGGGCACGAAAATAAATCCCCTTTTATATGGATTAGCTGCATTTTTAAATCCTGTAATGGAGAAATAAACACAGTCGTTACAGAACAAAATGGCAAAGCAGAAAAACGGTCAGCGCACCAACACCAACAGAATGCAACGAGTTTCGCAACGATGAATTTTCCCATTTAGTTAAATATACCGATTATGCAATGCTGGGAAAAAAACGTAATTAAAAACAATGTGTTGGTAATATTATAATATCCGTGGCAAGTTGGAGGTGAACGCCCTCGTGAGATGTTTTTCGTACAAAGGGAGATCGATAATGGTGTTTGTCAGCCGGGATGCGTATTTTTAAATTTTTCCCGCGCGCACGACGTTTATTTGTCGGCCAGTCCACGGCCTGCTGCGCGGCTAGCACATCCTACCGTTGCCAACCGTCAGCACGAGGGAACAAACGCGAGGTGGCTGCTGCGAAGGCTTAACGACGTGATGGTGCAAGTGAAAAGTGTATTACTATGTAGGGGAACGCGGTTTGTTTATAAGTGAACAATGAGGTTCATGGTGAGTGGTGTGGAAGGCATGTAGAAAAGTAGTTCAATTAGTTTATGTTGGTGTGAAGAATGTTGTTTGTGCCGGTTTCAAGTTACCCGGGAAGCAGTGCTATTGCTTACTTAGCAGTTCTCACGGTTGGGAACGTGGTTAGTGGTCGTTTCTGCATGGTAGTAGTCTGTTTGTGTCAAAAAGTGTACTGTGAAGATTGGAAGACAAAGGAAGGAGAATTATACATATATATATGTATCGAAAGATGTAGCTGAGGTTTTGGAGCTACTATAGCGTTATAGTGGCCGTGGCCGGTATGCGACGGTCCCTGTGTTGCCCGTGTTTGGGGCTATGTTTACAGCAAGGGCGTGAGCGCCCTTACTTTTCCATCGTTGCTGCTGCTAGGAAGGGGTCGCTGTACATTTGCGAGCCACTGCTTGAGGGCGAGGACCAGGCGGCTCGCAAATGCTGGCTATGCGATCTTACCTGTTCCGTGAGTAATTTCCCGTGGTCTAAGAGCAAGGAGACTAAGTGTTTCATTACCTTCCATCTGAGCTGACCCATCCCATTCTTTCTTTGTGCAAATTCAGTATGCCTGTGTATCGGCAAATGGAACCCCTTTATGGGTCCCATTAGAGGCTACTAACAATGAAGAACCCTCTTCGGCCGTAAAGGTGGAACATGATGCGCCGGACACCCCACGCACCTCCATGCCTCAAACCCGGGAGCCTGAGTGCACTGTAAACATCCGCGCCGATCTGGAGGACTGGCCCCTCATGGCCCGATGGGCAATGAGGGCGCACGTAGCTGTGGAACATCTTGCTCTAATGGACATAAAGGTGGTCATTAAAGAGGAGATGGTAGATTTATGTTAACTGTTATATTTTGACTGTACACGTTCTTTTGACTTAAAAAAACTTATTTACTTGCTTCTGCACTTTTGTATGAAATTGGTTCGTGGATAATAAAGTCCGCGCGGTTTGCCGCCCTTACTTTAACCAGTACCTGATGTTTTGCTTGATTACCTACATGAAGTGTTGACTGCACTAGTGACCGGAGTGCTGAGGTTTGCATATTTTGTGTGGGTAGAAGGGGAACGGGACGCGACGCTTCTTAACGGATCGCAACATGGCGCCTGTCGTGCGACTCTGTATTGCTACGTATTTTGACGTAAAGCTGCAGCATTTGCCACTGAGGTTCTGTGGAAGCTGTTTCGCATCCGTGCAAACCGCTGCTCCTAACACCTTGTACCATCGGTACGCCGTCGCGGCTCGTGAACGGCACGCGTATGTGTCTGCAGCGGTGGATCCCGCACTCGCTGGGACCTACCTCTGCTCACTGTGCGATGGCTGCCTGTGTGTGAGTGATGCTACGAAACGAGAATTTAGAATTCGATTTAATTTTTCCTTTCAATGGTCAAATTTGTGTACTTACATGATCCGCTTTACCATAGGTAATTTATGTAAGTCATTTTGAGGGCCCACCAACTTGTCCTGCCGGCCACCCCTGCGTCACCTGTCTGCAACCTGCAGCTGTGGCCGCTGCTCAAGGAGAAACGACGCCCGACTTAAATATTCCCGAACCGGCGGAGGCGGCGCCTATCGCCCCCGAGCCCGCCGAAAACATCAATGATCGAGCGACCCCTAACCATCTTGACTTCGATCTGAAGACAGAGATCAAGATGGAAGAAGTTGACCTGTTCGATTAAGTATTTCGACGTGTTTTACCCTAATCCTCGCTAAATTTATTCCGCAGCGGCAGTACTTATTACTAATTGACTCCCAATTAATTCTCTATTATCTTTGTATTCCATGATCGCGATCTATTTATCCATTTTAATCCCTTTGAGCTCCTAAATCCTATTTATTCTTTTCAGTTACTTTGAGCTCTAACATTCTATGTATTTATTTCAATTACTTGGAGCTCTTAAATTCCGTATAATCCTTTCAATTACTTGAGCTCTGAATATTTATCCCTTTTAATTACTTTGAGCTCTAAAATTCTCTTACAATCACATGTTATAATGTCCCTGGGAAACCTAACCCCCTAATAGCTAACAGAGAAAGAAGAGTTAGAGACGGAGATAGTAGGTTTTAATTACAGGAGTGGACTTAAAAAAAACAAACAATGGTCGAATTTATTCGTGTAGGCCCACACTAAAGGTAAAATACTATAGAGAATCTAGCTTGGACATTAAAACTCCCCAAAACTTCGTTATACTAATCTTATTAATCTAATGGATCCGCAGTCTTTATTCTCAATATTAAAGTACAGTTAGAAAGTCCAAGTTAGGTCTAACGTATTTTGAATTCGAATGAAAATTTATTTCTGCAATAAATTGAGATTTGTCCACTTTTGTTTGTGATAGCAGGTAAGGCAAAGGCTCTTTGTATGTAAAAATCCAGATCCGGAGAAAGAATGATAACATTGCAAACAACATTTCTGCCGTAGCTCTGTATCGTCAAGGATTTTTAACTTACCTTCATCCGAACATATGCCTGAAGAAGAAGAAATAGAAGGAGACTTGCGTTGCCTGGATTCGGCTCTTTCCCGATCCGACAACTTGGAGAGGACTATACTCGCCCCCTCGACATCAATCATAAGGACAGTAACATTATCATTATTATTTCTCAAAAATTTAATTCTCTTTATTTTCCGCTTCATGTGATTCACATGAGTCAATCGCAATCTTATTCTACCGCTGGGTTCTTTAAATCTGATTACATACACTAATTTTGAAATTCTTTTCTTTACTACTCCCAATTTATACTTAGGTTGAAATTTAAAAGGATGAGCTTTTGTTGCTTTCCTTTCAATGAAAACAAAAACAGGTCGTCCTTTTTGAAAGGTTATGTCACTCTTATTACTATCATATTTTTGTTTGTAAGTATTTCTTGCATATGCTTGTAATATTTGTGCTTGGCCGCGAATTAACTGCAGTGTTTTGATTCTCTGTTGTCGTGATTTGTGCTGTGGAAGGACTGATTTAAGTGTTGCTGGCTCTTCAAGAATTTTCCCAAAACATATTTGATGCGCACTAAGCTGTGTTGACAAGTTTGGAGATTTGTTAAGGTTAAACTCCACTAAAGGTAAATATTTGTCCCATTTTCTAAACCTACTAACCTTATTGTCAATTAGAAACCTTAAAGCTGATACAACCCTCTTAACCTGGGATTCTACTCTACCACTGGAAAAATGAGCATTAGATGGGCTCACTTTAAGTTCTATTCCCAATTTTTCCAAAAATTGTTTCATTTGTCCACATCGACTCTGTGGCCCAGCGTCGATATGAATTGAGCGACAGAGTCCATATCTTGAAAACCAATCTATTAACCCGTCTATGAGAGATTTTGTACATGCCTTTTGACGTGGCCTTAAAAGTACGAGATTAGAGAAACTATCGCTTATAACTAAACATTGCTTATATCTTCTATTCCCACTATAAATATGAGTGAAGTCAGCATTAATGTGTTCAAAGATCTCTGTAGAGACATTTGGGTTTAACTTACCATAATTCTTGAACGACATTTTATGTCTAGTGCATACTATACAAGATTGAATATAATTAGTAACCAATTCTTCTATACGGGAAAAATAATAGTGTCTACGTAAAATTAGGAGCATTACACTACGACCACTATGTAAACTTAAGTCATGAAAAAGTTTGATTATGCTAGGTACAAGTGAGGCTGGTACAACAGTTCTTGTCGGCTTCGTGTTTGTTACTAACAACCCTTTTGTCATTTTAAATTTAGGAACACCTTTAACCCTATCAGTTCTAAAAGTTGGGTTGCCACGTGAATCAAAAGTAGATATAATTTTCAATAGTTGAGGATCCTCCCTTTGAGCTGCAATAAAATTTGAAAGCGCTGGAATTTTGCTGCTCTGAAAACATTCATCACTGAATGTGGGTCTTAACCTCTCTCTAATATCCATTAATATTTGGCCAAGTAAGTTTTGAGAAACAACATTTTCACAGTTGGAACATAAACAGGTACCCAAAACATTGTCACAGTCATAATTAGAGTTTATTAAAATATGAGGGAAAGTTTCCACTAATAGTGCTGCCATCATATCATCGGCACAGAATTTTGCTCGTAAACAGATATCCAAAAAATCAATGTCTACTTCACTATCACCTATACTTACTACTGCCCTACTTTGTGCTGCAACTGGGTCTTTTGCTGCCGAGATGAATTTATGTTGAGAGAGTGATTTTGCTTTATTACTTTCCATGGCATGTGTCACTGACAGGTAGTTGCGATTATTTATGAAAACATTGACTGGGGATGAATTTGAAAGGAAATAGTATTTACCGGTGAAATTCTTAATAGTATTTTTGCCTTCTAAAATTTTACTTTGCTTCCAGAAATCTAGGTTAACTGGCGTCGGCTGCTGCTTCTCGCGAGTCGGATCTCCGCCTTGCACCGCAGCGCTCGGGACGCTGCCCTGCGCCGATCGCCCCTCCATCTCTCCGCGGCGCTCCTCGCCGTGCCGACTGCCACTCGGCCGACTTGGACCGTCGCTCGGGACCCAGCTCGGCTCGGCGCTCGGGTAGCCCCTCGGGCCGCCGCTCGGCTCCGACGCTTCGCTAGCCTCGCTGCCTGCCTGCGCAGCTCTACTACTACTGGCATGAGAAATCGCTGGTGCGGGTTTTAGAATAGCAGACGGACAAGACGAACGGGTTAAACGGACTTGTTGCGGAGTTTTACTGCCATTTGGGACTTGAATTTTGTCAGCGCCGCTACCGGCGTCTTGGGGTATGGGAACGGAAAGGTCGGAAACTAATTTTTCCCTGTCCTTCCGAGCTGCCAATGCGCGCCTCGTCTGGACTTGTAGAATATCAACAGAATCTAATTTAGTGACCAGTTTGCCTGGGATTTTAACCTCTCCGGCTGTATCACCCGGCGGATCTAATCTAGATAGTGCATCAGCAACTTTGTTTTGCTCGCTTTTAATGAATTCAAAAGTGAAATTGAACTGTGCTAAATAAGCTATGAATCTATCGAAAGGGGCTTTTGGATTGTTCATTGCCAAGAGGTATTTAAGAGATGTAGCATCCGAAACGACAACAAATGTATTTAACAGAAGCAATTCAGCTTGGAAATAGCGAATGCTTTCAAATAGGGCCAGTGCCTCTTTATGGTAGGCACTGTACTGACGGTACTTGCCTGAAATTGGCATGCTAAAATATGCAACTGGTAAAAATCTGCCATTACGCTTCTGAGATAGCATGGCTCCTAAATTATCTTTTGAAGCATCAATAAAAAGTTTTGTATCTAATTTTTCATCGAACAAAGCTAAAGTTGCTTCAGAAAGGAGATGATTATACAAGGATTCAATGAATGCCTTATCTTTTTCAGTCCAAACAAAGGGTAATTTTTCAGCGACCATGTCGTTATAAATTTTGGTATCAGCTGCAAAATTTTTAATGTAGCGCCTGAAATAACTAAAATAACAGATTGTAGATTTTAACTGAGCAATATTTTTAGGGTTAGAGAGAGACAAAAGAGGCCGAAAACGAGAGGGATCTGGTCGCACACTCTCACCTGCTTTTATAATTAAACCTAAACAAGGGAGTTCCTTTCTGAACAAGACAGCTTTAGCCGGATTTAATCTTAAATTATTTTCTCTCATTCGCTGAAGTGTTTGCCGGAATGAATTTAATAAATCTGGGAAAGTTGAAGAACCGAGAAGGATGTCGTCCATAAAATAAATGGACTCTAAGTTTTTAAGTACATAGGCCATTGTTAACTGCGCTATTTGCGGCGAAATTGAAAGACCTTGGGCCAGCCTGGCCCACCGTAGTGATTTTCCTCCATAAGTGAAGCCTAATAATAATTTACTGTTTTCTGACATTTTAATTGTAAAGAAGTAATTAACAACATCCATTGTGCAAAGTAATTTCTTGTCTGCTGCAAAGGCTAATACATCCTGAATTGTGTAACTTTTAAATGTTGGCTTTTCTAAAGTTTTGTTAAGAAGCCTAGAATCATAAAGTATTCGTCCTACAGGTTTTTCCGGTGTAGAATTTCGTTTTTCAATGACAAAGAAAGGGAGAGTAACTGTACTATGGCCTTCTTCGACCACTCCACTGTTCATTAATTTAGAAATTTCCTGATTAGCTATTTCTTTTTGTTTTGCCGAAAGAGGCCATTGCCGCCTAAATATTGCTATTGGTTCTTTTTGTTTCAGCTCTGCTAAGACTCCTGGAATGCTGGCGCCTACTTTCATGTCGTAATCAAAGACATCCTGATACTCCTCCAACACTTTTTGAACCAACGACTTCTGGGATTCGTCTAAGTCGGCACCTCCAAAAAGAAGGAAGGGTCGGGCGATCTTCCCCCCCGACCACTGCATTACAAAGAGATTCATCTGACTCTACTTCTTCAAGAAGGAAAATACCGTTGTCTATCGCATACTTGATTTCTGCCAAAGTTGCCTGAGTTAATCTTGAATTTTCTATTCTAGCATTTTCTTCATCTACAAACCCAATAATTGAATCTTTAGGAACAAAAACATCACCCCCACCACAATTAAAAACTGGAACAAATGGGTCGTCAAAAACGACGCATTCAAGGCTGGTGACAGTGGGGTCACCGTCAATCAACACTGGTGAGACTATAGCAGGTAAAAGTTCTGGTTGGTCAATTTTAATCATTGCACAAGAAAATGGTGCAATGCAAGTGTCCTCAGCAGCCATCAGCGGTATGCTGCTGCTGCCATTGAGGGCCTTGCTATCAAAACAGGCGAGAATTGGGTGTCCCTCACTTGGCTCTGGGATTCTAGGGATTGTAACTTGCTGACCATTAATTTCAAAAGTTGCTGTTTCGGTTTTCCAAGAGATTTCTGACTTGTATTTCTTTGTAAAATCATTTCCTAATAGCAAATCAATGTCATGAGGGAGCTGCGCCACAATAACCGGGTGCCTCACCTTGATTGAGCCGACTGTAATTTCTGGACAGTAAACCCCGTCCACTGGAAGTAATGAGCCATTTGCAACGCGAAGTTTTATCTTCGCTGGAGTTAATTGAGAAACGTTTGTACACCACTTTGTGTGGATTATGGTGCGCACAGCGCCCAAATCTATTGCACATTGTAATTTTAATGAGTCTATTTCAAGTTCAATTTTGAAAAGTTTTCCTGCATCATCCAAATTTGACAGGTTTAGAATTTCCCATTCCTTGTCTGCCCACGGCTTGCATCTGTTTTTACTTGCCAAATGACCATCCTGCAAGAAGTGATAAGCATCACTCCTGCTGGCGTACTGACCCCCAAACGCATGAAGGAAATCTCGGCCAAGTAACAATAGCGTTTCCCTAGGTAAATCTGCTATCAAAATTGCTAAAGGGCCTCTAATTTTCCCCGAAATTTGAACAATTTCTTCCTGTAAATTCCCTTCTTTCCCAAAATGTGACACCATTTTTCCTAATTTTAACCACGGCTTTCCCTGGAGTACCCATTGATTCCACTTTTTCCTTATCCGCCAGATAGTCGGCAATTACAGAGTACTTAGCCTCTGGATCAATTAACCCAACTACGTGCCGACCCCTAATTTTCAATTTTATAGGAAAAGCTTCGAAAGTACTATAAAATATGGTACTTGCCCGATTAGCTATGTCCAGCATGACTTCAAGTTGTTCTGGTGCATAATGACTAACGTTCAAGACAGTATCATCTTTCCGAGTGGTCGCCGCGTCGCGCGCTCCCACACTCTGCCGCGCGATCGGCTGCTCATCTCCTATTACGTCTGCGCTTTTGCCCTGGGAACCGTCCCCGTTCACCGCGAATTCTCTCTCCACCGGACGTCGCGGCTCATCTTTCTGCTCTGACTTTTCAGGAAACGGCGTCGCGATGGGACTGGACTGGCGTTTGATTTTCCTAGGAACCGTTTGCCAACCGTCGTCGTCGCGAACCTGACCCTTCCCCGGCTGCGACGGGGCGGCCGGATGCCGCTCCGCGGGACCAATCTCTGCAACCTGATCCGCGATGGCCGCGGGACCGACGGCCTGTGGCGACGCGACTGCATCGACACGTGGCCGGGTGGACGCCGCCGGCTCCACGTGGAGCGGCACAAGTGCGTCGTAATGACCCCCGTCAAGTGGACCAGAAAACCGCATGAAAATTGTACGTACCGGGCTTGTTGCAGTACACTGGTAGACTTGGACTCCTTGCTGCACCTGTACCTCAATCCTAACTTCAAACAACTCTGCTGCAGCTTGTACCTGCACTGCTGTTGCAAAGACTCCAGGCCTTGCATGCTCCTCACAATACCTTACTCTATCCTCACTCATAGTGTAATGCCTAAATTGCTCCCAATTATACGAAACTTACTTAGAAATTAATTGCCTTAACTGAAAACTACCATTAAAATTACCAAACAAACCGTAAGACAAAGCATGATAAAAACATGACCCGTCTGGTGGAACCTTAACCAAAACCAGCTTGCTTAAGTCTAAAACCCCATTACTATTACTAGGTTGCTGCTTCACTCTCAAGAAAAATTCTGCATCTTAGGACACTGTGCAATTCGATGCTCGAGGCTTTGGCACGCGAAGCAACCGCCATTACCACGGCCTCGGCCACGCCAGGCATTTACGCCTTGCTGCTGGTTTCCCCAATTTCCTGACTGCCCTTGTTGCTGGTTTGGCCAATAACCCTGATTGGAATTATTATTCCAATTTCCTTGCCCGTTCCAAAGCTGGACCTGCCCGTTCCTCTGATCAAATTGTTGGGGCATGTTGCTATAGCCCTGGCCAAAATTACCCTGGTAATTATAATTGTAACCTCCCCTGTGTTGCCAACCTCTATTGTACGACTGATTTCTCCTGTAATTACCCCTGTAATTATTCCTGTAATTATTTTCACGGTAATTTTGCCCTCGGCCGCCGCCTCTACCTGCACGGCCGGAATAAACAGCATTGACGGTGGACTCCTGTACTTTTTCCCCTGTTAGCGAAAGATTTTCTAGCTTTTCCATAATTTTCTCCTCTAAGGATTTTTCTTTAGTTTTCCCCAGATTTTCCAGCAATGCCAAAATTTTAGTTTTTTTGTCTTCCGAGTCTCCAGGAGATTTTCCCTTTTCCATGAGCAGATCCTCTATTTTCTGTAGCCTAGCTTTCACTTCAGAGGTGGAGTCACTGTGATGCCTCTTAATAATTGCCCTATTTTCCAAAGCGTCACTCAACCTTGTAATTAAATCCGCTACTGTGTTACACCCAGAACCCACGATCAACTCTGCATCTTCAGTTGGCATAGTTTCCAATAGAATTTTGACCTTCTCTGCCTCTGGAATGGTTGTGGTGTTTGCTGCTAACGCTTGCGCTCGGAGCACAAAGTCCATAGTTGTTTCCGTGGCTTTCTTCCTAAGATTTAGCATTCTGCTCCTGATAGACGAGCATGTGTTTCTGGCTAAGAAAAATTTTTCCATAGCTGCTTTGTATTCTACCCATGTTGTGTCCTCTGGTAATGACTCATGTACTGGTTGCAGGTGTGCTGGGAGAAATTGTCCTACGTACTCCAAGACTTCATCGCCTCGAATCCCATGTTTGTTGTACACTGCCGCTACATGATCAAGCCATCCCAGTGGATTTTCTGGGTCAAATGGCCTAACAGTTGGTTGCAATGAAGCTGGAAGGTTTTTAGCTGCCATTTTATGTAACACTCGCGCTTGCGCGTCAATGTAGTTTATGTAAGCGTTTGTTCCCCTCATAAAATTCTCTACAATTGCAGCAGCTTGAACTTCGACTTCCTCTTTTGTGTGCTTTTTGTCCCTAAATTCCTGTATATCAAGTTTGAATTTGAAAATGGATAGTGTGCACTCCTTAAACTCGTAGTCACGAAATTCCTCCTCTGTAAAAAGTACTTTAAGACCTGGTAACGCGTCTGCTCTAACTTCTTTAGTAAGAAGATATTCTGGAAATGTGGCTGATCTAGTTTTTAAGTTTAGTTTTTCCAACTGAAACACAATGGGAAACTTCTCTAGGTGTTCTAGCACTTGCTGGGCAACTGATAAATAATCTGGCGTCGTCCACTTAGTGTTCTGTTCTACCACAAAAACAGGACCCTGACCTGCTGTGCCTAACAAATGGGCTATAGTTTGGAAATAGTCGTTGTTCATTGCATTCTGTTCACATTGGTCAGTGCACTAACCTGATTCTCCGCGCCGGTGTTGTCTGCACGTGCTCACGCTAGGTCTCCAGCTCCACGTGGGGACAAGGGTTCCACGTGTCGAAGTCGCACAAGGGGGAAGAAAATTTTCACCAAGCACCAAATTTTCACAAAATCATTGCACTGTTATCCAAATTCACTGATCCTGTTCCTGAGCTCCCAGGGAAACACTTCACTTCACAATCGCACCGATTTCGCACAGCCCGAGTCGTCACAAGGCTGGCTTCCCACACGTACGCGATTACCAAAGTTTAACAGAGAGAAGAGAGAAAAAAAATCTAGCTTTTAGGTTGCAAACTAACTCGACCCCGGCCGATGCACCAATGTTTCGGTGGTGTGGATCGGGTGGTCGAGGATCGAGTAGTTAGACAACACTGGTTATAAAGTCAACTGTTAGATATATTCTCTCTCTGTTCCTTGCACAACGATTCGCTACAATTTAGTCACACCTGATTCGAGCTCTCCAGACGACTGACTTAACTATGCCCCGCGGCGGGCTCCAGGGCTCCCTCGCGGACTCGCGAAGGGCCCGCCGCCGGGCGCTACCGCCGCGACTGCTACTGCCTCATCGCCGCGCTGATCCGCCGCGGTCTAGATAGCCGTGACTGACTCGCGGCGACTCAGCGCGGGTCATTTGAATAGGCCCCTGCGGACTGGGACACGGGCGTCCCGCCGAGGGCTCCTGCCACCCACAGCGGGAGGAGCAGTAGTGCTAACATTTTCTTACGCTATCAGTAGGGTCTACTCAATACTACATACCATACGCCGTCAGCACCAACCAGGGTAAATAAATGAAAGGAAATACAAAACAAATATAATGTTAGTATATAACACGAAGTACACACAAAAGATGGGCCAAGTTAGGTGCATATAAATTACGATATTTGTGTGGAAGAAGACTTCACACAGTGCTCTAAGGACATCGTCATAGTTAAGACGGTCAAGGCCTGTGCCCAGCTCAACCGTGGCAAATTCTAGAATTTGATTCTCGTTCAAAAAGTCCCTCAAAGTATGAAGGGCGGTAGTAAAATCCTGGAGCGTGGGTTTATCCCTGTGGTGCTCTTTAGTTATTAGATTTAGAATAAGCCTCTGGCCGCGGCGCTGTACTACCAGGCCTGGGCAAAACGTGCGGGTGGCCTGCAGCTCCCGCCGGATACCATACCGCCGCTCCACCTGCTGCGCGAAGCCCGCGGACACCGCGCCGTTGCGACTTATGCAGTGGGCGACCGGCATGTCCTCCGGCGAGGCCAGAGCATCCCCATTCAGGTGAATCAACTGCATTTTGGAAACTCGACAAAACTGTAAAAGAATGGGCCAAAAGGGGGGTTCCATTAGTGAGGCACCTAGGTCGGCTGCGACGCTGCCCTGCTCTGCTTGTTGTGCGAAAAATAGACAAGGAGGCGACGAGAGATAGAAGAAGGAGACGAGTATGTCTAGGACAGAGAGAGAGAAGGTGTCCAGCTATGCCGTGAGAGCGGTGGCAGCTGGATGCATGCTGCGTCAGCGAGCGTGCAGTTCGTGCCGTCGCCGGAGGCAGGTCGCGCCAGCCCGCTGGTCTCAGTTCGGTTCCAGACGCTGCAACGATGGTGCCTTTCATGTGTGGCCTCTGCATGTTCGACCTACTATCGTATGAACATGCAGAGTGCCATCTACTGCGCCATGTGTACGAGGGTACGGGTCCTTCTTTCCTCCCCCTTTTTGTAAAAAAACGTACCTGGCTTAGCTAAGAATATTTAAATTACTTACAGGGGATACTAGCTCGCTGCCCCAGGTACACTGTAACCTTTGCTTGAACTTACGCGCGGATTTACCAGCAGCTTTGGCATGCTTTACCGCATGCTTGAGTGGTAAGTTTTATTCACAGCTTGAAGGTTAGCGACCGGGTGGGGGTGATTTGTTAACTTATTTATTGGGAAAATTTTATTTACAGCTGCCGCTGCTGCTGCTGGGCAGCCAATGCCTGTACTGGACGGGTGGGGCCTCCCCTGTGGCCCGGTGAGTTGGTACTCGCCCGGGCAACCAGTGGCGGCCCACCCGTCACCCCCCTCCGGTGCCGCGGCCAGACCGGCGGCCTACCTGCCGCGATGGCAGGTGGCCGTCGCGGCCGCGATGAGACAAATCTGTGCACTGTACTGTTTTACTTGTTGAATTTCCGTTATCGGTTGTGTGTTGTTGTTCTCAATTTATCTACCTACCTCACCCCCGGCAAAAGCACGTTGGCTCCGGGACCCCAGGAATCTGCGGCAGATGCCAGGAGCCTGGACACAAAGAGGGCGACTGCTGGCGCCCTTACGTGTGTGGAATATGCAGCGGCGCCCACCCGGCAGCCGTATGCATCGAAAAGAGGAAAAACAACGAAAAAAAGACAGTTGAATGTAGCAGGTGCCACAAAGATCACCCGTCCAGCTACAAAGGCTGCGAAAATGTAAAGGCATGGGTTAAAAACCAAACTACAAGCAGGAAAGCCTCCCGCTCAAACAGTAGAGCCCGCGTGCGCCCAAGCAGCAGGACTAGATTCCGCTCTAACAGCAAGACTAGATCGCGCTCCAACAGCAGAACTAGGACCTCAAAACAACCCTCCTACAACTACCGGGAAGAAGATTTCCCCGAAATCAAACGACACGGAAGGCCTACGTCTGACAGCGAAGGACGGCAACCCAGAAACAACGTCTAAACCCGCCGCAGCCGCAACTTCCCCTCAGATACGGAAGATTCGGAACCACACCCCAAGAAGAACTACCGCCGACGTTCCTCCACAATCAAGGAAGGACTAGCAAAGCTCAATGACACCCTCCAAGACATCCTGTCGCCGGACCACGAGGTAGATCCTATCGCGTACCTCGACAGGTACACAGCCATGATTAAAGCCACCGGAAAAACCTAAACAATCCTGGCAGCAACCAACAACTTCATCAAGCTCGTCGTATAATGGATTTGAAGATCCTCAGCAACAACATTCGGGGAAACCTCAGAAACCGCCTCCCCCTCATCCAGCAACTTGCAGAATCCAACAACGTAGACATTGTCTGCCTCCAAGAAACAAACGTCACAAGTAACCAACACAGGCACACAATGCTCGGGTATAAGCAACACCGCCCAGCAAGATTCCCCTACATAAAAATGGACATTCAACACCAACTCATCTCCCACCAACATGATGACTGGTCAGAAGCCTCAACCTTCAAAATCATCACAAGCAGTGGACCCCTATTTGTGACCAACTTTTATCAATCTGCCTCCAAGCAGCTGAACACCCGCCTAATACAATCTATACTCAACGCCTCAAGGAAATTTCCTTCTATGAACAAAATGAGGCGGCCCAGGTCCACAAGTCGGCCACCTTCCTCCCTCCTTACCCCGGGGCGGATGCAATCCCAGTGAAGCAAAAGAGGCAAAACAACTATATTGTCAATCGCCTCCATTCCCTGCCCTGGGAGACAGGCTTCTCGCCCTATGACAGACTCCCTTAAACACTGAGCGAGATGGCGGCGTCATATGATTTTCTCTATGTCAAGGGTGATGAGAATAAGAGAATTCTCGAGTTCTTCTTACCCACGAAACGTGCGTTTGACGTCGAGAAATTTGGATGCCCCAGCCTCCGAAAACTGCCGAAGGTGTGGGCGCCAGGCGCCATGTCAAAATGATATTGAAGGGTCACATAGCTCCAAAAATTGCGCATTACGCAATGCTAAGCGTTTGGGTATGTGGATGCAGGTGTACCTCAACTCACCTAAATGAGTGTACACTGTAAAAAAGCAACTGAAAAACATAAAAAAATCATAAAATGACAAAACTCCCTAAAAATATTCTCAATGATATCCGTCTGATTAGGCGCACGGGAGCCCAGTCGAAAATGCCTCGCCCAACGAAGCGCTAAGGAAGCGAGGGGAAGCGACACGGACGCTCCGGTACGGTGAGGGAGCGTTCGTGTCGCTTCCCCGGCACTCCAAGCGCTTGGAGCGAACTTTACGCTTCCCCGTCGCTCCGCGCTGGGCCGAGCGAACGGTGAGGAAGCGCTAGTCGTTGCTTCCCCGTCGCTTCGCCCTCCGAGCGCCGCTCGCTGCTTCCCCGGCGCTGCCCGCTCGTTCGAACGGACGGCGAGGAAGCGCCAACCGTCGCTTCCGTGACGCTGCTCGTGCAAGTTGCACCGCAGCTTCCCCAGGGCTTCGTCACCGCGCGCGCGGACGGTGAAGAGGCGTTCGCGCTCGCTTCCTTAAGCTTCACCCCTCTCATCAAGAGCAAAATATCGCGCCCAGACCCGCTACCCACAGACATCCTCATCCTCAAGCACAGGAAAAACAGACTCTACCGCACACGCAACAGAAGCCAATGGCACAAGGAGCTATAACCACGACGCCAAACGGCAGCTAAAAACGGCCATTAATGCCCACCGGAACGAAGCCTGGAACAAAATCATGCAGGAAGACCTTCAGAGTCCTGGGCATATCAGGCTCTGGAAACGCATCAAAAACATGCGCAGCCAACAACTTTACATCCCCGTCCTAACCAAACCAGACGGCACGCAAGCCTCCACTGATGCAGAAAAAGCAAGCGCCCTCGCCGAACGCTACGATGAAGTGCACCACCTAACAGACGACCTAGGCAGCCCAGAAGACCTCGCCAGAGCGGAAACAGTGACAAACGCCTACCTGGCTGAAACACCCAATACCCCGATCTTGGAGGTGACGGTCGATGAAGTCAACCAGTACATCGCCAAACTCAAGAACAGGAAAGCACCTGGAGAAGACAAGATCAGCAACATTACTCTTAAGCACCTTCCACCCCTAGCTATACTCAGACTCGTTGCAATTATCAACGCATGTCTCCGTATCAGCTACTTCCCTCGTAAGTGGCGCATGGCAGTCATCAAGCCAATCCCGAAACCAGGGAAGGATTTTGCACTACCTGCCTCACACAGACCCATAAGTCTCCTCTGTGGACTCTCAAAGATCTTTGAGAAGGCCATCAACAGGAGAGTAATCGCCCACTTGGCAAATAATAAACACCTGAACGAAAACCAATTCGGGTTTCGACACGGGCACTCCACCACTCAAGCGCTCGTAAAATTCTCCGACAACATCACCGAGGCCCTCAACCTAGCCAAAAACTTCGGGGCGGTACTCCTCGATGCCACCGAAGCCTTCCCAACGATGAACCACTTGCTCCTCTTCGAAAAACTCGCTAAACTCCGCCTTAACCCAGCACTCCTGCGCCTACTACAGAGCTACCTCCGCCGCCGGCCATTCCTGGTCGCAGTGGGTAACGAAAAATCAGACATCAAAACCATGGCCAATGGGACCCCACAAGGATCGGTCCTAGGACCACTCTTATTCATAATTTATCTCAACGACATCCAGGACATAGCTGGCAAACAAATCATCTACGCAGATGACACAACGATCTATGAGTCCTCAAGAAACGCCAAAGTCATGAAAACCAAACTGCAAACACAGCTCACCAACACCACTGAGTACATGAAGAAAAACCGAATCCTCATAAATGCAGGAAAGACACAGGCACTCCAAGTCACACGGAGGAAGAAGTGGAACTCCCCTGAAGGCAACCTCAAAATCGACGGCACCGAAGTCAACTGGGTGACAGAAGCCAAGCTGCTAGGCGTATGGTTCAACAAGGCACACACCTTTGAAACACACGTCAAAAAGACTCTACAAAAAGCAAAGGCCGCCTGCAACACACTCTATCCGTTTTGGAACAAAAACTCCACCCTCCCCCCCAAACCAAAATCACCCCTCGGCCTATGCTTTTGCATAGAAAAGCATTCCACTTTCCGTGCAATGCAAAAGCATCGCACCATGTGGCGCGATGAAAACTGCATTTAATGCATTTAACCGATTGGCGCTGTACTCATAGCCTTTGGATTCTCAGTGAAGACTTACTCTACACTTCGAAGTATGGAGTTGTCCACACTTGGTTTGAAAGTGTACGCATGTCGGGGCGGTCAAACACACTAAATTACTATGTAGGTTTTTATGCGCGCCCGCGCACGAAATTAAACATGCACTTTGTGACGCACGAATTTGTACGTGACAATGCACGATTTAGTGCTCGGGTATGCAGAAAATCGTGCGTTATTGCGCACAATTTTAGGCGCAACAAATGCATGTTTAATTTCGTGCGTTACGTATGCACAAAAATCTACATTGTAATTTAGTGTGAAAGTACCCTTTTTTCGAAATTGCTCAAGTTAGTGCCAGGGGCCGCAAGGATTTGAAAATCCGCGGGCGCTGGAGAGGGCGCAGCGATAACATACTAAACGGAGGACTCAACATCAACGAGGCCATCAACTGTTCTTCTACATCTTGAAGGTGCAACAAAACGCTACGACAGGATCGCAGGTGAAGCGGAAGGCGACACGCCGAAAGTGCAGTGGGCTACTGTGAAAGAAGAACTCACAGAATCAGTCGTCAACGCGTTCCAGCAGGCGGGACTTCTGCCAGTCTTTGTGCATTGTATTACGTAAAAACCGGCGGCTTCGCAGCCTACGAAGGAAATCGTTTGTATTAGAAGATAGTTTGTAATTTCTTGTTATTACAGAGAGCAGTTCTTCGTGAGGGTTTAAGTCTGAATGGATTTTCCAAGCTTTTCCAAGGTTTGTTCAGGCAATGAGTAGCGATGAATGGTCGGAGAAGATTGTATAAGAAAATTCTAGTCGAGGTAGCCCCTACGCGGTTGACACTTTGATCTCGGGTCGAAAGTGACTTCATTTTCGTCATCAGCACCTTCCAAAACATGCGGGAAAAGTTTTTCAACCCCACTAAAGAAACTGGCTTCGCTGATCGCTCAGCCAAAAATTTAAGAACCACCCTAATACTCATGGCCTTTGGATTCTCAGTGGACTCTGGATCTCAAACCGTGTCCGAGCATTTGGCCACCTCAACGGCATTTTGACCCACGAGGCGCATGCAAGCTCCGTTCCTGATCAACCGAGCCCCATCCAAGGCAAGGCTCTAGTCCAGGCGTGGTTTACCTACATTTATGGCGAAGAAGACTTCACACACTACATTTCTTTGTCCTTTTTTGTGCGTCGCTTTACACAAAATTGAGCATGCTTTTTAAAACGCACGAATTTGTCCGTAACTGCGCACAAAAATATGCTTTGCACAAGAATTCGTGCATTTCTCCGCGTGCAAACGCTTTAGTTTAGGGAGATCGGGATTACTGTGCAGGTGACAGCGTCCAGGCTAGGGCAATATGAAGAACCCGTCGAATTTCGCGAGCATAAACCGAAGAGGATATCGTGCGAAGAAATGCCAGACTCCCCCCATTCTGTCCAAACCCGGAGTCATTAACACATTTAAGAAAAGCAGACACGGCGTCATCGTGGGTAAACAGCAAAGCCTGGACGGCAGGGAAAGTCTCTTCTGACCTCTCCACAGTAGCAGTACCAGATTAAGCCGCGGGAAGGCAGACCAGAAGGCAACGCAACGATGGTTTGAGGAACGAACAGACAACCTGAACCTAACCAATCAGAACAAAGAAGAAAGAGAAGATGCGGGTCTACGAAACGTGCCGGGCGTATTTTTATAGATCCATGGCTCTAACAAACAGTAATTGAAACCCAAAAAATGTTGTTAATACGACAAAGTTCCTTGATTCAAGAACTGCTTTTTCTGAGTGCTGCCCACGACAGCTGAAGGTTTGAACTCGTCTGAGTGCACTCTTCTAAAGGGAAATCGTGAGAAGGCGGCGCTGCCCAGGACGGTGACGACGGGTAGACTCGCTGCTCGGCGGCGCTGCCCAGAACGGCGACGACGGGTGTACCCGTTGCTCGGCGGCGCTGCCTAGGACGGCGACGACAGGTAGACGCGCTGCTCGGCGGCGCTGCCCAGGACGGTGACGACGGGTGTACTCGTTGCTCGGCGGCGCAGCCCAGGACGGTGACGACGGGTATACTCGTTGCTCGGCGACGCTGCCCAGGAAGGCGACGACAGGTAGACGCGCTGCTCAGGACGGCGACGACGGGTAGACTCGCTGCTCGGCGGCGCTGCCCAGGACGGCGACGACGGGTAGACTCGCTGCTCGGCGGCGCTGCCCAGGACGGCGACGACGGGTAGACTCGCTGCTCGGCGGTGCTGCCTAGGACGGCGACGACAGGTAGACGCGCTGCCCAGGACGGTGACGACGGGTAGAGTCGCTGCTCGGCGGCGCTGCCCAGGACGGCGACGACGGGTGTACACGTTGCTCGGCGGCGCTGGCCCCGACCGCGGTGGGACCGGGCCGAGGTGCGGCTCCGCGGGTCCGAAGGGCGTCCCCGTAGACGATGTGCACGCGGCGACTGCCAAGGCCAGACTGACTCTGCCGTGCCGTGCGGAGCCCAGACTGCGCTGCGCAGCGGAAGGCGTCCCGACGGTGGCCGGCGCTGGCGACGCGCAGCGCAACCCGTCCCGAGTGCTGACTTGGCACGCGGAGCGCGGCCGGCTCGCTGGCGGGACTCACTCTAGGGTGAACGGAACGGAAATTGCACAGTTGGCGCAGGCGGCTAAAACTCAAGACGCGTTTTGTGCCCTGGAATACTACGTTACTTGAACCGAACGCGTGACCCCACCAATGGATTGCTTTCCGAAAGATGGATCCATTGGTGGGGTCACACGTTTCGTTTTGAGTCCTGCTGGCCGACAGGCGACAGAGGAGCTCAAAGCGCCTCTAGAATTTTGGCAGCATGCGCCGATCTTCTGGCCCACCCGTGATTTAGAGAAAATTCGGAATGAGGAGGGGCGGGTGAGGCAGAACAGACGAGCCCATGGAGGACGTTCCAATTTGGATCGTCCAAAACGACCACTAAGCCTGCGAGGCGTAGCCCCTTGCACCAGCCTGCGGTGCAGACCGATTCAGAGAGTCGTTTAGTCACTCCACCTCTCTCGCACCCACGGAGCGACCCGCATGGGTGCGAGAAAAGACAGAGCGACGGAAACGACTCTCTGAATCAGTTTTCTGGGGTGCACACACCACGAGCGGTCGCACTCGAAAGGCATCCGTTAACAATTGCAAGCCGCGCCAAAACGCGCACAGTGGGCAGGCGGCCAAAACCAAACCCCAGATGCGCATTTTGAGCTCCAGAGTTGCTAGATGGTCCTCGGACCGCACCAGCAACTCTGAAGCCCACAACGCCTCTAGAGTTAAGGCCGCCTGCACCGTTCTTCTGGCCCACTGTGCGGGAGGCACCGTTTTGCCTAGATGTCCACATCGGCAGCACATGATCTTCCTCTCGCTCCCTTCGCCAGAGGCAACCCCGAAGGCGCCCCCCCCCACGGTCCCCCCCCCCCCCCCCGCCCTCTCCTCCCCACGTTTCCAACACTATTCTTTTGAGAACACCGCCTGCGGACAGGCTCACGGACGGCGCCCCTTGTGGCCACGGCTGCCGAGCCGGTACGCGGCCTTCAGGCCCGCTTGCGGTCACCGGAATCCACTGCTCCGCGTCGCTACGCCGCTGCGCGGCACACCTGACGCCTTCCTTGCCGAGCGCGTCGCCACAGTGGTCCAGAAGGACCGGGGCAAAGAGCGGCCCAAAAACAAAACTCTCTAGACTGCGTTGATCACTGAGAATCCAAACGCCTATGAATAATAAGCGTCAATTTGGCGCTATGCGTTTGAAGCCGTATTTCAATCCGCGCCAATTGGCGCTTATGCTTTTTCGAGCATCGCACGAGTGGGTGCAATGCCTTCTCTATGCAACGAACATAGGGCATTTTCGGGACATCAGCATTCGAACTTAAAGTGCAATGTGACTATGGCGCATTGCATCGTCGTGGCGCGGATGTCTCAATGCAGTTGCAACCATACGCGCTATGTTCATAGCGTTTGAATTCACCGCGTGTTGAGCTCCAGAGTCGCTTAAAACAGAGACTTTCGAACCGCATCCGCTTTTTGACCCTACCAATGGATTCCTCGTTCGAGAAGAGTAATCGGATTGGTGGGATCAATGCATTACAACGCGAGTTAGAGTCACTCCTTTTCCACCTTTGGAGCTCGCAAAAGCGTCGAGATTTTTGGACTGCCTGCGCGCGGTCTTACTCGCCCACTGTGCGACG
>CM060103.1:283777-336316 GCA_030522485.1 Stenchaetothrips biformis
TGACGAGGAAATTGTGAGTGCTATTATTTGTATTCAATGGCGGAGATCTTATGGGCACTTTGGTGAAACCAACAGCATTTTGAGTGCGTTGACTTTACTTATATACTGAATAATGTTGTCTATTCATATTGAATTTCCAAAGGATGTATGAAAAGCAATTGCTGACATTACACCACATTCTAAATGGAGAACCGATGATAACATTAGTACAAAGATACCTAAATTAGTCCAAAACATTTTTCAAAAAATTATTTGAATTGCCATGATGTAGTACTTGTTTATTTACTATGGCCAAAGTTTTAAATCATTTTCCTTTTCTGTTCATTGTTTATTACAGAAGTTTCCTATTTTTGTAGTCACTTTCCATTTATTTTAAACAGGATAAAACTCCAAGTCCTCAAGTTTACCAGTATTGTCCATTGTTTTATTTACAATACCTTTGTGAATTTCTTAAGTCAAATTTTATATGTCAGTATATGTTATATTTAAGTTGATGAAATGCAAATAACCATAAGTCCTTACAATTAAGTTATCATTATAAAGTTATCATTATCAAGTTATTAATATCAAGTTATTATTATCAAGTTATCCATTATCAAATTATCATTATCAATGTTGATCATTATGTTTAAACTGAATAATAATTTAATTTTTACCAGAACAACATGCAATACTAATTTATTGGTCTAACTAAACAGCTTACCTTACCCATAAGTAAAACATCCTCGTATGAAATTGTGGCATCGATGGAAGAAGACACTTCTAAGAAATCTCCACCCGGACTCTGAACAAGGAGATATGCCATTAGGAACATTACGATTCCTCTGATTGAAAGAGTATCTTGTGATGGTAAAAATGAATGCAAGATCTGAACCAAGCGGTGAGAACTTCATACTCTGATTGCGGCATTTCAACAACTCGGTAAAGCATTAAGAGCTGGTTACAAATTGTGTCATATATTTCTTGCACAAAAAAATTAACATTCTCCTGCGTTCATTGATGTAAGAGTTATTATGAATTCGTCCAAATCTTGACATCAGCGACCTGCCTTTTCGCCACATTACAACTCCATCCTTACACCATTTTCTTCCAGACTGTGAAACTTCCCTCACTTCAAAAAGTACACTGCTTTCTTGAAGTTGACTGTACTTTTCCAAAAGAGCATTACTTTGGTGGAGGGTAGAGACAACAACAGGTTTAGCACCTTTAACCACATCACCTTCATAGAGATATTTTCCATTTTCTTTGCCTTCCATTATCTCCGCATTTCTTGATGTTAAGTATCTAGAAGCACAAGATAAGGCAATTTTCATCTTGTTTCGTATCACAGGTGCAACAGATGTAAACTTGCTGTGCATGCTTTCAGTGCGGTAACAGGCTTGTTGTCGAAGTGGGCCCATAAGAAGGATCTGCACAGAGAGAGACTATTAACACATGGTAGCCTTCAAGCAGTGATGCAATAGAGAGCTAGGGTTTTTCTATTTGAGACAAACCTGCATTGCCAAATGTATCAGGCAGTGGAGCTTCAAAATCTTAACATCAGGATAAACATGAACAAAAGACATCCCAAAATCTTCAACCATTATTCTCACAGTCAAAACATCACTCTTACTTTGTTCAAAAGACTTGCACAAGTTGACAAGCTTGATGAGTATTATTATCAGATCAAGGCTTTTCTTGAGGACAAACATTGTGAACTAGAAATGGCATTAAGTGCAGTAGAACCATCATTTGTGAGGCACTTTGTTTAAGTTTCTTCCCTTCACATGAGAAGGTTCAATTATAGAAGGCCTACTTGTCTCATAATGTCCTAAAATACACCTGTTCTGTATTACCTTGTTGACATAGTCCAGCGATAAAAGCGGTTTCACTCTCTGTCCTGGGCATTGAGGAGGGAAGCACAAATCCTTCAAAATGCGACGACAAAGCACTTCGACCACACCTTCAGCCAGTACGTGCATGACATCCTGAGCAAGGCATTTTGTGACATCAAACCCTGGACAATCAGAAAGAATACTTTTGCCATTCACACCAAAGTTTGTTGACGGATGCCAGTGGTCCAGATACTTTTCATCGGTCACTTCAACATCACAAGCTTCTTCTTCCTCTTCATCAACATTTATGTCCACAACACGCACTTGACGTATTGATCTTCTTGTCTTTTTACCCTGAAATGAAAGTACCTGCTTCACATGGTCATTATGTTCAGCTAACTTCCTCAACAGGTCTGGATTCTCCAAAAAGTTGTTATTTAAATCAATAGACTTGACCATGCACTGGCGGCATGGTCTCAGAGCAGCCATGGTTTCCTTGAAACCTCCAAGATTTGCAGCAGCGGGATTGTCTGCAGAGGCAAACAGTAGGAACCCAAAAAATCTTCTTGGAACACCTGCTATGTTGAAGACTACTCCCTCCGTGCCCAACTTCTTCATACCCTCAACAAAGTCCATAAGGAAGTGGTCATTACCAAATTCTTTTACAACTTTTACCTTTACTATAGCAAGAAGATTAATGGCCTTCAGTGACGATCTTTTATCAGGATGAATAGTTCCTAACATCCAATAAAACAATCTTAGATTATGCTTACCAGTTTGGATTTCAAGGCATGACATGTTTTCAACATCGTCAACATGGATAATAAAGCACAATGTTTGAGGGCCATGTTCCATTGTTACTTGATTGTAATTGTAAAGAAGACCATCAGTCACTGTTCGGTATGTTCCATCCTTACGAGGTTAAAGGATTATCGACACATTCCAGTACATCTTTGCAATTTAGGAGTTGCTCCAATTGAGGAAGAAATGGTATCACATAGCCATATTTGAAAGGAACTTCTCGAGGTATTCCATGCTTGTTCAAAACACGCCTTGTCTCCAGGACAACTTGATGTAACTCGACATCAGTCCCTCCACTTGACTGCTTAAGGTAGGTATCCAATTCAGTCTTAGTACCAACTCCTTCAAACAGTGACTGTCCTTTAAAACTCTCAAGAAAAGAAAGGACATATCATGGGAAACTGCTTGCCCAAAAAGTTGTTCTCAACAAAGGTTCTCCTGGAAACATATCAAACAAAGTATTTACATGTGAGTTAAATAATGAATAGGAACAGCATAAGTCTTCTAGAATGAAGCCTATTAATACATAAATAATAATAAATTATAGTTGATAAATAAGAATGGTGGATTTACAATAGGTTATAACCTTCAAGACATCTAAGTAGATATTCATCATATCATCTATGCCACGTACAACTTCATCGACAGCCCTTTGGGTTGTTCCCGCAGTTACCCTTTATGACAGATAAAAGTTTGGCTGCAGCCTCTTGAAGAATATAAGCCGAACTATAACGAAAGCAAAACAACGTTTTCAGAAATTCAGGTCCAAAGCACTAAGTATCATAAGATAAACATTGAAATTACCTCACGTTCTCAGCCATGTCTAAGGTAGAAAATAGACGTCAGGGAAATAGTGCCCGATGTTAACAAAAGCAGACCAGGAGCATTACAAATCAAAGTTTGAAACATTTTTGATACGTTTGCTAACGCTAAAAAGTCTCACACGGCTTCACGTTGCCGAGTGTGGTTGTTGTTGCTGGCGCGGGCTGCGAGTGCCACCCATACCAACACTCACATAAATGAAGAAACAATAGGAGATAATTCTTATGACTGCAAACAGCTGCAAAGTTTCGCAGACAGTTTCAAAACTGACGAAGTTTTAACTTGACTTGTTTTATACCCCTTCATTTCCGCCAAAAAGTAATTTCTGGCTCGGGAAAATTTTAAATTTTGGTGGTTGAGGCAACAGGTGGTAGCCCACTGGAAAGTTCTTAGCGGGCGGTGACAATAACAACAACATGTTGTTATTGTTTATTTTGTTTTCATGAAATGGCAGGCAACTTTGGCTCAAATATTTTGCACGCGCAATTTAAGTTATACCATGTTCGGTTTCGATGACATCGCCCTGGATAACTGTGCGGCGAGAGTCACGATGTGGACCCGCATGGACGCCGGGACGTGTCAAAGCGCCATCGAGATGATTCAAGTCTGCCTTGTGTTGTCATCACACTACTGAGGAGGTTAGTAGTCACAGAGAAGTCTGCATCGTTCTGGCTGCAGCCACATTTGGAAGATTGCTCCAGTGTTGTACATTCAGAATTTATCTTGGAATTTTTTGAGTGAGTGGAAGGGATTGGTTTGAGCCCATCAGGTTGTCAAGCTGTGCCTGCACACTGACGACTGAAAATACTAGGTACAAAACTTGCAAGATGTGGCATGGACATCAGCGCCGAGACTGAAATAAATAATAGGTGAACTGAGATTTAAAAAAGTATGTTTTGACAGTTGAGATAACTTTCGTCATTACACAGTTAAACCTGTTGAAAACCTTGTTGGCTCGGTGCCTGGCCAATTGGTAATTTAATTCTGCGTGCTTATCCCAGTACGCACTTGGAGTTGCGTGCTTGGCAAGCATGCACCTGGAGGAGCGTACTTGGATGAGTATGCTGCTCCAAGTGCATGCTTGACCAAGCACGCAACTCCAAGTGCGTACTGGGATGAGTATGCTCCTGGAGAAGCGTGCTTGGAAGCATGCACTTTGAGGAGCGTACTGAGTACGCACATAAAATGAGTGTGTCGATTTTAATATCTCACTAGTAGCTTTTGTTGATTTTGTCTATGTTTCTTTTTTCCGAAGTCGAAGATATGTTATTCTTTGGATTACCATCAAACATTATCCATTTTCAATTTCATGCTCTACTTTTTTTAAAATTTTGTTGGTCTTCCCAGGTGTAGATTTCATGGTGTTTACTAATTCTTTATTTTGTTGTACATGTGAAGGGCTTTGATTTGTGTTGCTAAAATAAAAACACCATTTTGAATAAATATTTGTTATTTGAATAGTATAAATGATACACAGAACAAAGTTATTCCTTGACCATGGTTGAGACAAAGTACAATAAAGATTAACATCTGTTATAGTGTGCAACGTGTAAAGGGACTTGAAGGAGAAGGAGTAGTCGAGGTCTCAGAGAGACGGAAGGCTTCTGTATTATCAGGGGTTGACCGTGTACAGAATGGTAGCGGCTGCTTGGCTGCGCGCGCTTATATTACAGGAGTAGAAGAACATCAGGAAGAATAGTAGTAGAGAGTGGGGGTGCATGGCCAATGGTATTGTGTGGCTAGGGTATTAAGGAGAGGAACGAAAGGAAGAATATGGGTTAGAGGTCCTGGCCAGGATCCTTAGGGCAGTGGTTGCGAAAGATAGGGAATGACTGCTAGTAAGCCGTGCTATGGTTATGTTCTCTATAGTTCATTTCACAACACCACTCCCTCCTGAACAAAAGAAACGAAGTTTCTTAAAATTTTCTTCCAATCGTTTTGAACTCGACTCGACTCAATTTTTGAATTTAGTACCATTGATCTCTAATGAATTGAATTTTAACTTTGTTCTCCTTCCTCTTTTGAAGGAACTGAATTTCTTTCCTCCCCCTCTCTCTCACTTGAATTTTGCAGTTTACATGATTTTGATTAAATGTCCAATTTCTCTAGAATTTCTTGTTTTTCTTGACTTTTTCTTGCGCTGTCTTGAATTTCTTGTCTGGTAGTTCGCCGAACGTTGTGGTGAATGATGCTACAAAGGTGCGTTTCCCCATTACACCGCACAGATAACACTGTACGATGCCGGGCGTTAGGGTGTCCAGTCCTAAGCCCACGGTTCCACTCGTTGTTAAGGGGGGCGGGAACACCAAAAATGGGGGTCAGGGGTCAAAAAATCAGGTTTTTTTTTATTGACTGTTTTTTAATCTATGGACCTTCCTCTTTCCAACGCCACATCGGGTGTGACGAAATTCGAACTCGAAGTTGGTTAAATTAAATATTTACGGAAAGTCTGCACATTTCATAAAAAAGGCTTAAATCACAAAAAAAAAAAAATTTCGCCATTTTTTATTATTTTTGGCTCTAAACTCGTCCCTTACGTTTTTTGGGGTGGGGAACTCAAATCTGGGCCCTAAAATGACCATTGAGCTGACATTTACCTGCTTGGCGTGAATTTGACCTAAGAAAATTGAACGGGAAAGGAACTGGGCGCTAAAAACACTACAGCGATCGGTTTGAAAACTCCCGCCTTCCTCTGTCGCCGCGCCGCCGAGGCGAGCGCTCGCTGCGCCATCTCGCGGGCTAGAGGCAAGTCACGGCTCGGCGGCGTGGCGTAGAGTAGTGGAGTTGTTTACATCGGCTGGGCTGTACGTGAACGTTCGTTACCGGTTGTATTATTTTCGAGTAGTCTGTGATGGAGGTGAACAGAAAGTACAGGAAAGCCAAGCCTAAATCAAGAAAGCTATCCGCAAGTCGCAGAAGCGGTCAGCTTCAAAGTGCTCGGCAGTCCAGGAAGAGAGCCGCGTCCGGGGCTGAGGCCTCTCCAACAGAACCACCAGTTGTTTCTGGAACCTCAGAAAACACTTCCAGCATTGAAGGACCTCCACCAAAAGCTAGGAAGCTAACAGCAAGCGAGAAGAAAATAGCTCATTTTAGTGCGGAGGAAAGTGGGGTTAGTGAATCAGAAGACAGTGACAGCGTTGTGGACACTGACTATTCTGAAAGTGATCTCGAAAGTGTGGTTAGTGATGCTGGAGTTGGAGATGAGCTGGACCCACTTGCCTACAAACTAGTTAGAAATGATGTGTGGAACAAATTTGTTGTGAACTTGAAGTGCCCGTCATGTTCCAAGCAGCAGCTCAAGTTCACAGAGAAGACATCGAAAGGATTTGCCTGCAAAATCCAATTAGTTTGTGAACACTGTGGAAGAATAGCTAGCCAAACATACACAAGCCCCCAGTTGTCTCATCACAAAGGAACACCATTTGAAATAAATAAGAAACTAGTTCATGCGTTCCTTACTAATGGGAGTGGTCACAGTGGTATGGAACGTCTTTCTATTGCAGTGAACATGAAGTGCATGTCTCGTAAAACCTACTCCAAGTTTGTGAAACTTATTGCTGAAGAAAGTTCTGAATTTATTGATGATGTTCTTCTATTAGCCAGACATACTGTGAAAGATGCGCATATCCAATTGAATCCAGCTTTGAGTGGTGAAGCAATCACTGAAATAACTGTGTCGTTTGATGGCACATGGCACAAACGGGGTTTTACATCAGCATTTGGAATTGGTCTGGTTATAGATATTTTAACGGGCTTAGTAATAGATTTTGTTGTATTGTGCAAAGAATGTTCTGTGTGCAATCAGAAAGAGAGCCAGTTAGACAAGGAGCAGTTTGAAAAATGGCAAAAGACCCACAAGGAAAACAAGCAGTGTGACAAGAACTACTTTGGATCATCGAAGTCTATGGAAACAGCTGTAGCGGAGGTCCTATGGCTTCGCTCTGAAGAAAATGGATTCAGATACACTGGCCTCTTGTCTGATGGAGATGCCAACACTTTCGCTCACCTGCAGAAGCTGGGCCTCTATGAAATTACAAAAGAAGAGTGTATCAATCATGTGGGGAAGAGGTTAGTTGATGGTCTGAAGACCGTTGTTGATACCTGTAAGGCAAGGAAAATTACACTAGGTGGACAGAAGCAGGGGAGTCTTACAGAAAACAAAATGAAAATATTGCAATCTTACTACAGGGAAGCAATTAAGAAAAACACCCCTAACATTAGTAATATGAAGACTGCAATCATGGCAAGCCCTTACCACTGTATGAGCACTGATAAGAAGCCTCAGCATAAGTTTTGCCCTGGTGGCGACAAGTCGTGGTGCTTCTACAACAAAGCCATAGCATCAAAACAAAAACCAGCACCACATGCTCAATCAATTTCTTGTCAACTGCGACCAGATGTTGTGAAGCATATTCTACCTGTTTATGAACGTCTAACTAGTGATGCTTTGCTACAAAGGTGTGTAAATCTGGGCACCCAAAACCCAAATGAATCAATTCATAGTGCAATTTGGTCTAAATGTCCCAAAACCAAAGCAGCCACTTTGAACAAAATTCAGGTAAACTATTTAAATATTTATATTTTATTTAATTTTAAAATAAATCAAGTTATTTAATTTTATTTTTTTCTGTTCAGATTGCAACAAGCACCACTGTGGCTGAGTTCAACATGGGATGTGACGCTGCCATGAAATTGCGAGCTAATGTTTCTGGGGAAACGTATGGAGTTGAGTCAAGAAGGCTCAGTAAGCAGAGGGACTCTGAAAGAATCCGGAAGAGTGTTGCTAGAGCTGCAGGAGAGTGCCGCCAGGTCAGAAGAGCAAAGAAGACCAAGAAGCAAGCCGAAGAAAAGAAAAAGCTAAGCAAAGAAGGACTGACATACAAGGCTGGTGGATTCCTTTGAAGGTATCATTTTGATGATCTTAAGCAATTTTTGTTTTTCTTTGTTTTTGTTTAATTATTGATTTTTTTTTTTTCAGATTGGGACTACATTTTTGTGATGTTTACACCATAGACAATGTCCTCAAGACCACCAAAGACCAACTTTTTTTTTGTACTCAATTATATAGATTTTAAATGTGAAAGCCAGTTGAGAAACCGTTGTTAAACTTTAACCCTTGTTTTCTCCCCTTAGAGAATTTCACACTTTTGTCAACCTATTTTGGAGTCGGTGCGGCATATCTTTAGAGGTACACTAATGATTCTAGGCTTAAAATCACCGTAAAAGAATGGGGAAAAAAGTGACAGAAGGGTTTTTGAATAGCGGCTTCAGTTCAAGAGTAGTTTGGATCTGCATTAGTAAAAATAGTAAAAAAATGCAACTTTTTCAAAACTTTTTTTTTTTGACCCAATAAAATCTGAACCAAAAGGGATATCAAAAAACTCTTCTGTCACTTTCTAGATTAGGTTTTTATGTTTAAAAAAACACCTGGCTCACCACTCTAAGTTTTAAGATACGCCGCACTGACTCAATTTTATAAAGTTCTACAAGAACTCAATAACTTTTTTTCTATTTACTGTATGGGCTATCTGAGGGTTATTTTGAGTTAATTTGGAGACAAATGATTAATTTTAACTGGAATTTGAAAAAAAAAATATTCCTAGTCAGATTTAGCGTTTGGTGTTCCCGCCCCCCTTAAAAAAAGAAAAATAAAGAGTGGTATGGCCCGCGGCGTGCTGTCACGCCAGGTGGACTTTGTCTGCCCCAGGCGGATGTTACAGTCGTCGTCACGAATTGCAACACCGCATGAAGTCGAGTATTCCTCCTGTAGGCCAACCAAAGTTTAAGTTAGTTTTTGATGAGACTCCAACTGAAACAAACAGAAAACACTCTACACAGTTTTGCGCTTTAAAATATCCAACCCCTACTCTGTTTGGTTGGTTTTGCCTGGTGCCATCCTGACTATCTAGCTAATCCTATTCTAAAGGCACCTTGAAATCTAAGAAACTTAACTAACTGTTTGTTAGTGCAAATACTTAACTCATGGAATTACTCCTCGCGTGTAGACGGGGACTCCTGGACAGGCGTGACGTCATCCTTCAGATTCTGGATAATGTCCAAGGCGGCTGCCAGTAATTGCTCAGGGGTGAGCGTTCCATCCAGGACATGTACTGCATTGGTTTCCTCTCGCAACAGCCAGGTGTCAGTTAATTCGTGCAGTAGGCTGAGGTACTCGACAGTGACACCTGCTTCTTCAGTGCGACCTCTACGGTTTAAACGTTGGTACGCTACAGCTGGAGGCGTGCGTACATAGATGTAATGGATTGGTCTGTGAGTTGGCGGGGCGACAGCGTCGCGCAGGGTCCGTAAAATAGCCATATGTTGTTGGCTTATGGCATTCATTTCAGCAAGGGCTTGTGCGAACACTCTCAGTGAACATTGGGGAGAGCGTTCCAGGACAGTTAGCCTTTCCGGGTGATTAGCCAGCATGTGGGTCTGGCGGCGTCCCAACGTAGCTAGTGCCAAGACTTGGAAAGGGTAGCTCCAGGTTGCTCGATCAGTGTAGAGCATTTCAAGCAGATTGTACCCTTCGACATCTTGCCAGTCTTTGACCGGTTCGTCCAGTACTGGGAACAGTTCTAATTTCTTCAAGTTGGCTGCCAGAGTCGATTTTCCAGCGGCAATGTTGCCTTCCAGGTAAATGATTGGTGCGAACTTGCGCTGCCGTTTCATGAAGTAATGCACTCTCAATGCAGCGATGACAGCCAAGAAGGTGACGTTCAGCATGATGAAAAGCATTTTGGCTCGGTTCGGCGTGAGCCGAGTCGACAGTGGTCCTGCGGATTAGACTTGTTAATTTGCTGTTTTGAATTTAGTCTCCCACTTCCCTCTGAATGAACGAATGCGATGCATCTGATAATTATTTTACTTCTTCACTTGTTTTTGTACAATCAGGGTTATGACATGTATCATTTGTGACATCCATTTCAAGCGGCTAGAGTGTTTGTGGACTACACTCGTTTGAATTGGCGCTCGCTTCGCGCCTGGCGATACCCCTTGCGCCGGTTCTTAGTGCGGCGCAGTACCGTGCTCTGCCGCTGTTGCGTGAGGCGTTGGTGTCGCGGCGATAACTTGCGTTGCGCTGCCCGCTGCCGCCGGCCGGTTGCTAGCCGTGGCGCGGTTGTTGACGTTGTTGACGCGCTGGCCGGCGTCGCCGGCGTCCTCGCGCTCCAGTCCGTGCCGTTGCTCTGGTCTCCGATTGGCCGCTGGGATCGTGTGTTGTATCCGTGCGTTTTGATTGGTGAGCCGGGTCGCGTTGTTGGCCTGGCGTCCCCCGGCTCGGCGGCGTTGGCGTCATTCGGTGTGCAGAGCTCGGCTTGCAAGGACGTCTCAAAAGTGTACATCGTCGCGATGGCTGTGGCTGCAATGCAGCCTGTCTTGATGACCTTACGCTTTGAGGCGTATTCCGCCCGTTGTTTTTGTGCGACCTTTGCACCGGAAGGGCACGATGGTTACGTGAGTATTTTGGGTCTTGTTTATCCGTTCACGTTTCGGTCTGGTTTGACCCGCATGTTTTCTTCCTTTTGTCTGTCCTGGATGGTAGTCTACCGGGTTTTAGTTTGCATGTTCCTTTATATTCCCTTAGTTATGTGTTGGGTGTCATTTTGCCCATTCCATCAACGACTTGCTCCTACCCATCGCCGCTCTTTGGCCTCCGTCTGGAATTTTTGAAGTCCAGGAGTGGGACGCAGTTGCACTAGCCCAGACCTGGCCCCTTTTTTCCTGTTTGGGCTGCTCAGTCCCTGTATTTGTAAGTCGTGTATGACTTATCCTTCCTGTCTTAATTGGGGTGGTTTGCGACGTAACTTTTCTTATCCTCCTTTAGGAGGAACTCCCGGGCCCCCCTTTTCCCGGTGGGCTATTCCACCCTGAAGTGCTGTTCCACGTCATGCCCCCGGGCATCCCCTTCCCGCGTTGGACCTAGTTCCTGGGGATTTCGTATACGGCTTCGAGGTTCCTATACCCGAGCCTGATGTGATGGTCCTGGGGGTAGATGTTGAGGTGGATGACCCTTCATTTGAAACCGAGTTTTTGTGGCGTGGCCCTGGGTCTGGACCCGCCACTGGGCAACCCTTGTCCCAAATGGACCCTCTCCCTCTAGTGGATATTCCTTTGTCTGAGGTACATTCACGTTACTATCCCTGTTACTATCCTTTGTTACTATCTCCGTTTAACTAACCCTGTCCTGTAGGTGGAGGTTGCACGTGCGGCTCGCGACGCTTATCGCGCGGAGCAGGCCGAAGTTGCTGCTGCTGCCGCTGCGGCAGCTGAAGAGTTTGCGCTGGGCCATGACTTGGACCCCTTTTTTCTTTCTGATGACTATGTAGATCCGTCTTCCATCCCTCCCCGTGGGATTCGTTTGTTTCGTTTCCCCGCGATTTAGAAGATCGTGAGGCCGGGATTGTTCACTTTAGGGGTTGCCCCTGTAGGCATTGTAGTAAGCGGGAGTGGAAATTGTTGTGAACGTTGGCTTTTATCTGATGTTAAACGGTTTTCTGAACTCTTTTATGTTAACCAGCTTTCATAATTTCTATCTTCTATCTATCAATCAAATTGTTGTGCTTTACTTAATCGATTTTGCATGTTGTGACCATGCTGGTTCCATTAAACCGATTTCTTGCCCTGTCACTTTATTTGCATGCGTTTGCTCCTTTGTCCTTGGGTTGGGTTTGCCACACTAATGTCCCGTTTCCTGGTGAGTGTTATCCTTCCTTTTCTTTCCTTTGGTTCCCTCATGGTAACTTTGTTGTTTTGTTGGTTTACTGTAGTTAGTTTCTCTAATGGTGGGGCCATCCTGGCGCTCCCCTGCTCAGTTGTTCTAATTTATCTTGTTTGTTTCAGGTTCGTTTATTTTGTTTTGCTTGAGATCCACGTTGGGCTGCTGGGAAGCCATTTACTTCTTTGCCCAAGGGACCGAAATTCTCTTTCTGCTGCTTCACTTCATCTCGCCTTATTGTTTACTTGGTGAGTTTGCATTCTTTGGTGATGTGGTCTCTTTGTCTGCACTTGTTGCATCTTGCGTTCTTGGTTTTGCCTCTTCTCTTGGTCATGTTGAGGTTTGTTTGTTTACTTGCTTCATTTTTCGTCTCTTTTTGTTGCAGTGTCTCTATGACTTCTATTTCCGTTGGTTGCGCTGGTTGTTTTGGAGTTTCTTCGAGACTTGCTGCGATTTCTACTGGGGTGTTGTTGCTGCCCACGCTGGCTGATTCGTTTGGGCGTTTTTCTTGGCGAACTTCTTTGGGTGAGTTTATTTTCTCAATTGCCTGTATTTGTTGTTCCATTTCTATAATTTCTTGCATGATTTCCATCTCTTTTGCTCTGATATTCTCTAATGCTTGTTCTACTTGCTCTGTTTCTCTTTGTTTTTCTTTTTCTACTCTTGGGGCTTGCGACGTAAATTTCTTCTATGTCTGAGTCTGCATTTGCTTCTAAATCTATTGTTTCAATTTCTGGTTCTGAGTCTGTTTCTGAATCTGTTGCCCATGGGTTTGTGTAGCCTGGGTCTTCAAACCAACTTATCATTTCTTCTTCTTTTTTAAGTTTCTCTGCATACTCTTTCCTCTTTCTTGCTTCTTTTTCTCTCTGTTCTCGAATTCTTTCTTTTCTAATTCTTTCTTTTTCTTCGAGCTGCTTTCTTTTCAGTTCTGCTTCTAGTCTTTGTCTTTGGACTGTTTCTTGGTGTTGTTTTTGTCTGAATTTTCTGTCTCTCTCCTCCTCTTTCTTTTCCTCTTTTTCAAATAGTTTAGCTAAAGGTGATATTTTAGTTGTGTTAATCTTCTGTTCGTTTTTCTGTTGCAGTGGCATTTTCCGATCCATTTCCATTTTGCGAGTGTCCTTTGGCTGCAGTGGGGATTCCCTTGTCCATTCCTTGTGCCTGTCAGTTTTGGGAATTTGGTAAGTTTTTGTTACCTTTCCATGCTTCAATTTGTTGGTAGGTTCCTTTGCGTTGGTTCCGTCATGAGCAATCCATTTTCTGGGGGCCATTTTCGTAGATGTTTTCCGATTTCCGATTAGTAATTGAGTTGGGTTTGATTCAAGTTTGATTTTGATACAAGATGGCGGGCGTAGTTTCCGGTTCTCTAGATGGCGGTGCTTGTATAGTCGGTTCAACTTATGCTTGTCTTTTGTTTTTAGGTTATGTGGACTTGGCTATTTTCGAATGCTTGAAGTGCCGATTTCGAGCAGGCAGTGCCTTAGAGCTTGCAGTCGATTGAAGTTTGTTTACAAGAGTTGGAGGTTAACTTTCGACATGGCCTTGTTGGTCTTTGTCTGATCACGTCCACAAAGGATTTTTACCCGGCGGGGCTTCGGTCCCGGAGGTTGTTGAAGGCTTGGGATCCTGTCAGCAGCCTTTCTTGTTGGCCACGGACCGGGTGGAGGTTTTTGGGCTGGAAGTTGCCTATTCGGCGGGGCCCGGAGATCAAGTACGATAGGGCCCTGGGCCGCCTTCGGGATTTGGCCCCCGTTGTGCGGCCCCTGCCGTTTGGAGGGTTGGAGCAACCCTGTTGCTTCTGCGCCACACTCACTCGAGAGCAGCAGAGCAGGCCTTCAACTGGTGTCGTCCATCACCGCCGCAAACACCAGCAGGGTCTGCTGTGGCATCATAATGCATAGGCTGGTCAGCCCGGACTTGTTGGCGGAAGGCGTGCGCCAGTCCTATCATCTCCAGCGGGTGACGCCAGGTCTCCTGACGCTTCGCAGAGGGAGCTAGACGCGCCTTCGGTGTGACACCCTGACTGACGGACATGACTTAGACTGACATAAGACTATGAGAGGACCCCACTGTCGAGCCAGGTTGGGGTCTCTGCGGACTCTCAGGCTCCCGGGTCTCCTGGTGTGGGTGCAGCCAGGATACGGGTCCCCGGCGGTCGCCCTGACAATTGACTGTTAGACTCAGCCCTGGATGTCTTTAGACATATGTCAGCCATGCTGACTGGGTTTCTTCTTCGGAGTCTGGATACGCAGCCAGTCGATCCATGTGGACTATCATCATTGTGTAAGGGTGAGCTTCTTTTTGAATTCTTGCGTTACAGTCATTTATGATATTTATCACGGTATAAGGTCCTTCCCATGGTGTTGTTAACTTTGGAGACACTCCTTTTTCATTTTTGGGTCTGTACAAGTAGACTCGGTCTCCTGCTTTGAATGGTGCTAGCAGTGCTGTGTTGTCATAACGTTGTTTCATTTTTGTTGCAGCTTGGCCATGCATTTTTCTGACCAATTCGTGGATTTCTGCCAGTCGTTCTCTGACTTGTTGTGGAACGGCTTCCATTCCTTTCGTCCATGGTGGGCTTCCTTGGTTCAACGTCAGTGGAGTCCTCATTGGTGTGCCAAACATAATTTCGTATGGTGAAAACTTGTGGACAGGATTTGGCAAATTTCTGTACGCCTGAGCTATGAAAGGTAAATAGTTCACCCATTCTTTTTGAGTTTTGCTGACCAGCATAGATAGTTGTTGTTTTAGCGTCCTTATCCATCTTTCCGCTTTTCCATTGGCTGAAGGGTGGAAAGCTGTAGTTCGATATTTCTTTATCTGGTACAAGTCCATAATTTCCTGAAATAATTGGGATTCGAAAGGTTTTCCTTGATCTGTAAGAATTGAGCGTGGTGCTCCATAGACTGAGAAGACATGGGTTATTAGTGCAGTTGCAATTTCCTTAGCATTATTTCTAATTAGTGGGACCACTACTGGCCATCCTGAGAATGCTTCTATCGCTACTAATATGTACTCGTAACCTTCTGTTGTTTTAGGTACTTTGCCGCAAATATCTACATGCCACCTGCCATGGAGAGTGCCTTCTCTGAATATTTTGAGTGCTGCATTTTTGGTGGTGTGTTTGGGCTTTTTGAATTTTTGACACGTGTCGCAATTGGCTACATGTGCTGCAATATCATCTGCCATTTTGGGCCACCAGAAGAACCTTCGTAAGTAGTCTCCTGTCATTGTTTCTCCAAAGTGATTACCCTCTCCTAGTTGACGATGGTATTCTTTAATTGTTGTTTTTATGCTAGCCCTTGGTAGTATTAATTGTAGTGTTTCCTTTTTAGGGTCACCTGATGGGTGTTCGTGTCTTCTGTATAGGACTCCGTTTTTGAGTGTCAGTGATTTATACTGATGCCAAAGTGTTCTGGTGTTGCGTCCGAACCCTATGATTTCCTGGAGGTGTGGTCTCTTACCATTCTCTACTGCTGTTAAGATGGGTGCTATCTCCTTATCTGCTTTTTGCAATTTGGCCATTTCTTCTGGTGTTTCTCCTTCAGGTGAGACTGCTGTGTGTAATATTTGTGTTATTCTTTTGACTTCTGCTGTTGTCTGGCAAATAAGACAACTTTCCTCACAAGTTTTGGCTTTTGTCGGATCTGGCCGAGTGTGATGGTGACAAATATTGTCATGTTGGTGTCTTTGAACACTTTGTAGAGTAGTGGAATTATTTCTAGATTATTTTCTGGGCTCTTGTAATAGTCAAACTCTGGTATATTCCACTCGGTGATGTTTTCTTTAATGAGCCATGCTTTCAGAATGTTGAGTGCAATCTCTACATTGTGTATGTGTGGTCTGTGCTCCATTTTCTCTTTAACTATGAGACTGATGATTGTTTTGTTGTTTCTAGTGTATTGGACCAACCCTGGGCATGTTTTGTCTGTGTTGGAGTGAAATTCTTCCTTAACCTGGAACCATTCTTCAATTTGGCTGGCTAACGGGGAAGTGAATTTTCCTTCGAGACTGATTGGGTGGACAATTGGTCCATTATTTGGAGCCTCAAGTACTGATGTAAATACTTCTTGAATGGTTAAGCCTTCAATCAAGGTGGAACTGATAAGGTAAGCTACTGCATCTTTGGCTTCTATTTTAGTACACTTTTTACACTCTGGGTCGCAGGGCCTGTTGGGGCGTCTGCTTAGTGCATCTGCATGGCTGATATTTGTGCCTTTCTCGTGCACAACAGTGAATTTATAGGGTGACAGTTTTTCTAGCCACCTTGCTAACATTCCTGTTGGATTTTTAAAGTTTTTAAGCCATTGCAAGGCTGCATGATCTGATTTTACTATGAATGGGGCTCCAGCCAGATAGTGATTAAATGCTTTTACTGACTCTACCAATGCTAAAAGTTCCCTATGAGTAACACAGTAATTTCTCTGTGCTGGTGTTAAGGTTTTCGACCAGTATGCTATTGTTACTTCATTGCCGTCTTGTTCTTGTGTTAGGACTGCTCCCAAGCCAGTGAGGCTGGCATCACAAGTCAACGTAAAAGGACCTTTATCTACATCTGGTGATCCAAGGACTGGTGCTGTAGTTAGAGCTGTTTTGACGGAATCAAAAGCTTCTTGACAGAAGGGTGTCCATTCGAACTGGACTCCTTTCCTAAGTAGTCTATACAAGGGATACACTTTGGTGGCCATGTGAGGTACGTATTTACCATAGTAGGCTGCTAAACCGAGCCATGATTTTAACTCTGTGCTGTCAACTGGTTGTGGCCAGTGAATTATTTTGTCTATTTTATTGGTATCAACTTTAATGCCTGTTTCAGACAAGATGTGTCCCAGGAATGAAATCTCCTTTCGGAACAACTCACACTTTTTGGCTTTAAGGAGAAAACCTCCTGCCCTGACTCTATTGAGAAATGCTTCTAGCCTTTGCATCATTTGCTGGAAATTGTCTCCTGCAATGCAGACATCATCGAGGTAAACTGACACTGTTGGTCCTAAATCGTTATCTTCATTTGGTTCCAATGCTGGTGTTACAAGTCTGTCTGTTACTTGTTGGAATGCTCCTGGAGCTGCTGAGAGTCCAAAACTTAATCGGGTGTATTCGAATTGTCTGTGTGGAAGACCTAAGTCTTCTGGTAGTATTATTGCTGTTTTTGGTTGATCATCTGGGTGTACTTCTAAATTATGATAGCCGTGAGCTAAGTCAAAGGTGTGGTACATTTTGTGTCCGCCCAGATTTTGTAGAATTTCCTGAGTTCTGGGTATTGGTGCTGCTGGCACTCTGGTGATTGCATTTAGTGCTCTATAGTCTACACAGACTCTAACTTCTCCTGTCTTTTTGAGAACACATAGTATGGGTGAAGCCCAAGCTGATTGACTAGGTTTAATTGCTCCCATTTTTAGATATTTCATGAATGTCTCATAAACCTCTTTTCTGTAATGCAGGGGCACTGGTCGTGCATTCTGCTTGATTGGTGGATGGTCTCCTGTGTCTATCCTGAATTTCATCCATGGACAACGCCCAAAAGTGAAGTTATCTGGAGCAAATACATCATGGTGTTTACGGATGAGCTTCTCTACTTCTGCTTTTTCTCCTGGCGACAATGCAGTGGCTTTGATCATGGCGTCTAGATCTGCAGGTAATGGTTCATTTTCTGGGATTGGGTCTTTATCTGGTAGTTTATACTCAGCATCATGGAACTTTTCTATCTCATGTTCAGTTAAATTTAGTTGCTCTGTTCCATTTGCGATTCTAATTGTTCTACACGGGCACTCTTTAATTTCATCTTCAATTTCAATTTCATACTCACTCTCTTCCTCTCTTTCTAACTCTTCCTCGTAATTTGGGTTTATGTCATCATCAAGGCCATCATACTGTAATGGGTGTAAGAGTAAGACTTCAGCAATTATTGCATATTTAGGGATTTGAACACAAGTGTCTCCAAGGTTTAGTAAAGTTACATTTACTGGACCTGTCACACACGGTACGACGCCTGTCTGTGTGACCACACTTTCTGAGATTCTACTTTTTATATTAGGGTTACTTTTACTGTTTGTTAGCAGACCTATGTGCATCTTGCCTTCTATTCTTTCGGGTGGTTGGATTCCCAAAATTTGTTCATTTCCATGTGCGTTGGCCGCACCACTTTCACTATCACTTTTTTTTACCATGGTTTTTGTTTCAGTTTTTAGACCATCATTCCGGATATGACTGGCCTGGCTGTCAAGCTGGCGATGATCAGCCCCCCTCGCTCTTGCCTGAGACTGAATTGTGGCGCACGTCGTTTCCGGAGGAGGATCAGAAGTGGACAGTTTCCTTTCAGACTCCGGAGGACGACTATACCCACTGATCGTCATGGCAAGCAACGCGTCAGACAATTCTGACTCATCAACCACCAGGTCAGTATCTAACTTTGTAGATACCTGCCTCTCTACGAAAGGTTTCAGCAAGATTTTCTGATTAGCACGTATTGGGTAGGACAGATTTCCGCTTGCGAAATCTCCTTTGTGCACTGAGTTAACCACTTTGTATGGTACTTGGACATTATTTTCAAGTTCTAGCATTTTAGTTTTGGTGTTGACTACACCTTCAAAAGTATCGATAAAATCATAGCCAATTAAATTTTCTGTGATGTCTGCTTCGTAAACTGGGAATCTATAGGTTTGTTTACCAAATGTAATGTCAGTCCACTCTGGCCCATACAGTGATGTCTTGTGGGACGTGGGACGTGGGACGTCCTGCTATACTTGTTCTGAGCTGGCGTTTCTATGCCTATTTATCTGTCAAGGATTACAATGCACCTTAATCTTTCAAATGCCTTGTCAATATAAGGTCCATGTCTTGCGTGTTGGATGCAACTGCTTCCTTCATAACCTATCTGAGTCAGTGGGTGCTCTGTCTTTTGGTAATCTGCATTCCATTCTGTTAAATTTAATCCTTTTTGTTACAGGTTCATGAGGGCATCCTAATCGACTGAGGTCCATGCTTCAAAGAAAGCTGTTCCTCACATCTGGCATTGTCAGCCTCCCAGCTGCTCTCACAGTGCAAACATCGTACCACCAACTCAAATATTTATGTGAGTATGTTACTATTATTAGCACTAGAATTTTATTTCCGAATCTCTTCCACACAAGGAGTAGGACTCCCCCACCCACTTTCGAGTAATATCTTTGGCGCTAGACTTGTCATTTGTCAAAATCCATGCTAATAAACCAAACTTGAGCTCACATCTCACCCACGTTGTAAGGATTGATATCCTGTTAAATTATTTATTAACCTTTTGGGCATGTCCAACCAGTTTTCCTGGCCAGTGTGGGTTAATTGTGATTTTGTCTAAATTCAATCTCTGTTGCAGCTCAATTCACGTCACCAACATGGCTCTTGGCTCCCGTCTCCTCTGTGCCAGCATTTGATCATCTGTCCTGCGCCATTCAGGGCTGTGGCCAACAAGGGTCTTCATCAGGAAAGGTACAGTACGTAAATTCTCCTTTATTTTCTTCTTTTGTTGTCGTTACCTATTGTATAATAATATTATTTATTTTTGCGGTATTTTTCCGTGTGCTTTTGCAATTGCTTCTCAAAACCCAAGTGCCTGCCTTCAGAAGGAACTTATCCAATGAAGAGTACAGAATCGAATGATCCTGTTTTAAGCAAGAAATATCTGTAAAGCAAGAGCCTCAAGATACCTTCTATTTTTTAATTTAAGCTATTGTTGACAGTGTCCTTGGCACTGGTACTGCAAAATAACTTCCTTCATCTTGTATTTCAGATTTTCTTCTTAAGTCAATCTTAAAGTGTATGTGAAACCGGCAAGGCCAGTGAGTGGCCCCGCCACGCCCATTTAAACAAATTCTTTTTCAAGTCTCTTTGTTACTCTACCAAAATTGATAATGCAAATTCAATTACCAATTTATTTACAATACTTTCACTGTAGATAAAGCTTCTCTCAGTGTCAGTGAGCTTTGTTAAGTATCCAGACACAAATTCTTTTTTGCTACATTTTCTACCTTGAATAGGTAGACTGATGTATTGTTTTCTGAATGTATGTGTTGGTGAAAGCCAAAGTTCTGATTTTATACAGTAGGATGTATTTTGTTGTTAATTCTTGCTGTTACACTGGAAGTTATGACGGGCTTTTAGAAAGCCATCAGCTTGTGTCTTTTAGATTGAGGTCTGGATTGACCCAAGATAATTGGAACAAAGCTTTTCTTGTGGCCTTTAAGATGACATGATGATGCTGGATTTTGTTTGCCTGGCCAAGTTTGATCTGCCAGTTTGTTTGCTTGTGTTTTTGTGTGTTTATTGGCTAATGTAGCAACTTCTTCTCAAATTAATATTTTCCTCTTATTCTAATAATATTTTGTTGTTTATAGGTGAGGGACAATGCCCTTCTGATTGCGAAGAAACTAGAAGATGACAACTTCCTCACCATCACCACCTATGGCACACGATTCTCAAGAACCGGACTGTGAAATTCACATTTGTTTTTTAGGAGACAAGCCTACCATTGATTCAATTGGACTATGATTGATGTAAGTGTCATGAAATATTTTCATGCGTGAAAGATTCTTCCTTAGTAAAACTTCTGGATAGTGTCCTTCGGTCTCCATTGACACGCTGTCTATTTCACTATCTTGTCCAGATAGTAGCAAAAATAATGTTACCATATTTTGTTTGGCCTCTTTTCTTGTGACCATCCTTATATTATTACCATGTTAAATTCTTATTTTGAAGTTGACATTTCCTTCCTTCTTTCTTTATTTGCCCGTTAAATACTATGTTAGAGTGTTGAGTCAGTTGAGTTCTCCTCTGCCAGAACAATTCATCTGGTGTGTTTGTGTGTCCATTAGATTTTCTTAAAGCTGCAAGCTGACGTATTTTGTATTTTCTTGACGTATTTTCCTCCCCTTGATGCTGCTAATGTAGCTTCTTCCTCCCAAATTATTATTTTCTTCATATTGCACTAATATTTTTTGCTTGCAGGTATACCAAGGGACAGTGCCCTTTTGATTGTGAAGAAACTAGAAGATGACATCTTTGTCACCATCACCACCACCATCACCATGGCATTTGTATCTTGCCAGACCAGTCTAACAGAAATTTTGGTGCTGTTTCAGTGATATGAGAGAGACATGAGCATGTCTGTCCAAAAAACTCTTGCTTAGCAAAGTTTATGACCTATGTTCTTTTGTTGGTTTGCGAGATGAGTTTGGAGGTACTCGTTTGTTTGACACGATCTTGCTGATTACTGCTGGGTCATGCTGGTGTGCTACGCTGATTATTAATTCTTGTATTAGAGAAGGATAGTGGAAAAAGTTATTCTCACCCGTCTTATGTTATCAAAGGGAGGCAGTAAATTCTTCAATGCTGGATATATGTTTAAAGTAAACTTGAGGGTAGAATTTCAATTGTTTGCAATAGTAGCTGTCACCAATAAATCCCATTTCTTGTGAAAAGAAATTTCAAGCTGATCTGTGAGAGGAGATTGTTGTTATTAGGGGGGTTTTAACTCATCTCATGAAGGATGTTGCTGAAGTCCTTTGGAAACTAGCAAACTATTACCTAAGTCAATGTCCTCTCTCTGTGCCGGAAATCTGGAGACAACATTTTGGCTCAATTTTTTTTATTTGATGGGTTCATAACCGCACACTCATTTTATGTGCGTACTCAGTACGCTCCTCAAAGTGCATGCTTCCAAGCACGCTTCTCCAGGAGCATACTCATCCCAGTACGCACTTGGAGTTGCGTGCTTGGTCAAGCATGCACTTGGAGCAGCATACTCATCCAAGTACGCTCCTCCAGGTGCATGCTTGCCAAGCACGCAACTCCAAGTGCGTACTGGGATAAGTACGCAGAATTAAATTACCAATTGGCCAGGCACCGAGCCAACAAGGTTTTCAACAGGTTTAACTGTGTAATGACGAAAGTTATCTCAACTGTCAAAACATACTTTTGTAAATCTCAGTTCACCTATTATTTATTTCAGTCTCGGCGCTGATGTCCATGCCACATCTTGCAAGTTTTGTACCTAGTATTTTCAGTCGTCAGTGTGCAGGCACAGCTTGACAACCTGATGGGCTCAGACCAATCCCTTCCACTCACTCAAAAAATTCCAAGATAAATTCTGAATGTACAACACTGGAGCAATCTTCCAAATGTGGCTGCAGCCAGAACGATGCAGACTTCTCTGTGACTACTAACCTCCTCAGTAGTGTGATGACAACACAAGGCAGACTTGAATCATCTCGATGGCGCTTTGACACGTCCCGGCGTCCATGCGGGTCCACATCGTGACTCTCGCCGCACAGTTATCCAGGGCGATGTCATCGAACCGAACATGGTATAACTTAAATTGCGCGTGCAAATATTTGAGCCAAAGTTGCCTGCCATTTCATGAAAACAAAATAAACAATAACAACATGTTGTTGTTATTGTCACCGCCCGCTAAGAACTTTCCAGTGGCTACCACCTGTTGCCTCAACCACCAAAATTTAAAATTTTCCCGAGCCAGAAATTACTTTTGGCGGAAATGAAGGGGTATAAAACAAGTCAAGTTAAAACTTCGTCAGTTTTGAAACTTTCTGCGAAACTTTGCAGCTGTTTGCAGTCATAAGAATTATCTCCTATTGTTTCTTCATTATGTGAGCGTTGGTATGCCTTCCGTTTTGCCACACGCGCCGCGCCACTGGAGCTTTGAAGCGTGTGTAGTTTCCGTGCCAGTGGAAAACAGTTTGTGCTGACTTTAGAGTTAGAATAAGCAAGAAAGAATGATCGAAGTACTAGTTCTAGTGGAAGGGAGAACCAAGGCGTTGAAATGCGATCCAACCGTCTCAGCGTTTCGGAAGTGCTTCGTAACGATGTGCCGAAAAGACCCGGTGTTGAAGGGGCGTCTTACCACCCACTATCCAACATTTTACTCAATGCATCCACTCCTCGACCAGGAAGTAGAGTTGGAGGATGAAGACTCTTTGACCGCGGGCCAGCCGGTCACCGTCAGATTCGCTGCCTTCGCTGCCCCTGTGAGTACACCAAAAGGGATGTAAAGGATGGTCTTGGGATTGCGTTGCTGTCTCTCTCGCACCTCATCAGAACGCGCCACGAGTGCAAGAGAGACAGCACGACGGAAACGAGTTTGGTATCAGGAGGCTGAGCGATCTGCTTGCCTTGTTTCGATGCCTGTCTAGGCGAGTCAAAGCCATCGGTTTCGCACCGCCCTACTCACTTTAGCCTGCACCCCCAAGGATTTTTCAAGTCGAGGAAGAAATAGCGAATTGGGAACTGGTGGGGAGTTACACAGATGTCAAATCACCAACAACTGAAACTAGTATTTTCTTTATTGAAAACTAATGGTGAACAATAGAGGGCAGTAATACTTCCAGAGCGTTTGGAAGAAAAGAAAAAATATTTATGTATATAATATACTAAATGTACTGTTACAGGTAAATGAAGGAGCCAGTGCCCAAGTTGATGAAGATCGTCAGTACTTAAATTTAATTGGTAATAATAATATTTATTTTCTAATCCTAAAAGGGTTTTTGTGTGATAAGAATTAACTATTCTGCTCATTTTGTACAATAAGGTGTGACCGTGCCCCCTACAAGAACTGCTTCTTCACGCCAACGCAGTGCTGCAAGCAGCAGTGTAGCAAACAGCAGCACAAGCAACAATGCGTTAGTCGAACACAGAGCAGCAAGCAGCAGTGCAGCAAGCAGCAGCACAAGAGGCAGCAGAAAGTAAGCAGCTATGTTGCAACAGTTTTTTATTTGAAGACTCTGTTTCTCTATTAAAAATGTTCCATGCATTTCAGGAATGATGGCACAGCTACTACTATGAAAAGAAAGGCAGATAAAATTTCTAAGTCAAAGACGGGGTAGGTTCAACTTACACTTTAAATGATTTCCTATTTTAGATCACTAAAAAAATAACAAATTTTGAACATATAAAATGTCTATATATTGATTTGAAATTTAGTAGCATGATGCTGATGGATCATTTCTTTTACAAGTTTAAAATTTTTAAAAAGTTTTAAAGTTTAAAATTATCAAATTCGTTGCATATTGTCATTATTTAACTTAAAACACATTTGAAGACCACAGTAGTACACACCAAGTTAACTTGGTGTATTAAATTTAAAGGAGTTATTACAAAATAAATTTTGTTAACTTCTATTCCTGTTTAACAGCGGACGCACTAGTGATGCCGAGTCCTCTGATGATGAATACAGTCGGAATGCTCAGCAAAGAAGGATGGACAACTTGGCAGTCCTAAAGGAAATGAACTTTCGTGAGTGTCAAGTATTACTATACAACCAAGAGACAAATTTTCACTTAATTTAGCCAATTAAAAATATTATTGTGTTACCTTTCCATAATGTTAGTACCCCAAAATAAACCTCCAAGACTCCCACCAAAGAAGAAGCGCCCAGCGAAGGATCCTCCATGTGATAACGAGCTTCGCAGATCAGAAAGACTTCAAAGTGTGCAGTGTGCGAAGGCATCTGGAAGTAAGCAGGACATTTTTATTTCTTGTAAAACAACATAGCAAATTATTAGGAACCTAACAGTATTCTGGTAAATTGGAAGAAACTTGAAAATCTAATTTAATCTTTTTATTTCCCATAAGATCTTGATGAAAGCATTTTGACTGATGAGGAAATTGATAAGGAAAATGATTATCAGGCCTAAAGGCTCTTTGACTCGACTACACACAATACTGAGGTAATTAATTATCTATGTTGAGTTCATTTATATTAGGTTTCACTTTAGCTGTAGTTGCAAAACAATTAACAGCGGCAACCATGATTTATTGCAGCAAAATTCTACCAAACAGGCTGTCAACAGGCGGAAGCCAAAAAGGGTATGACATACCAGCATCTATATCTGAAATCAAATGTTAGTATTGCACATTTCCTCAATATGACTACAATTTTTCTTTCAGAAAATACGGTCGATTGGACAAAGAATTACTATATACAAATTACTGCCCCCATTTCCACAAAAGCTGGTAGAAAGTTTGAAAAGTGGTCTGGTATACAGACATCAAAGTCACACAAAGAGGATGAATGAGTTCCTGAAAGCTCACATCCTTGATGTGACGAAGGACCTGTACCCATACCGTACAGAGTATAAAGTCCTCGAAATTCAAGTGATGGCCCGACTGAAATCATTGGACTTACCAGGTCTTCCGTTCTACTAAGTAGGTGTCTGGGCTTCTTGAAAATAACGATGATGCATCTGTACCTGACAAAACTTCTTGACTATACTTTTGACAGGCACACATTCGTCGCAGTTTAAGTGCCAGCATCCGTAATGACAGGAACTGGGAACAAAATAAGAAACAGAGATATGAAGCAGCAAAGCAAATTATTCAAATGGCCAAAGATGCTGAAAGGTAATACCTTTTTCACCACAGCTAGTTTCAATAATAATAGTGAGAGAAATCTAAGAAACTTTAATTTTGTTTGCAGGAGAGCTGAATCATCTCAAAGAGTAATTGATGCCTAACAGGCAGATTACATACTGCGACAGCCAGTCTGCAACAAAGATGAATCAAAGAGAGCCCTGGATGCAATGACTGTAGTTACCACAGACTCAATCCAAAAAATGTCTGTGAAAAGTGCAATGGATTTATATCAGTATTTGAAACACCCAGATTTGGTAAAACTAACAAATATTATTATAAATGTAAGTGTTGTCCAATAATACAAATTTTAACCTACCCATAATTTTCTCCTTTCTCTGTTGCAGTTGATGTATGATTTTGCCAAAAGAATAGAATCCACACTAGAGAAACTAAAGGAAAATTTTGAACATGTAATGGGGCCTTTGGCAACAATCCTTTCAGTAGATGAGAGTCCGCAGAGTGAATTAGACAAAGCTCAACTACTTCAAAAGGTTGAGAATTACTTTGAAGTCAGTGATGTAAATTTTCCATGCATCCAGTTTTGTGATGTGAGTTTGATCAAACCTGAAAACCAAAAGGCATGTTAGAATGACATAAATCCAAGCAAAAATAAAATTTGCATCTTCTACGTTAACAGGTATCAATTGACACAACTGAGATCTTCAACACAATTCCAGAAGGGCAAGCTCCTGCACTGATAGCAGTGCAAAATGACGAGGAAATTGTGAGTGCTATTATTGTATTCAATGGGGAGATCTTATGCACTTTGGTGAAACCAACAGCATTTGAGTGCGTGACTTTACTTATATCTGTATATGTTGTCTTTCATATTGAATTTCCAAAGGTGTATGAAAAGCAATTGCTGACATTACACCACATTCTAAATGGAGATGATAACATTAGTCAAATACCTAAATTAGTCAAAACATTTTTCAAAAAATTATTTGAAGCCATGATGTAGTACTTGTTTATTACTATGGCAAAGTTTTAAATCATTTTCCTTTCTGTTCATTGTTTATTACAGAGTTCCTTTTTTTAGTCACTTGCCATATATTTTAAACAGGATAAAACTCCAAGTCCTCAAGTTACCAGTTGTCCATTGTTTATTACAATACCTTTGTCTTAAGTCAATATATATGTCAGTATATGTTATATTTAAGGATGAATGAAATAACCATAAGTCCTTACAATTAAGTTATCATTATAAAGTTATCATTATCAAGTTATTAATATCAAGTTATTATTATCAAGTTATCATTATCAAATTATCATTATCAAGTTATCATTATGTTTAAACTGAATAATAATTAATTTTTACCAGAACAACATGCAATACAATTATTGTGCTAACTAAACAGCTTACCTTCCCATAATAAAACATCCTCGATGAAATTGTGGCATCGATGGAAGAGACACTTCTAAAAATCTCCACCCGGACTCTGAACAAGGAGATATGCCATAGGAACATTACGTGCTTGATTGAAAGAGTATCTTGTGATGGGAAAACTGAATGCAAGATCTGACAAGCTGAGAACTTCATACTCTGATTGGCATTTCACAACTCGGAAAGCATTAAGAGCTGGTACAAATTGTGTCATATATTTCTTGCACAAAAAAATTAACTCTCCTGCTTCATTGATGAAGAGTTTATGAATTCGTCCAAATCTTGAATCAGCACCTGCCTTTTCCAACATTACAACTCCATCCTTACACCATTTTCTTCCAGACTGTGAAACTTCCCTCACTTCAAAAAGTACACTGCTTTCTTGAAGTTGACTGTACTTTTCCAAAAGAGCATTACTTTGGTGGAGGGTAGAGACAACAACAGGTTTAGCACCTTTAACCACATCACCTTCATAGAGATATTTTCCATTTTCTTTGCCTTCCATTATCTCCGCATTTCTTGATGTTAAGTATCTAGAAGCACAAGATAAGGCAATTTTCATCTTGTTTCGTATCACAGGTGCAACAGATGTAAACTTGCTGTGCATGCTTTCAGAGCGGTAACAGGCTTGTTGTCGAAGTGGGCCCATAAGAAGGATCTGCACAGAGAGAGACTATTAACACTTGGTAGCCTTCAAGCAGTGATGCTATGAGAGCTAGGGTTTCTATTTGAGACAAACCTGCATTGCCAAATGTATCAGGCAGTGGAGCTTCAAAATCTTAACATCAGGATAAACATGAACAAAAGACATCCCAAAATCTTCAACCATTATTCTCACAGTCAAAACATCACTCTTACTTTGTTCAAAAGACTTGCACAAGTTGACAAGCTTGATGAGTTTTATTATCAGATCAAGCTTTTCTTGAGGACAAACATTGTGAACTAGAAATGGCATTAAGTGCAGTAGAACCATCATTTGTGAGGCACTTTGTTTAAGTTTCTTCCCCTTCACATGAGAAGGTTCAATTATAGAAGGCCTACTTGTCTCATAATGTCCTAAATCACACCTGTTCTGTATTACCTTGTTGACATAGTCCAGCGATAAAAGCGGTTTCACTCTCTGTCCTGGGCATTGAGGAGGGAAGCACAAATCCTTCAAAATGCGACGACAAAGCACTTCGACCACACCTTCAGCCAGTACGTGCATGACATCCTGAGCAAGGCATTTTGTGACATCAAACCCTGGACAATCAGAAAGAATACTTTTGCCATTCACACCAAAGTTTGTTGACGGATGCCAGTGGTCCAGATACTTTTCATCGGTCACATCAACATCACAAGCTTCTTCTTCCTCTTCATCAACATTTATGTCCACAACACGCACTTGACGTATTGATCTTCTTGTCTTTTTACCCTGAAATGAAAGTACCTGCTTCACATGGTCATTATGTTCAGCTAACTTCCTCAACAGGTCTGGATTCTCCAAAAAGTTGTTATTTAAATCAATAGACTTGACCATGCACTGGCGGCATGGTCTCAGAGCAGCCATGGTTTCCTTGAAACCTCCAAGATTTGCAGCAGCGGGATTGTCTGCAGAGGCAAACAGTAGGAACCCAAAAAATCTTCTTGGAACACCTGCTATGTTGAAGACTACTCCCTCCGTGCCCAACTTCTTCATACCCTCAACAAAGTCCATAAGGAAGTGGTCATTACCAAATTCTTTTACAACTTTTACCTTTACTATAGCAAGAAGATTAATGGCCTTCAGTGACGATCTTTTATCAGGATGAATATTTCCTAACATCCAATAAAACAATCTTAGATTATGCTTACCAGTTTTGGATTTCAAGGCATGACATGTTTCAACATCGTCAACATGGATAATAAAGCACAATGTTTGAGGGCCATGTTCCATTGTTACTTGATTGTAATTGTAAAGAAGACCATCAGTCACTGTTCGGTATGTTCCATCCTTACGAGGTAAAGGATTATCGACACATTCCAGTACATCTTTGCAATTTAGGAGTTGCTCCAATTGAGGAAGAAATGGTATCACATAGCCATATTTTAAAGGAACTTCTCGAGGTATTCCATGCTTGTTCAAAACACGCCTTGTCTCCAGGACAACTTGATGTAACTCGACATCAGTCCCTCCACTTGACTGCTTAAGGTAGGTATCCAATTCAGTCTTAGTACCAACTCCTTCAAACAGTGACTGTCCTTTAAAACTCTCAAGAAAAGAAAGGACATCATCATGGGAAACTGCTTGCCCAAAAGTTGTCTCAACAAAGGTCTCCTGGAAACATATCAAACAAAGTATTTACATGTGAGTTAAATAATGAATAGGAACAGCATAAGTCTTCTAGAATGAAGCCTATTAATACATAAATAATAATAAATTATAGTTGATAATAAGAATGGTGGATTTACAATAGGTTATACCTTCAAGACATCTAAGTAGATATTCATCATATCATCTATGCCACGTACAACTTCATCGACAGCCCTTTGGGTTGTTCCGCAGTTACCCTTTATGACAGATAAAAGTTTGGCTGCAGCCTCTTGAAGAATATAAGCCGAACTATAACGAAAGCAAAACAACGTTTTCAGAAATTCAGGTCCAAAGCACTAAGTATCATAAGATAACATTGAAATTACCTCACGTTCTCAGCCATGTCTAAGGTAGAAAATAGACGTCAGGGAAATAGTGCCCGATGTTAACAAAAGCAGACCAGAGCATTACAAATCAAAGTTTGAAACATTTTGATACGTTTGCTAACGCTAAAAAGTCTCACACGGCTTCACGTTGCCGAGTGTGGTTGTTGTTGCTGGCGCGGGCTGCGAGTGCCACCCATACCAACACTCACATAATGAAGAAACAATAGGAGATAATTCTTATGACTGCAAACAGCTGCAAAGTTTCGCAGACAGTTTCAAAACTGACGAAGTTTTAACTTGACTTGTTTTATACCCCTTCATTTCCGCCAAAAGTAATTTCTGGCTCGGGAAAATTTTAAATTTTGGTGGTTGAGGCAACAGGTGGTAGCCACTGGAAAGTTCTTAGCGGGCGGTGACAATAACAACAACATGTTGTTATTGTTTATTTTGTTTTCATGAAATGGCAGGCAACTTTGGCTCAAATATTTGCACGCGCAATTTAAGTTATACCATGTTCGGTTCGATGACATCGCCCTGGATAACTGTGCGGCGAGAGTCACGATGTGGACCCGCATGGACGCCGGGACGTGTCAAAGCGCCATCGAGATGATTCAAGTCTGCCTTGTGTTGTCATCACACTACTGAGGAGGTTAGTAGTCACAGAGAAGTCTGCATCGTTCTGGCTGCAGCCACATTTGGAAGATTGCTCCAGTGTTGTACATTCAGAATTTATCTTGGAATTTTTTGAGTGAGTGGAAGGGATTGGTTTGAGCCCATCAGGTTGTCAAGCTGTGCCTGCACACTGACGACTGAAAATACTAGGTACAAAACTTGCAAGATGTGGCATGGACATCAGCGCCGAGACTGAAATAAATAATAGGTGAACTGAGATTTACAAAAGTATGTTTTGACAGTTGAGATAACTTTCGTCATTACACAGTTAAACCTGTTGAAAACCTTGTTGGCTCGGTGCCTGGCCAATTGGTAATTTAATTCTGCGTACTTATCCCAGTACGCACTTGGAGTTGCGTGCTTGGCAAGCATGCACCTGGAGGAGCGTACTTGGATGAGTATGCTGCTCCAAGTGCATGCTTGACCAAGCACGCAACTCCAAGTGCGTACTGGGATGAGTATGCTCCTGGAGAAGCGTGCTTGGAAGCATGCACTTTGAGGAGCGTACTGAGTACGCACATAAAATGAGTGTGCGATTTTAATATCTCACTAGTAGCTTTTGTTGATTTTGTCTAAGTTTCTTTTTTCCGAAGTCGAAGATATGTTATTCTTTGGATTACCATCAAACATTATCCATTTTCAATTTCATGCTCCTACTTTTTTTAAAATTTTGTTGGTCTTCCCAGGTGTAGATTTCATGGTGTTTACTAATTCTTTATTTTGTTGTACATGTGAAGGGCTTTGATTTGTGTTGCTAAATAAAAACACCATTTTGAATAAATATTTGTTATTTGAATAGTATAAATGATACACAGAACAAAGTTATTCCTTGACCATGGTTGAGACAAAGTACAATAAAGATTAACATCTGTTATAGTGTGCAACGTGTAAAGGGACTTGAAGGAGAAGGAGTAGTCGAGGTCTCAGAGAGACGGAAGGCTTCTGTATTATCAGGGGTTGACCGTGTACAGAATGGTAGCGGCTGCTTGGCTGCGCGCGCTTATATTACAGGAGTAGAAGAACATCAGGAAGAATAGTAGTAGAGAGTGGGGGTGCATGGCCAATGGTATTGTGTGGCTAGGGTATTAAGGAGAGGAACGAAAGGAAGAATATGGGTTAGAGGTCCTGGCCAGGATCCTTAGGGCAGTGGTTGCGAAAGATAGGGAATGACTGCTAGTAAGCCGTGCTATGGTTATGTTCTCTATAGTTCATTTCACAACACCACTCCCTCCTGAACAAAAGAAACGAAGTTTCTTAAAATTTTCTTCCAATCGTTTTGAACTCGACTCGACTCAATTTTTGAATTTAGTACCATTGATCTCTAATGAATTGAATTTTAACTTTGTTCTCCTTCCTCTTTTGAAGGAACTGAATTTCTTTCCTCCCCCTCTCTCTCACTTGAATTTTGCAGTTTACATGATTTTGATTAAATGTCCAATTTCTCTAGAATTTCTTGTTTTTCTTGACTTTTTCTTGCGCTGTCTTGAATTTCTTGTCTGGTAGTTCGCCGAACGTTGTGGTGAATGATGCTACAAAGGTGCGTTTCCCCATTACACCGCACAGATAACACTGTACGATGCCGGGCGTTAGGGTGTCCAGTCCTAAGCCCACGGTTCCACTCGTTGTTAAGGGGGGCGGGAACACCAAAAATGGGGGTCAGGGGTCAAAAAATCAGGTTTTTTTTTATTGACTGTTTTTAATCTATGGACCTTCCTCTTTCCAACGCCACATCGGGTGTGACGAAATTCGAACTCGAAGTTGGTTAAATTAAATATTTACGGAAAGTCTGCACATTTCATAAAAAAGGCTTAAATCACAAAAAAAAAAATTTCGCCATTTTTTATTATTTTTGGCTCTAAACTCGTCCCTTACGTTTTTTGGGGTGGGGAACTCAAATCTGGGCCCTAAAATGACCATTGAGCTGACATTTACCTGCTTGGCGTGAATTTGACCTAAGAAATTGAACGGGAAAGGAACTGGGCGCTAAAACACTACAGCGATCGGTTTGAAAACTCCCGCCTTCCTCTGTCGCCGCGCCGCCGAGGCGAGCGCTCGCTGCGCCATCTCGCGGGCTAGAGGCAAGTCACGGCTCGGCGGCGTGGCGTAGAGTAGTGGAGTTGTTTACATCGGCTGGGCTGTACGTGAACGTTCGTTACCGGTTGTATTATTTTCGAGTAGTCTGTGATGGAGGTGAACAGAAAGTACAGGAAAGCCAAGCCTAAATCAAGAAAGCTATCCGCAAGTCGCAGAAGCGGTCAGCTTCAAAGTGCTCGGCAGTCCAGGAAGAGAGCCGCGTCCGGGGCTGAGGCCTCTCCAACAGAACCACCAGTTGTTTCTGGAACCTCAGAAAACACTTCCAGCATTGAAGGACCTCCACCAAAAGCTAGGAAGCTAACAGCAAGCGAGAAGAAAATAGCTCATTTTAGTGCGGAGGAAAGTGGGGTTAGTGAATCAGAAGACAGTGACAGCGTTGTGGACACTGACTATTCTGAAAGTGATCTCGAAAGTGTGGTTAGTGATGCTGGAGTTGGAGATGAGCTGGACCCACTTGCCTACAAACTAGTTAGAAATGATGTGTGGAACAAATTTGTTGTGAACTTGAAGTGCCCGTCATGTTCCAAGCAGCAGCTCAAGTTCACAGAGAAGACATCGAAAGGATTTGCCTGCAAAATCCAATTAGTTTGTGAACACTGTGGAAGAATAGCTAGCCAAACATACACAAGCCCCCAGTTGTCTCATCACAAAGGAACACCATTTGAAATAAATAAGAAACTAGTTCATGCGTTCCTTACTAATGGGAGTGGTCACAGTGGTATGGAACGTCTTTCTATTGCAGTGAACATGAAGTGCATGTCTCGTAAAACCTACTCCAAGTTTGTGAAACTTATTGCTGAAGAAAGTTCTGAATTTATTGATGATGTTCTTCTATTAGCCAGACATACTGTGAAAGATGCGCATATCCAATTGAATCCAGCTTTGAGTGGTGAAGCAATCACTGAAATAACTGTGTCGTTTGATGGCACATGGCACAAACGGGGTTTTACATCAGCATTTGGAATTGGTCTGGTTATAGATATTTTAACGGGCTTAGTAATAGATTTTGTTGTATTGTGCAAAGAATGTTCTGTGTGCAATCAGAAAGAGAGCCAGTTAGACAAGGAGCAGTTTGAAAAATGGCAAAAGACCCACAAGGAAAACAAGCAGTGTGACAAGAACTACTTTGGATCATCGAAGTCTATGGAAACAGCTGTAGCGGAGGTCCTATGGCTTCGCTCTGAAGAAAATGGATTCAGATACACTGGCCTCTTGTCTGATGGAGATGCCAACACTTTCGCTCACCTGCAGAAGCTGGGCCTCTATGAAATTACAAAAGAAGAGTGTATCAATCATGTGGGGAAGAGGTTAGTTGATGGTCTGAAGACCGTTGTTGATACCTGTAAGGCAAGGAAAATTACACTAGGTGGACAGAAGCAGGGGAGTCTTACAGAAAACAAAATGAAAATATTGCAATCTTACTACAGGGAAGCAATTAAGAAAAACACCCCTAACATTAGTAATATGAAGACTGCAATCATGGCAAGCCCTTACCACTGTATGAGCACTGATAAGAAGCCTCAGCATAAGTTTTGCCCTGGTGGCGACAAGTCGTGGTGCTTCTACAACAAAGCCATAGCATCAAAACAAAAACCAGCACCACATGCTCAATCAATTTCTTGTCAACTGCGACCAGATGTTGTGAAGCATATTCTACCTGTTTATGAACGTCTAACTAGTGATGCTTTGCTACAAAGGTGTGTAAATCTGGGCACCCAAAACCCAAATGAATCAATTCATAGTGCAATTTGGTCTAAATGTCCCAAAACCAAAGCAGCCACTTTGAACAAAATTCAGGTAAACTATTTAAATATTTATATTTTATTTAATTTTAAAATAAATCAAGTTATTTAATTTTATTTTTTTCTGTTCAGATTGCAACAAGCACCACTGTGGCTGAGTTCAACATGGGATGTGACGCTGCCATGAAATTGCGAGCTAATGTTTCTGGGGAAACGTATGGAGTTGAGTCAAGAAGGCTCAGTAAGCAGAGGGACTCTGAAAGAATCCGGAAGAGTGTTGCTAGAGCTGCAGGAGAGTGCCGCCAGGTCAGAAGAGCAAAGAAGACCAAGAAGCAAGCCGAAGAAAAGAAAAAGCTAAGCAAAGAAGGACTGACATACAAGGCTGGTGGATTCCTTTGAAGGTATCATCATTTTGATGATCTTAAGCAATTTTTGTTTTTCTTTGTTTTTGTTTAATTATTGATTTTTTTTTTTTCAGATTGGGACTACATTTTTGTGATGTTTACACCATAGACAATGTCCTCAAGACCACCAAAGACCAACTTTTTTTTTGTACTCAATTATATAGATTTTAAATGTGAAAGCCAGTTGAGAAACCGTTGTTAAACTTTAACCCTTGTTTTCTCCCCTTAGAGAATTTCACACTTTTGTCAACCTATTTTGGAGTCGGTGCGGCATATCTTTAGAGGTACACTAATGATTCTAGGCTTAAAATCACCGTAAAAGAATGGGGAAAAAAGTGACAGAAGGGTTTTTGAATAGCGGCTTCAGTTCAAGAGTAGTTTGGATCTGCATTAGTAAAAATAGTAAAAAAATGCAACTTTTTCAAAACTTTTTTTTTTTGACCCAATAAAATCTGAACCAAAAGGGATATCAAAAAACTCTTCTGTCACTTTCTAGATTAGGTTTTTATGTTTAAAAAAACACCTGGCTCACCACTCTAAGTTTTAAGATACGCCGCACTGACTCAATTTTATAAAGTTCTACAAGAACTCAATAACTTTTTTTCTATTTACTGTATGGGCTATCTGAGGGTTATTTTGAGTTAATTTGGAGACAAATGATTAATTTTAACTGGAATTTGAAAAAAAAAATATTCCTAGTCAGATTTAGCGTTTGGTGTTCCCGCCCCCCTTAAAAAAAGAAAAATAAAGAGTGGTATGGCCCGCGGCGTGCTGTCACGCCAGGTGGACTTTGTCTGCCCCAGGCGGATGTTACAGTCGTCGTCACGAATTGCAACACCGCATGAAGTCGAGTATTCCTCCTGTAGGCCAACCAAAGTTTAAGTTAGTTTTTGATGAGACTCCAACTGAAACAAACAGAAAACACTCTACACAGTTTTGCGCTTTAAAATATCCAACCCCTACTCTGTTTGGTTGGTTTTGCCTGGTGCCATCCTGACTATCTAGCTAATCCTATTCTAAAGGCACCTTGAAATCTAAGAAACTTAACTAACTGTTTGTTAGTGCAAATACTTAACTCATGGAATTACTCCTCGCGTGTAGACGGGGACTCCTGGACAGGCGTGACGTCATCCTTCAGATTCTGGATAATGTCCAAGGCGGCTGCCAGTAATTGCTCAGGGGTGAGCGTTCCATCCAGGACATGTACTGCATTGGTTTCCTCTCGCAACAGCCAGGTGTCAGTTAATTCGTGCAGTAGGCTGAGGTACTCGACAGTGACACCTGCTTCTTCAGTGCGACCTCTACGGTTTAAACGTTGGTACGCTACAGCTGGAGGCGTGCGTACATAGATGTAATGGATTGGTCTGTGAGTTGGCGGGGCGACAGCGTCGCGCAGGGTCCGTAAAATAGCCATATGTTGTTGGCTTATGGCATTCATTTCAGCAAGGGCTTGTGCGAACACTCTCAGTGAACATTGGGGAGAGCGTTCCAGGACAGTTAGCCTTTCCGGGTGATTAGCCAGCATGTGGGTCTGGCGGCGTCCCAACGTAGCTAGTGCCAAGACTTGGAAAGGGTAGCTCCAGGTTGCTCGATCAGTGTAGAGCATTTCAAGCAGATTGTACCCTTCGACATCTTGCCAGTCTTTGACCGGTTCGTCCAGTACTGGGAACAGTTCTAATTTCTTCAAGTTGGCTGCCAGAGTCGATTTTCCAGCGGCAATGTTGCCTTCCAGGTAAATGATTGGTGCGAACTTGCGCTGCCGTTTCATGAAGTAATGCACTCTCAATGCAGCGATGACAGCCAAGAAGGTGACGTTCAGCATGATGAAAAGCATTTTGGCTCGGTTCGGCGTGAGCCGAGTCGACAGTGGTCCTGCGGATTAGACTTGTTAATTTGCTGTTTTGAATTTAGTCTCCCACTTCCCTCTGAATGAACGAATGCGATGCATCTGATAATTATTTTACTTCTTCACTTGTTTTTGTACAATCAGGGTTATGACATGTATCATTTGTGACATCCATTTCAAGCGGCTAGAGTGTTTGTGGACTACACTCGTTTGAATTGGCGCTCGCTTCGCGCCTGGCGATACCCCTTGCGCCGGTTCTTAGTGCGGCGCAGTACCGTGCTCTGCCGCTGTTGCGTGAGGCGTTGGTGTCGCGGCGATAACTTGCGTTGCGCTGCCCGCTGCCGCCGGCCGGTTGCTAGCCGTGGCGCGGTTGTTGACGTTGTTGACGCGCTGGCCGGCGTCGCCGGCGTCCTCGCGCTCCAGTCCGTGCCGTTGCTCTGGTCTCCGATTGGCCGCTGGGATCGTGTGTTGTATCCGTGCGTTTTGATTGGTGAGCCGGGTCGCGTTGTTGGCCTGGCGTCCCCCGGCTCGGCGGCGTTGGCGTCATTCGGTGTGCAGAGCTCGGCTTGCAAGGACGTCTCAAAAGTGTACATCGTCGCGATGGCTGTGGCTGCAATGCAGCCTGTCTTGATGACCTTACGCTTTGAGGCGTATTCCGCCCGTTGTTTTTGTGCGACCTTTGCACCGGAAGGGCACGATGGTTACGTGAGTATTTTGGGTCTTGTTTATCCGTTCACGTTTCGGTCTGGTTTGACCCGCATGTTTTCTTCCTTTTGTCTGTCCTGGATGGTAGTCTACCGGGTTTTAGTTTGCATGTTCCTTTATATTCCCTTAGTTATGTGTTGGGTGTCATTTTGCCCATTCCATCAACGACTTGCTCCTACCCATCGCCGCTCTTTGGCCTCCGTCTGGAATTTTTGAAGTCCAGGAGTGGGACGCAGTTGCACTAGCCCAGACCTGGCCCCTTTTTTCCTGTTTGGGCTGCTCAGTCCCTGTATTTGTAAGTCGTGTATGACTTATCCTTCCTGTCTTAATTGGGGTGGTTTGCGACGTAACTTTTCTTATCCTCCTTTAGGAGGAACTCCCGGGCCCCCCTTTTCCCGGTGGGCTATTCCACCCTGAAGTGCTGTTCCACGTCATGCCCCCCGGGCATCCCCTTCCCGCGTTGGACCTAGTTCCTGGGGATTTCGTATACGGCTTCGAGGTTCCTATACCCGAGCCTGATGTGATGGTCCTGGGGGTAGATGTTGAGGTGGATGACCCTTCATTTGAAACCGAGTTTTTGTGGCGTGGCCCTGGGTCTGGACCCGCCACTGGGCAACCCTTGTCCCAAATGGACCCTCTCCCTCTAGTGGATATTCCTTTGTCTGAGGTACATTCACGTTACTATCCCTGTTACTATCCTTTGTTACTATCTCCGTTTAACTAACCCTGTCCTGTAGGTGGAGGTTGCACGTGCGGCTCGCGACGCTTATCGCGCGGAGCAGGCCGAAGTTGCTGCTGCTGCCGCTGCGGCAGCTGAAGAGTTTGCGCTGGGCCATGACTTGGACCCCTTTTTTCTTTCTGATGACTATGTAGATCCGTCTTCCATCCCTCCCCGTGGGATTCGTTTGTTTCGTTTTCCCCGCGATTTAGAAGATCGTGAGGCCGGGATTGTTCACTTTAGGGGTTGCCCCTGTAGGCATTGTAGTAAGCGGGAGTGGAAATTGTTGTGAACGTTGGCTTTTATCTGATGTTAAACGGTTTTCTGAACTCTTTTATGTTAACCAGCTTTCATAATTTCTATCTTCTATCTATCAATCAAATTGTTGTGCTTTACTTAATCGATTTTGCATGTTGTGACCATGCTGGTTCCATTAAACCGATTTCTTGCCCTGTCACTTTATTTGCATGCGTTTGCTCCTTTGTCCTTGGGTTGGGTTTGCCACACTAATGTCCCGTTTCCTGGTGAGTGTTATCCTTCCTTTTCTTTCCTTTGGTTCCCTCATGGTAACTTTGTTGTTTTGTTGGTTTACTGTAGTTAGTTTCTCTAATGGTGGGGCCATCCTGGCGCTCCCCTGCTCAGTTGTTCTAATTTATCTTGTTTGTTTCAGGTTCGTTTATTTTGTTTTGCTTGAGATCCACGTTGGGCTGCTGGGAAGCCATTTACTTCTTTGCCCAAGGGACCGAAATTCTCTTTCTGCTGCTTCACTTCATCTCGCCTTATTGTTTACTTGGTGAGTTTGCATTCTTTGGTGATGTGGTCTCTTTGTCTGCACTTGTTGCATCTTGCGTTCTTGGTTTTGCCTCTTCTCTTGGTCATGTTGAGGTTTGTTTGTTTACTTGCTTCATTTTTCGTCTCTTTTTGTTGCAGTGTCTCTATGACTTCTATTTCCGTTGGTTGCGCTGGTTGTTTTGGAGTTTCTTCGAGACTTGCTGCGATTTCTACTGGGGTGTTGTTGCTGCCCACGCTGGCTGATTCGTTTGGGCGTTTTTCTTGGCGAACTTCTTTGGGTGAGTTTATTTTCTCAATTGCCTGTATTTGTTGTTCCATTTCTATAATTTCTTGCATGATTTCCATCTCTTTTGCTCTGATATTCTCTAATGCTTGTTCTACTTGCTCTGTTTCTCTTTGTTTTTCTTTTTCTACTCTTGGGCTTGCGACGTAAATTTCTTCTATGTCTGAGTCTGCATTTGCTTCTAAATCTATTGTTTCAATTTCTGGTTCTGAGTCTGTTTCTGAATCTGTTGCCCATGGGTTTGTGTAGCCTGGGTCTTCAAACCAACTTATCATTTCTTCTTCTTTTTTAAGTTTCTCTGCATACTCTTTCCTCTTTCTTGCTTCTTTTTCTCTCTGTTCTCGAATTCTTTCTTTTCTAATTCTTTCTTTTTCTTCGAGCTGCTTTCTTTTCAGTTCTGCTTCTAGTCTTTGTCTTTGGACTGTTTCTTGGTGTTGTTTTTGTCTGAATTTTCTGTCTCTCTCCTCCTCTTTCTTTTCCTCTTTTTCAAATAGTTTAGCTAAAGGTGATATTTTAGTTGTGTTAATCTTCTGTTCGTTTTTCTGTTGCAGTGGCATTTTCCGATCCATTTCCATTTTGCGAGTGTCCTTTGGCTGCAGTGGGGATTCCCTTGTCCATTCCTTGTGCCTGTCAGTTTTGGGAATTTGGTAAGTTTTTGTTACCTTTCCATGCTTCAATTTGTTGGTAGGTTCCTTTGCGTTGGTTCCGTCATGAGCAATCCATTTTCTGGGGGCCATTTTCGTAGATGTTTTCCGATTTCCGATTAGTAATTGAGTTGGGTTTGATTCAAGTTTGATTTTGATACAAGATGGCGGGCGTAGTTTCCGGTTCTCTAGATGGCGGTGCTTGTATAGTCGGTTCAACTTATGCTTGTCTTTTGTTTTTAGGTTATGTGGACTTGGCTATTTTCGAATGCTTGAAGTGCCGATTTCGAGCAGGCAGTGCCTTAGAGCTTGCAGTCGATTGAAGTTTGTTTACAAGAGTTGGAGGTTAACTTTCGACATGGCCTTGTTGGTCTTTGTCTGATCACGTCCACAAAGGATTTTTACCCGGCGGGGCTTCGGTCCCGGAGGTTGTTGAAGGCTTGGGATCCTGTCAGCAGCCTTTCTTGTTGGCCACGGACCGGGTGGAGGTTTTTGGGCTGGAAGTTGCCTATTCGGCGGGGCCCGGAGATCAAGTACGATAGGGCCCTGGGCCGCCTTCGGGATTTGGCCCCCGTTGTGCGGCCCCTGCCGTTTGGAGGGTTGGAGCAACCCTGTTGCTTCTGCGCCACACTCACTCGAGAGCAGCAGAGCAGGCCTTCAACTGGTGTCGTCCATCACCGCCGCAAACACCAGCAGGGTCTGCTGTGGCATCATAATGCATAGGCTGGTCAGCCCGGACTTGTTGGCGGAAGGCGTGCGCCAGTCCTATCATCTCCAGCGGGTGACGCCAGGTCTCCTGACGCTTCGCAGAGGGAGCTAGACGCGCCTTCGGTGTGACACCCTGACTGACGGACATGACTTAGACTGACATAAGACTATGAGAGGACCCCACTGTCGAGCCAGGTTGGGGTCTCTGCGGACTCTCAGGCTCCCGGGTCTCCTGGTGTGGGTGCAGCCAGGATACGGGTCCCCGGCGGTCGCCCTGACAATTGACTGTTAGACTCAGCCCTGGATGTCTTTAGACATATGTCAGCCATGCTGACTGGGTTTCTTCTTCGGAGTCTGGATACGCAGCCAGTCGATCCATGTGGACTATCATCATTGTGTAAGGGTGAGCTTCTTTTTGAATTCTTGCGTTACAGTCATTTATGATATTTATCACGGTATAAGGTCCTTCCCATGGTGTTGTTAACTTTGGAGACACTCCTTTTTCATTTTTGGGTCTGTACAAGTAGACTCGGTCTCCTGCTTTGAATGGTGCTAGCAGTGCTGTGTTGTCATAACGTTGTTTCATTTTTGTTGCAGCTTGGCCATGCATTTTTCTGACCAATTCGTGGATTTCTGCCAGTCGTTCTCTGACTTGTTGTGGAACGGCTTCCATTCCTTTCGTCCATGGTGGGCTTCCTTGGTTCAACGTCAGTGGAGTCCTCATTGGTGTGCCAAACATAATTTCGTATGGTGAAAACTTGTGGACAGGATTTGGCAAATTTCTGTACGCCTGAGCTATGAAAGGTAAATAGTTCACCCATTCTTTTTGAGTTTTGCTGACCAGCATAGATAGTTGTTGTTTTAGCGTCCTTATCCATCTTTCCGCTTTTCCATTGGCTGAAGGGTGGAAAGCTGTAGTTCGATATTTCTTTATCTGGTACAAGTCCATAATTTCCTGAAATAATTGGGATTCGAAAGGTTTTCCTTGATCTGTAAGAATTGAGCGTGGTGCTCCATAGACTGAGAAGACATGGGTTATTAGTGCAGTTGCAATTTCCTTAGCATTATTTCTAATTAGTGGGACCACTACTGGCCATCCTGAGAATGCTTCTATCGCTACTAATATGTACTCGTAACCTTCTGTTGTTTTAGGTACTTTGCCGCAAATATCTACATGCCACCTGCCATGGAGAGTGCCTTCTCTGAATATTTTGAGTGCTGCATTTTTGGTGGTGTGTTTGGGCTTTTTGAATTTTTGACACGTGTCGCAATTGGCTACATGTGCTGCAATATCATCTGCCATTTTGGGCCACCAGAAGAACCTTCGTAAGTAGTCTCCTGTCATTGTTTCTCCAAAGTGATTACCCTCTCCTAGTTGACGATGGTATTCTTTAATTGTTGTTTTTATGCTAGCCCTTGGTAGTATTAATTGTAGTGTTTCCTTTTTAGGGTCACCTGATGGGTGTTCGTGTCTTCTGTATAGGACTCCGTTTTTGAGTGTCAGTGATTTATACTGATGCCAAAGTGTTCTGGTGTTGCGTCCGAACCCTATGATTTCCTGGAGGTGTGGTCTCTTACCATTCTCTACTGCTGTTAAGATGGGTGCTATCTCCTTATCTGCTTTTTGCAATTTGGCCATTTCTTCTGGTGTTTCTCCTTCAGGTGAGACTGCTGTGTGTAATATTTGTGTTATTCTTTTGACTTCTGCTGTTGTCTGGCAAATAAGACAACTTTCCTCACAAGTTTTGGCTTTTGTCGGATCTGGCCGAGTGTGATGGTGACAAATATTGTCATGTTGGTGTCTTTGAACACTTTGTAGAGTAGTGGAATTATTTCTAGATTATTTTCTGGGCTCTTGTAATAGTCAAACTCTGGTATATTCCACTCGGTGATGTTTTCTTTAATGAGCCATGCTTTCAGAATGTTGAGTGCAATCTCTACATTGTGTATGTGTGGTCTGTGCTCCATTTTCTCTTTAACTATGAGACTGATGATTGTTTTGTTGTTTCTAGTGTATTGGACCAACCCTGGGCATGTTTTGTCTGTGTTGGAGTGAAATTCTTCCTTAACCTGGAACCATTCTTCAATTTGGCTGGCTAACGGGGAAGTGAATTTTCCTTCGAGACTGATTGGGTGGACAATTGGTCCATTATTTGGAGCCTCAAGTACTGATGTAAATACTTCTTGAATGGTTAAGCCTTCAATCAAGGTGGAACTGATAAGGTAAGCTACTGCATCTTTGGCTTCTATTTTAGTACACTTTTTACACTCTGGGTCGCAGGGCCTGTTGGGGCGTCTGCTTAGTGCATCTGCATGGCTGATATTTGTGCCTTTCTCGTGCACAACAGTGAATTTATAGGGTGACAGTTTTTCTAGCCACCTTGCTAACATTCCTGTTGGATTTTTAAAGTTTTTAAGCCATTGCAAGGCTGCATGATCTGATTTTACTATGAATGGGGCTCCAGCCAGATAGTGATTAAATGCTTTTACTGACTCTACCAATGCTAAAAGTTCCCTATGAGTAACACAGTAATTTCTCTGTGCTGGTGTTAAGGTTTTCGACCAGTATGCTATTGTTACTTCATTGCCGTCTTGTTCTTGTGTTAGGACTGCTCCCAAGCCAGTGAGGCTGGCATCACAAGTCAACGTAAAAGGACCTTTATCTACATCTGGTGATCCAAGGACTGGTGCTGTAGTTAGAGCTGTTTTGACGGAATCAAAAGCTTCTTGACAGAAGGGTGTCCATTCGAACTGGACTCCTTTCCTAAGTAGTCTATACAAGGGATACACTTTGGTGGCCATGTGAGGTACGTATTTACCATAGTAGGCTGCTAAACCGAGCCATGATTTTAACTCTGTGCTGTCAACTGGTTGTGGCCAGTGAATTATTTTGTCTATTTTATTGGTATCAACTTTAATGCCTGTTTCAGACAAGATGTGTCCCAGGAATGAAATCTCCTTTCGGAACAACTCACACTTTTTGGCTTTAAGGAGAAAACCTCCTGCCCTGACTCTATTGAGAAATGCTTCTAGCCTTTGCATCATTTGCTGGAAATTGTCTCCTGCAATGCAGACATCATCGAGGTAAACTGACACTGTTGGTCCTAAATCGTTATCTTCATTTGGTTCCAATGCTGGTGTTACAAGTCTGTCTGTTACTTGTTGGAATGCTCCTGGAGCTGCTGAGAGTCCAAAACTTAATCGGGTGTATTCGAATTGTCTGTGTGGAAGACCTAAGTCTTCTGGTAGTATTATTGCTGTTTTTGGTTGATCATCTGGGTGTACTTCTAAATTATGATAGCCGTGAGCTAAGTCAAAGGTGTGGTACATTTTGTGTCCGCCCAGATTTTGTAGAATTTCCTGAGTTCTGGGTATTGGTGCTGCTGGCACTCTGGTGATTGCATTTAGTGCTCTATAGTCTACACAGACTCTAACTTCTCCTGTCTTTTTGAGAACACATAGTATGGGTGAAGCCCAAGCTGATTGACTAGGTTTAATTGCTCCCATTTTTAGATATTTCATGAATGTCTCATAAACCTCTTTTCTGTAATGCAGGGGCACTGGTCGTGCATTCTGCTTGATTGGTGGATGGTCTCCTGTGTCTATCCTGAATTTCATCCATGGACAACGCCCAAAAGTGAAGTTATCTGGAGCAAATACATCATGGTGTTTACGGATGAGCTTCTCTACTTCTGCTTTTTCTCCTGGCGACAATGCAGTGGCTTTGATCATGGCGTCTAGATCTGCAGGTAATGGTTCATTTTCTGGGATTGGGTCTTTATCTGGTAGTTTATACTCAGCATCATGGAACTTTTCTATCTCATGTTCAGTTAAATTTAGTTGCTCTGTTCCATTTGCGATTCTAATTGTTCTACACGGGCACTCTTTAATTTCATCTTCAATTTCAATTTCATACTCACTCTCTTCCTCTCTTTCTAACTCTTCCTCGTAATTTGGGTTTATGTCATCATCAAGGCCATCATACTGTAATGGGTGTAAGAGTAAGACTTCAGCAATTATTGCATATTTAGGGATTTGAACACAAGTGTCTCCAAGGTTTAGTAAAGTTACATTTACTGGACCTGTCACACACGGTACGACGCCTGTCTGTGTGACCACACTTTCTGAGATTCTACTTTTTATATTAGGGTTACTTTTACTGTTTGTTAGCAGACCTATGTGCATCTTGCCTTCTATTCTTTCGGGTGGTTGGATTCCCAAAATTTGTTCATTTCCATGTGCGTTGGCCGCACCACTTTCACTATCACTTTTTTTTACCATGGTTTTTGTTTCAGTTTTTAGACCATCATTCCGGATATGACTGGCCTGGCTGTCAAGCTGGCGATGATCAGCCCCCCTCGCTCTTGCCTGAGACTGAATTGTGGCGCACGTCGTTTCCGGAGGAGGATCAGAAGTGGACAGTTTCCTTTCAGACTCCGGAGGACGACTATACCCACTGATCGTCATGGCAAGCAACGCGTCAGACAATTCTGACTCATCAACCACCAGGTCAGTATCTAACTTTGTAGATACCTGCCTCTCTACGAAAGGTTTCAGCAAGATTTTCTGATTAGCACGTATTGGGTAGGACAGATTTCCGCTTGCGAAATCTCCTTTGTGCACTGAGTTAACCACTTTGTATGGTACTTGGACATTATTTTCAAGTTCTAGCATTTTAGTTTTGGTGTTGACTACACCTTCAAAAGTATCGATAAAATCATAGCCAATTAAATTTTCTGTGATGTCTGCTTCGTAAACTGGGAATCTATAGGTTTGTTTACCAAATGTAATGTCAGTCCACTCTGGCCCATACAGTGATGTCTTGTGGGACGTGGGACGTGGGACGTCCTGCTATACTTGTTCTGAGCTGGCGTTTCTATGCCTATTTATCTGTCAAGGATTACAATGCACCTTAATCTTTCAAATGCCTTGTCAATATAAGGTCCATGTCTTGCGTGTTGGATGCAACTGCTTCCTTCATAACCTATCTGAGTCAGTGGGTGCTCTGTCTTTTGGTAATCTGCATTCCATTCTGTTAAATTTAATCCTTTTTGTTACAGGTTCATGAGGGCATCCTAATCGACTGAGGTCCATGCTTCAAAGAAAGCTGTTCCTCACATCTGGCATTGTCAGCCTCCCAGCTGCTCTCACAGTGCAAACATCGTACCACCAACTCAAATATTTATGTGAGTATGTTACTATTATTAGCACTAGAATTTTATTTCCGAATCTCTTCCACACAAGGAGTAGGACTCCCCCACCCACTTTCGAGTAATATCTTTGGCGCTAGACTTGTCATTTGTCAAAATCCATGCTAATAAACCAAACTTGAGCTCACATCTCACCCACGTTGTAAGGATTGATATCCTGTTAAATTATTTATTAACCTTTTGGGCATGTCCAACCAGTTTTCCTGGCCAGTGTGGGTTAATTGTGATTTTGTCTAAATTCAATCTCTGTTGCAGCTCAATTCACGTCACCAACATGGCTCTTGGCTCCCGTCTCCTCTGTGCCAGCATTTGATCATCTGTCCTGCGCCATTCAGGGCTGTGGCCAACAAGGGTCTTCATCAGGAAAGGTACAGTACGTAAATTCTCCTTTATTTTCTTCTTTTGTTGTCGTTACCTATTGTATAATAATATTATTTATTTTTGCGGTATTTTTCCGTGTGCTTTTGCAATTGCTTCTCAAAACCCAAGTGCCTGCCTTCAGAAGGAACTTATCCAATGAAGAGTACAGAATCGAATGATCCTGTTTTAAGCAAGAAATATCTGTAAAGCAAGAGCCTCAAGATACCTTCTATTTTTTAATTTAAGCTATTGTTGACAGTGTCCTTGGCACTGGTACTGCAAAATAACTTCCTTCATCTTGTATTTCAGATTTTCTTCTTAAGTCAATCTTAAAGTGTATGTGAAACCGGCAAGGCCAGTGAGTGGCCCCGCCACGCCCATTTAAACAAATTCTTTTTCAAGTCTCTTTGTTACTCTACCAAAATTGATAATGCAAATTCAATTACCAATTTATTTACAATACTTTCACTGTAGATAAAGCTTCTCTCAGTGTCAGTGAGCTTTGTTAAGTATCCAGACACAAATTCTTTTTTGCTACATTTTCTACCTTGAATAGGTAGACTGATGTATTGTTTTTCTGAATGTATGTGTTGGTGAAAGCCAAAGTTCTGATTTTATACAGTAGGATGTATTTTGTTGTTAATTCTTGCTGTTACACTGGAAGTTATGACGGGCTTTTAGAAAGCCATCAGCTTGTGTCTTTTAGATTGAGGTCTGGATTGACCCAAGATAATTGGAACAAAGCTTTTCTTGTGGCCTTTAAGATGACATGATGATGCTGGATTTTGTTTGCCTGGCCAAGTTTGATCTGCCAGTTTGTTTGCTTGTGTTTTTGTGTGTTTATTGGCTAATGTAGCAACTTCTTCTCAAATTAATATTTTCCTCTTATTCTAATAATATTTTGTTGTTTATAGGTGAGGGACAATGCCCTTCTGATTGCGAAGAAACTAGAAGATGACAACTTCCTCACCATCACCACCTATGGCACACGATTCTCAAGAACCGGACTGTGAAATTCACATTTGTTTTTTAGGAGACAAGCCTACCATTGATTCAATTGGACTATGATTGATGTAAGTGTCATGAAATATTTTCATGCGTGAAAGATTCTTCCTTAGTAAAACTTCTGGATAGTGTCCTTCGGTCTCCATTGACACGCTGTCTATTTCACTATCTTGTCCAGATAGTAGCAAAAATAATGTTACCATATTTTGTTTGGCCTCTTTTCTTGTGACCATCCTTATATTATTACCATGTTAAATTCTTATTTTGAAGTTGACATTTTCCTTCCTTCTTTCTTTATTTGCCCGTTAAATACTATGTTAGAGTGTTGAGTCAGTTGAGTTCTCCTCTGCCAGAACAATTCATCTGGTGTGTTTGTGTGTCCATTAGATTTTCTTAAAGCTGCAAGCTGACGTATTTTGTATTTTCTTGACGTATTTTCCTCCCCTTGATGCTGCTAATGTAGCTTCTTCCTCCCAAATTATTATTTTCTTCATATTGCACTAATATTTTTTGCTTGCAGGTATACCAAGGGACAGTGCCCTTTTGATTGTGAAGAAACTAGAAGATGACATCTTTGTCACCATCACCACCACCATCACCATGGCATTTGTATCTTGCCAGACCAGTCTAACAGAAATTTTGGTGCTGTTTCAGTGATATGAGAGAGACATGAGCATGTCTGTCCAAAAAACTCTTGCTTAGCAAAGTTTATGACCTATGTTCTTTTGTTGGTTTGCGAGATGAGTTTGGAGGTACTCGTTTGTTTGACACGATCTTGCTGATTACTGCTGGGTCATGCTGGTGTGCTACGCTGATTATTAATTCTTGTATTAGAGAAGGATAGTGGAAAAAGTTATTCTCACCCGTCTTATGTTATCAAAGGGAGGCAGTAAATTCTTCAATGCTGGATATATGTTTAAAGTAAACTTGAGGGTAGAATTTCAATTGTTTGCAATAGTAGCTGTCACCAATAAATCCCATTTCTTGTGAAAAGAAATTTCAAGCTGATCTGTGAGAGGAGATTGTTGTTATTAGGGGGGTTTTAACTCATCTCATGAAGGATGTTGCTGAAGTCCTTTGGAAACCTAGCAAACTATTACCTAAGTCAATGTCCTCTCTCTGTGCCGGAAATCTGGAGACAACATTTTGGCTCAATTTTTTTTATTTGATGGGTTCATAACCGCACACTCATTTTATGTGCGTACTCAGTACGCTCCTCAAAGTGCATGCTTCCAAGCACGCTTCTCCAGGAGCATACTCATCCCAGTACGCACTTGGAGTTGCGTGCTTGGTCAAGCATGCACTTGGAGCAGCATACTCATCCAAGTACGCTCCTCCAGTGCATGCTTGCCAAGCACGCAACTCCAAGTGCGTACTGGGATAAGTACGCAGAATTAAATTACCAATTGGCCAGGCACCGAGCCAACAAGGTTTTCAACAGGTTTAACTGTGTAATGACGAAAGTTATCTCAACTGTCAAAACATACTTTTGTAAATCTCAGTTCACCTATTATTTATTTCAGTCTCGGCGCTGATGTCCAAGCCACATCTTGCAAGTTTTGTACCTAGTATTTTCAGTCGTCAGTGTGCAGGCACAGCTTGACAACCTGATGGGCTCAGACCAATCCCTTCCACTCACTCAAAAAATTCCAAGATAAATTCTGAATGTTACAACACTGGAGCAATCTTCCAAATGTGGCTGCAGCCAGAACGATGCAGACTTCTCTGTGACTACTAACCTCCTCAGTAGTGTGATGACAACACAAGGCAGACTTGAATCATCTCGATGGCGCTTTGACACGTCCCGGCGTCCATGCGGGTCCACATCGTGACTCTCGCCGCACAGTTATCCAGGGCGATGTCATCGAACCGAACATGGTATAACTTAAATTGCGCGTGCAAATATTTGAGCCAAAGTTGCCTGCCATTTCATGAAAACAAAATAAACAATAACAACATGTTGTTGTTATTGTCACCGCCCGCTAAGAACTTTCCAGTGGCTACCACCTGTTGCCTCAACCACCAAAATTTAAAATTTTCCCGAGCCAGAAATTACTTTTGGCGGAAATGAAGGGGTATAAAAACAAGTCAAGTTTAAAACTTCGTCAGTTTTGAAACTTTCTGCGAAACTTTGCAGCTGTTTGCAGTCATAAGAATTATCTCCTATTGTTTCTTCATTATGTGAGCGTTGTATGCCTTCCGTTTTGCCACACGCGCCGCGCCACTGGAGCTTTGAAGCGTGTGTAGTTTCCGTGCCAGTGGAAAACAGTTTGTGCTGACTTTAGAGTTAGAATAAGCAAGAAAGAATGATCGAAGTACTAGTTCTAGTGGAAGGGAGAACCAAGGCGTTGAAATGCGATCCAACCGTCTCAGCGTTTCGGAAGTGCTTCGTAACGATGTGCCGAAAAGACCCGGTGTTGAAGGGGCGTCTTACCACCCACTATCCAACATTTTACTCAATGCATCCACTCCTCGACCAGGAAGTAGAGTTGGAGGATGAAGACTCTTTGACCGCGGGCCAGCCGGTCACCGTCAGATTCGCTGCCTTCGCTGCCCCTGTGAGTACACCAAAAGGGATGTAAAGGATGGTCTTGGGATTGCGTTGCTGTCTCTCTCGCACCTCATCAGAACGCGCCACGAGTGCAAGAGAGACAGCACGACGGAAACGAGTTTGGTATCAGGAGGCTGAGCGATCTGCTTGCCTTGTTTCGATGCCTGTCTAGGCGAGTCAAAGCCATCGGTTTCGCACCGCCCTACTCACTTTAGCCTGCACCCCCAAGGATTTTTCAAGTCGAGGAAGAAATAGCGAATTGGGAACTGGTGGGGAGTTACACAGATGTCAAATCACCAACAACTGAAACTAGTATTTTCTTTATTGAAAACTAATGGTGAACAATAGAGGGCAGTAATACTTCCAGAGCGTTTGGAAGAAAAGAAAAAATATTTATGTATATAATATACTAAATGTACTTGTTACAGGTAAATGAAGGAGCCAGTGCCACAAGTTGATGAAGATCGTCAGTACTTAAATTTAATTGGTAATAATAATATTTATTTTCTAATCCTAAAAGGGTTTTTGTGTGATAAGAATTAACTATTCTGCTCATTTGTACAATAAGGTGTGACCGTGCCCCCTACAAGAACTGCTTCTTCACGCCAACGCAGTGCTGCAAGCAGCAGTGTAGCAAACAGCAGCACAAGCAACAATGCGTTAGTCGAACACAGAGCAAGCAAGCAGCAGTGCAGCAAGCACGCAGCACAAGAGGCAGCAGAAAGTAAGCAGCTATGTTGCAACAGTTTTTTTATTTGAAGACTCTGTTTCTCTAATTAAAAATGTTCCATGCATTTCAGGAATGATGGCACAGCTACTACTATGAAAAAGAAAGGCAGATAAAATTTCTAAGTCAAAGACGGGGTAGGTTCAACTTACCACTTTAAATGATTTCCTATTTAAGATCACTAAAAAAATAACAAATTTTGAACATATAAAATGTCTATATATTGATTTGAAATTTAGTAGCATGATGCTGATGGATCATTTCTTTTACAAGTTTAGAAATTTTTAAAAAGTTTTAAAGTTTAAAATTATCAAATTCGTTGCATATTGTCCATTATTTAAACTTAAAACACATTTGAAGACCACAGTAGTACACACCAAGTTAACTTGGTGTATTAAATTTAAAGAGTTATTACAAAATAAATTTTGTTAACTTCTATTCCTGTTTAACAGCGGACGCACTAGTGATGCCGAGTCCTCTGATGATGAATACAGTCGGAATGCTCAAGCAAAGAAGGATGGACAACTTGGCAGTCCTAAAGGAAATGAACTTTCGTGAGTGTCCAAGTATTACTATACCAACCAAGAGACAAATTTTCACTTAATTTAAGCCAATTAAAAATATTATTGTGTTACCTTTCCATAAATGTTAGTACCCCAAAATAAACCTCCAAGACTCCCACCAAAGAAGAAGCGCCCAGCGAAGGATCCTCCATGTGATAACGAGCTTCGCAGATCAGAAAGACTTCAAAGTGTGCAGTGTGCGAAGGCATCTGGAAGTAAGCAGGACATTTTTATTTCTTGTAAAACAACATAGCAAATTATTAGGAACCTAACAGTATTCTGGTAAATTGGAAGAAACTTGAAAAATCTAATTTAATCTTTTTATTTCCCCATAAGATCTTGATGAAAGCATTTTGACTGATGAGGAAATTGATAAGGAAAATGATTATCAGGCCTAAAGGCTCTTTGACTCGACTACACACAATACTGAGGTAATTAATTATCTATGTTGAGTTCATTTATATTAGGTTTCACTTTAGCTGTAGTTGCAAAACAATTAACAGCGGCAACCATGATTTATTGCAGCAAAATTCTACCAAACAGGCTGTCAACAGGCGGAAGCCAAAAAGGGTATGACATACCAGCATCTATAATCTGAAATCAAATGTTAGTAATTGCACATTTCCTCAATATGACTACAATTTTTCTTTCAGAAAATACGGTCGATTGGACAAAGAATTACTATATACAAATTACTGCCCCCATTTCCACAAAAGCTGGTAGAAAGTTTGAAAAGTGGTCTGGTATACAGACATCAAAGTCACACAAAGAGGATGAATGAGTTCCTGAAAGCTCACATCCTTGATGTGACGAAGGACCTGTACCCATACCGTACAGAGTATAAAGTCCTCGAAATTTCAAGTGATGGCCCGACTGAAAATCATTGGACTTACCAGGTCTTCCGTTCTACTAAAGTAGGTGTCTGGCCTTCTTGAAAATAACGATGATGCATCTGTACCTGACAAAACTTCTTGACTATACTTTTGACAGGCACACATTCTTACGCAGTTTAAGTGCCAGCATCCGTAATGACAGGAACTGGGAACAAAATAAGAAACAGAGATATGAAGCAAGCAAAGCAAATTATTCAAATGGCCAAAGATGCTGAAAGGTAATACCTTTTTCACCACAGCTAGTGTCAATAATAATAGATGAGAGATTAAATCTAAGAAACTTTAATTTGGATTTGCAGGAGAGCTTGAACTCATCACAAAGAGTAATTGATGCCTAACAGGCAGATTACATACTGCGGACAGCCAGTCTGCAACAAAGATGCAAATCAACAGAGAGCCCTTGGATGCAATGACTGTAGATTACCACAGACTCAATCCATAAAAAAAATGTCTGTGAAAAGTGCAATGCGAATTTATATGCAGTATTTGAAACACCCAGATTTGGTAAAACTAACAAATATAATTATAAATGTAAGTAAAAGGTAGATCCCAATAATACATAATTTTAACCTACTCCATAATTTATCTCCCATTTCCTCTGTTTGCAGTTTGATGTATTTTGATTTTGCCAAAAGAATAGAATCCACACTAGAGAAACTAAAGGAAAATTTATGTAACATGTAATGGGGCCTTTGCGCAACAATCCTTTTTTGAGTCCATTATCAGTAGATGCGAGAGTCCGCAGATGTGAATTAGACAAAGTCTCAACTACTTTCAAAAGGTTGAGAATATTACTTTGAAGTCAGTGATGTACAAGTTTCCATGCAATGTCCAGTTTATTGTGAATAGTGAGTTTGAATCAAACCCTGAAAACCAAAAGGCATGTTAGAAATGACATAAATCTCAAGCAAACAAATCAAAATTTGCATCTTCTATGCGTTAAACCAGTAATCAAATTTGACCACAACTGAGATCTTCAACTACAATTACCCAGAAGGGCAAGCTCCTGAGACAACTGATAGCAGTGCAAAA